>JAZKJV010001889.1:0-429131 GCA_037367405.1 Ottelia alismoides | reverse complement strand
TTAAAAACTTATATAAAATCATTAAAAATTCTAAAAAAATGGCAATTTCAGTTTTTGTAGTTAGTATTTTATTTCTAGTTTTCTTATAAAATTGTTGTTAGAATTTTTAGCTACTTAGATATTTTTAAATAGCCTTTTGATTCTGGCTTCACAGTAGTTTTCATTTTTCACCTTGTTTCATTTTTAGAAAATTCTGTAAAAATCAGAAAAATCTAAGAAAAATATCAAAAACATCTAAATATTTCTAAAATCCAAAAATATTTTTATTTGAATTTTCTGACTTGTTTTGATATGTTCAAAGTTGGTTTGAGCCTTTTTCATTCTTTTACATATTTTTTTCTTAATTTAAAAATCACAAAAAAATTAAAAATATAAAAATCCACCAAAAATACTTATTTTTGAATCCCGACTACTTCGCAGGTTTTTTATCTTGTCTCTTTGTGTTCGACCTTGGTAGCTATACTAGGTAAAATAAAATAGAGAGACCGTTGTTTTTGACCTGATTATTTTATTTCATATTTTGGTGCTCTTGATTTTTTCTTGATTGAGCCCGATCTGAGAGATTGAGGTCACAACGACCATTGATACCTTCTCACCTTAGTCGCTCAGGTTTTGATCTCTCCATAATGGCGTTGTTGCCGGGGAGCATGGCTTAGTAGTTGGTTTTCTGATTCTTTTCAGCTTTTTGTCTCTACTTGTATTTTTTTAGCATTCATTTCCATTTCAGTCTATTTGATTTGATAAAAAACTGCGGACTGATACATTTATGTTTGATCTTCTTGCGAGGGCCCGACCATCGTGGGCGGCTTTCTTTGGGAAGCCGACGCACCTGCGGGATTCGGAAGCATCACTTTTCTGCATAGAGCTGCAGGAGAGTGCGAAAAAAGAGAAGCAAGAGTGTGGGGAGCTTAGTTTAGGTTTAGTTAGATTTTATTTTCATCATTATCTTATTGTAATAATACAGGGACGCTCAGAGACTTCAGACGTGATTGATTGATCTGGGTCTATTTTGCCGAGCACCGGTGTGCTCGGGGGACCTCACCGCGATTTTTGTCAGTTTAAGTTTTTACCGTTTTTTTACTGCTTATCAGATTTTCTGAGGATTTAGCCTTAGCCTTGGGATTTTCTCTGATTGTGATGTAATTAATTAAGGCCAAATCCTAATTATCTGCCTGTATCTATAGTTCGATAATTGGACTTAATTTATTAAATCACTAAGAAAAGTCAGATTAATTAGTTTCGAGTCACAGTGCCCATGAGAAACCAAGCATGTGCAGGATCCGTTGTGGCGGACACGAGTGGTTCCCAAGATCGGACTCAGGACTTAGCTTGATTACCTGACAACTGCGCTTCTCGTGTAGAAACTGCTTCATCTAAGGCCGTTTTCCTCGTTCATCAGATTGGTAGTTTAATTTCAGTCTTTATTTTATGCACGGATCACTCTGCATGTAGAGAGCTGGAGTCTGTACGCATGTCTTACTCTGCATGCATCATCGTGTTTGATCGCACATCGGCTTTTTCACCTTCTCCCCTAGTTTTTGGACTTAAAATAACCAGGAGAACCGAAAAATTCGTTAGGTGTTGTTTGATCTGAAAAATATCTAAAAAACAAAAACTATAAAATTGGGACTGCTAACACACTTGACCCTAAAAGATGACTTACCTAAAATTTTATCTTGGGAGAGTAATCCCCTCATTGTCTGGTTTGGATGAGCGAGTGAGTGACCCACACACTAGGCTAGAGCCACATCTGATTTCCGAGCAGACTACTGGCCATTTATATGGGACAGTCTGTTGGGAGTATTGGATTCCTATCAGCTCGCTTAATCGCACTGAAAGACTGATTGATCGCCTAATAAAAATTGACAAGATAATTGACCGAACCTTTACGATCTTCAGCTCAGCGTTGAGTAGGTGAATCGGGGGTTTGCCTTCTCATCTTGTGTGTTTACAGATCTCATCCCGCATTCACTCGCCAGATCAAGATGATAGGCAGGAGGTCTCTTAGGCAGCCCTTGGCTGCACCACTTTACAGCACTCCAGCCCGCTCATGCTTGGTGGTATCATGAGAGCTGAGACCCTCTCTCCGAACCCGAGTTCGATTCCACCCTGTTATCCCTTAACACCCTTCTACTACCAGTCATGAGGTGCCAGTGCCCGATCAGAGAGAGAAGCAGCCAGTTGATTTTTCGGCACCTAAGTTTGGGTCTTTTGCCTTTGCAGAGACCATGGCCAGCAGCGAGGACCGCACCGATGGCCCCAGAGCAGAGCATACTTATGTATTAGACCAGGGTGCGATCAACAACACCCTGTTAGCCTCCCTTGAGATGATGCAAAGACAGATTCAAGATCAGGGCGCTTTCATGGTGGAGATGCGCCGGGAGATGGAGAGATTGAGAGCAGATAGAGATCAGCCGAGAGCCGTAGGAGAGGGAGACATTCTAGACAGAGATCAGCCTGAGGGACCAGTCCAGCCAGCACCACCAGCCCGACCGATGTGGGAGTTGCACAACCCTGGATCGATGCTCACACACAGATGGATAGTGCTGCCAGCGATTGTGGGGGACTTCAAGTTCCCCCCTCAGATGATTCAGCTTCTTCCCCACTTCCACGGGCTCGCTAGTAAGGAGCCACACCTCCATCTCCAGGAGTTCGAGATGATCTGCATACTGTCACGATCAGCACGTGGACAAGGACACCATCTGGGATGATTGCCTTTTCCGTTCTCCCTTGTAGACAGAGCAGCCAACTGGCTGAAGCATCTAGGGAGATTTGTTACCACATGGAGCAGCCCCGACCGAGTACTTAAACAAGTACTATCCACTCGGTAGGAAGAATGCAGCCAAGGCTTTGATCAGCAACTTCTCCATGCTCCACGATGAGCAATTCCACGAGGCATAGGAGAGGCTCAGAGATCTCACAGACCAGTGCCCCCTTCGTGAAATTTCGAAGCCAACCTTGTTCAGAGATTTTTCTGCAGGCTACACCGAAGCAGCAGGGGTAGTCCTGTGGAGGTTCGTATTTCGCCAAGAATGAGGATCGAGTATGGGGCCATCGATAAGGAGATAGTCGAGAACTACATGATGATGTCTCAGACCCTGCTTCTACACTCAAGGGAAGCCTCAACCACAGTTCGTGTCCTATCAGAGGATAGCATGGGTCGATGCTGGTCCTTCTACTTCGTCAGCGGCAGCAGCACAGGAAGAGTCGACAGCTGCCGACATGGGTATCATCAGCAAGAAGCTGGACCGGATCGAGTTGATAGAGAAGAAGCAGTACCAGGGCATGACGCAGATTAATCAGATGGAACAGAAGCTGAGTGACCTGAAGACACAGATCATGTGTCTCCAGGAGGCACAGCCGGCTTCTCAGCCCCGTCTCAGGTCACGGGGAGATCCGAGCAGCAGCGGAAGTTCGTCCCATCACTGCAGCTAGCCTAGAAGGTCCACCATGTTCAGGTGGAGTCGTACTAGCAGCTGCAGTAGTTTATACCAGTCACCACCATCCCTGGACAGCCAGATGGTGGTGTATTAGCCGGACCAGACCCTGGTAGTACTCCCCCCACCCACCTTACGAGAAGGAGCCGTTGATGGATGTCAACGGGATCTGGTATGACCGATCTCTGCCTGGGATACAACGAGACCATCCCAGATTCCGGTGTTCGGCCAGAGGTACCAGCTCCCAACAGTAGCCTCCAGTTTAGGGTGGCCAGTACGACTAGCAGCGAGAGCAGCAATAACCCGAGCTCCCACACAGCAGCAGGCAGGCACATCCATTACCAGCAGCATGGTCCTCGTCCGTACCAGCAGGGACAGTCTTGGAGGCAGCAGCAGTATCACTCGCTGAGTACCCCTCTCACCCTCCTCCGCAGCAGCAGCCTCAGTTTTAGAGAGGCCACCCGTCAGGTTCTCATGGGCCTACCTATGAAAACCTTACTTTGGACGATCTAGCCCACCTCATGACTGAGCAGCAGGCCATCTTTCCGACGCGAGATGGACGAGTTCAGGCGGGAGATGAGGGGAGATTTTGAGAGGGAAGGTCGCCATTCCAGCCCAGATCAAGCCGAATCTGAACAACCTCAAGAGGAAGTCTGAGCAGGTAGAGTTCACAGAGATTACCACTCCTAGTGATTCCCTTGGTGATATTACTGCGTACATGTTTAATGCTGATTTTGTTACACTTAGGAGAGGTAGGATGCCAGCAGGCGGCGCCTCGTCTGAGCGACGACTCATGCAGCTTCAGGAGCGCCAGATGAGGAGGAGATCGGTATTGATGCCACTCATGATCATGATGATGACGGTGGTGCTGATACCACCAAGGACATTGATCTAGCCAGCAGTACTGAGGTCGTCGTTTCACCAGATCCAAGAGGAGGTGTACTGAAGCCACCGTTTTTGCTGAGCCAGAGCGTGGTACCGACTGCTGCTATTCCTGATGCCAAGGGTGGTGCTGGGGACACCATTTCCAGTTCTTCTCTTGTTACCTTTCATTCAGTTCACGTATCTTAGGACGATTCAATGAATAAAGGAAAGGGGTTTATTATTTGTGAATCCGTCTGTGTTGATTGATGATTTATGTATGGATTCTACTTTGCCTGAGCAGCATAGACCCAATCCTAGTCCTTGATCTGAGAAGGACCCCAGCCATCCCCTTTCCCCAGGCACTCTGTTTAGCCAAGGGGACCAAAAAAGATCCAAAAAAGTCACACCAGCTAGAGTTAAGCTAGCAGACGATGGACCGATTTCACATTTAGCTGACTCTACAGGAGTCCTTGGAGCACATCCCTCTCTTCCATAGATCCCTCAAAGACAGGACCACCATTCGGAGGAAGAGGAGGAACCACCAGTCGAAGATCCATGTGCTACCTCGTGCCACTTGTTTCGCCATCCAAAATCGTCTGCCAGCCAAGAGGCCAGATGCAGGAGCCCCGTATGTCAGATGCCATATTCATGAGCAGAGGTTCGATCAGACTCTATTAGACAGTGGTTCTCTCGATCAACCTACTTCCGACAGTCGTACTCGACCGATTCGAGTTTGGCCCTCTACGACAGAGCAGACGGTCCTTCAGCTTGCTAATCGATCTGTCAAGAGGCCGAAGGGGTTGCTGAAGGACGTTGTCGTTTCGATTCAGGGCCTGAAATTCCCCGTGGACTTCATTGTGTTGGACATGGAGATCCCTGAGTCCATGACTGATACCCCCATATTTTAAGATGCCCATTCTTGGCCACAGCCAAGGCAGTGTCCGATCACTTGATAGCGGGAAGTTAACTTCGCGTCGAGGGTGATAGTATACAAATAGAGACGATTGAGGAGACTAGAGCCATAGATTCGGCTTGCTCAGAGCCACCTTCAGATTCAGAGCAGATGGCAGAGGCAGAGCGAGACATCCACCAGGACTGTGATTTTGTGATTACAGATGATGAGACAGTTTCATCCGATCCAATTTCACGAGCCATCCTCTCACCTTCAGAGTCCGCCGATCCACAGATGCTAGTAGAGGAGAGCTTGGAGAGCACATTCCTGGTCCAGGATATATTTCAGGCAGCAGAGTCGGTTCTCGATCGCGAGGAAGTTGATTTGATTGATTCAGTTTCAGATCCTTCGGAGTCAGATATTGATTGGGGCATAGTTTGATGACATGATTCCTTGTCTGATTTCCCCAGAGCCTACAACTAGGGTGGAGACTGATTCCATCAGAGCAGAGACACACCAGCAGAGCAGTCTCCACCAGATTCATATTTTCAGTGAGAGTTCTCATTTTCCCATGCAGAATTGGTCACATTCACTCAAATATTTCAGAGGCCAGATCCGCCAGCTCCTAGGTTGCCCAAAGCGGAGAAGACCTTGCCGCAGTCGCTGAAGTATAGGTTCCTTGCGGGTGAGCATGAAAGGCACCCAGTCATTATCTTAGCAGATTTGACTAGAGAGCAAGAGTCTCATCTGATGGAGATTCTTCAAAAGAACCGCAAGGAGATAGGAGGGAGAGTAGCCGATCTTCAGGGGATAAGTCGGCCCTGTGCTCCCACCATATCTATCTCAAGGAGGATGCGAAGCCGTCACGTGAGTTCTAGTGGCGGCTGAACCAGAATCTTCGAGAGGTTGTCATGAAGGAAATTTTGAAAGGTGGAGCATCGATTTTATCAACCCCATCTCCGACTCCAAGTGGGTTAGTCCATTTACATGTGGTGCCCAAGAAGACGGGGCATCACTACAGTTGTGAGTGAGTCTAGAGAGGAGATCGCTATCCGGGTACCTACTTCTGGAAGGTCTGTGTGGACTATAGACGATTGAATCAGGCCACAAGAAGGATCATTTCCCGTTGCCTTTTATTGATCAAATTATAGAGAGGCTAGCAGGGAGAGTCACTATTGTTTTGTTGGCGGGTACTCCGGATATAATCAGGTGGGCCATTGTGCTAGAGGACTAGGACAAGACTACATTCACCTGTCCATTCAGGACATATGCTTTCT
This sequence comes from Ottelia alismoides, assembly GCA_037367405.1. NCBI lineage: Eukaryota > Viridiplantae > Streptophyta > Magnoliopsida > Alismatales > Hydrocharitaceae > Ottelia > Ottelia alismoides. The sequence goes on along the minus strand of JAZKJV010001889.1, from coordinate 422,661 downwards.
GATGCATGCCCTCTGGTCTATGTAACGCTCCGGCGGCATTCCAGAGGTGTATGTTATCCATCATTTCGGACATGGTGGGTGAAGGCTTGGAGTTCTTCATGGATGATTTTTCGGTCTACAACGATGGGTTTGATGCTTGTCTTGAGTTCCTAGACCCTCGTCCTACAACAATGCGTTGAGGTCGACCTTATTTTATCTTCGGAGAAGAGTCACTTCATGGTGACTTAAGGGACGATGCTTGGCCACGTCATCTCCAACAAAGGCATGGAGGTTGATTCGGCCAAGGTGGATATCATTAGAAAACACGATCCACCGTCCAACTTGCGATAGTTAAGGTCTTTTCAGTGGCACGTCGGTTTCTACAAACAATTCACTCATGATTTCTGCAAGATTGCCCGGTCGTTGACTGATTTGCTGACCAAGGACACCGAGTTCATAGTTGATGATAAGTGTCTTGCATCATTTGAGACTCCTCAATAGTCTAGTTGTTGAGGCTCCTGTCCTCCAGCCCCTGATTGGTCTCTCCCATTCGAGATCATGACGGATGCCTCCGATTTTGCCGTAGGGGTCATGCTGGGACAGAGGAGTGATGGATTGCCTTTTGCCATTCACTACGCTAGCCGTACATTGGATGCCGCACAACAGAACTGTACCATCATAGAGAAAGGAGATGCTAGCCGTAGTTTTTGCCCTAGATAAGTTCAGATCATACAACATTGGATCTAGAGTTACTATTTACACCGATCATACCGCCATCAGGTACCTTATGTCAAAGAAGGATGCCAAAGCGAGATTGACTAGATGGATCCTTCTACTCCAGGAGTTTGGTATTGAGATTAGGCATAAGCCTGGAGTCTAGAATGTGGTGGCGGATCATCTCTCCCTGATTAGAGCATCTTGAGGATTCTGAGTAGATTGATCCTATTTGTGAGACCTTCCCATATGAGGTGATCCTTGCTATTACCTCACTCCATGGTATGCTGACATTGTGAACTATCTTGTTACCAAGAAAGTTCCACAGGGTTGGCCTAGGCAGAGACTTGAGACCTTCCTAGCGAAGGCCAAGTCTTACCATTGGGAGGATACCATCCTTTACCATGAGGGAGGGGATAGTGTCTGGCGATGGTGCATTACTCATGAGGAGCACCATATCATCCTCACCTACTTCCACAAGCTGGAGGTAGGAGGACATCACTCTGAGTGAAGAACGTCACAGAAAGTGCTCCAATCCGGCCTATGGTGGCCTACTCTCTTCAAGGATTCTGATGAATTCGTGAAGAGATGTACTGGCTGTCAAAGGATGGGCACTTGTGGACAGTGTGATATGATGTCGTTGCATCCCATTCACTTCTGTGAGGTTTTTTGACGCATGGGGCATCGATTTCATGGGTTCCCTAAGAGTCAGGGATTCGAGTACATTCTGTTGGCAGTGGATTATGTGATTCGTTGGGTTGAGGCCATTCCCGCCCGAATTGTAGATGCTAGGACTGTATGACGATTTTTTAGGAAGAATATCATTTCACGGATTGGGGTTCATCGAGTGTTGGTTTCTGATGGGGGGTCTCACTTTCATCAATGATAAGGTAAAGGCCCTTGCTAGCGAGTTCAGCATAGGACCATCGAGTAGCCACTCCATACCACCCTCAGACCAATGGTCTTGCTGAAGTATCGAACAGAGAGATCAAGACTATATTGGAGAAGGTCATCCACCCTAACCGAAAGGATTGGTCAGGTCGCAGCTTTTGGACACGATCTTGTGGACATATAGGGTGTCCTTCAAGACTCCTTTGGGTACATCTCCCTTTCGCCTCGTTTATGGCAATCCCTGCCATTTACCTATTGAGCTGAGACATAAGTCAGTTTGGACTGTTACAGAGATACTTTTGGATCCAGTGAGTGTAGGAGACCAGAGGAAGGTAGAATTGGCAGCCCTGAATGAGCTTAGAGATGAAGCCTTTTCAAGAAACCTACATTATAAGAAGAGAGTGTAGGAGTGGCATGATTCTCATGTCAGCCACAAGCAGTTGAGCTAGATCATAGTACGGTTGTTAGATGCCAGGCTTTGATTATTTCCAGGGAAGTTACATAGCAAGGGGAAGGGACCATACCTGATCCGAAAGATACATGACAATGAAGAATTGATATATCTGAGTTGTGTTCTGAATCTACCTTTCGTGTTAACGACAGCGGCTCAAACCATATCTAGATCATGAGCCGCTGGTCGTTGATGTCGACCCTATTCATTTACGTGAGATGTGGTCTTTGACTCACATCTATTGCATATCACACCTGATTATCGCTGTCTTCTGCCTGTGTAGATCTAGTTGTCCATATCACTCCATTCTTTAGTCCCACACCCCATCTTCATCTTATGATAATGATATACTTAGGGTGTACTTCACCCTAAGTATGGGGGTGTAGGACTCTTGGGTATTCTTTTGATTCTTTCTACCGTTGTTTTGCAGCCTATACTTAGGGATATTTTACCCTAAGCATAGGAGAGGTAGACCCTGTACATTCTCCCTCGGATTTCCCTTCATATAAAGCTTGCTATACTTAGGATTGCTTGATCCTAAGTATAGAGGGAAACACCGAGTTCTCTTCATTCTATTATTTGATTCATCATTGTAGTGTACCATTCCTTTTCACTTCCCTATACTAAGCATGAGTTATGTCTTCTTCATCGCTCTTGATTCACTCTGAGGACATCGTTCGAGCTAAGTATAGGGGGGTGTCGTATTATTTCACTTATACTTTAGCCATAACTGTTTGTGAGTGTGTTAATAAATAAAATGGCTAAAATTCTTTTACCCAAAAACCAAAAAAAAATATTTTTTCTTATACATAAAATTCTTCTTGCACATACATAGTTATGTACAAAATTATTTTTGTAAAAATGATTGTAAAAATCTTTTGTGTAAAGATTTTGTAAATATTTTGATATCAAAATTATGTATATAGTATAAAATTTTTGTAAAATGTTCAAAAACAAAGTTTGCAAAAACCTTATGTAAATGTATGTAAATAATTTTGCAAACTTATGCACTCATGCATACATCCATGTTTTCAAACATTTTCATAAATTTTGCACATTTTCAAAAACTTTGTAAAAATTGCATATTTGTAAATATGTGTACAGTTTTTTCTGAATCTTGATTGACATTTAAACTTGCCTGGAATTAAATTGGAATATGGATCTTGGTTAAGACCTTAATCCACCTAATTCTATGAAGAACCTATAGGGCTTATGGTTAAGACTTTTCAGGTCCATTTGAGACTTAATTATTTGAGTCCACTAGGCTATGAGCATATGTCATCTTGATGAGCCTAAGTAGAACACTTAACAATGCACACATGACTCTCGGAGACAATGTCTTTACTTGCACCAACACTTTACACCTAACTCTCCACGGATTAGGGTGGTGAGGAGGTAGTTTCCTTTGGCTTGGGGTAGCATATGAGGGTAGTACTCTATGAGGAACCTCTCTTCTTCTTATAGTGAAGGAAATGCATCTCAACTTGGTCTGGTGGTGATGAAGTCTAAAGACAGGAGTTGTGGGTTGCAATAAGATTCAAAGAGGGATAGTCTACTGGCTCAAGAGGAAAAACTCCTTATGTATATATGATGCATCATGTAGATATTGTTGTACATATGCACATCAAAAAAATGTGCAAAGAAAGAAAAACTCCGAAAAAGTAGTGGGTCTGATTGAAAATAAAATACCCACTGGAGTGTATATAGTCCAATAAAGCAAAGCTTATGTTACACATGACCATCTCATGAAGCTTGCAGCGGGAGACTCAGCTTCACTGGTTGGGCTCCCAAGGATACATGGCTACATTGGTCATGGTCCATTCTCTTCTTCCCCCTCTTCTTGAGCCGGTTGTACTTGAACTTAGAAGGAAATACCCCGCTCCTTGAGGAATGAGTTGCTAGACTGAGGCATTAGAGTTACCTTGTTAAGGGGGGTTGTCGCTTTGTTATTTCTGAGGTGGAGAGCTACATCTCACTTACACAATACAAGGAAAGATTCATGGTCATTAGCGTTTGTGTGTGTAGACTTATTCTGATCTGGATTGTTGAGGAGTCTTGACCATAGATTTGTGGAACTTAGAGGCTGTCAAGTTTTAAGCTTAAGTCCAAATAAGGTTCCGACAAATTAATCAGCCAAAGGTCTGACTGAGCTCCATATTTCAATTTAATGAAGGAAAGTTTAATAATCAATTTCGATTTTCCTTTTTTTCTTTTTCTTTCTCTTTTTCACTTCTTTTTTTTCAAATAAGTGTTTGCTAAGGGACTAGCAAAAGTAAAGTATAGGGGGGTGATGAATCACCATTCATCACTCTTTATTCTTTTATTTTAGCTTGATAGTTTGGCAAAATATCATGCATAGAGTTGTAAATACAATAAGATACCAATAGGCATGCTTGTGTTAAATATGAATAATTAGCATGTATTTGTGCAAAACATAAACAATAAAGAATAAATAAAAAGAAGGAAATATTTAGAATAAATATTGAGTGACCTAAATCCAAGAGAGGGCCCAATATGGGCTTGATCGCCAAATAAAACAAGTAGAGAGAGATAGGGTCATTCAACCTTGTATATTTTCCTTCTATGTGTACATATTTATTTTCATAAAAATAAAAATATGTTCTTACTACCTTGTATTTATTTTTAAAAATAAAACAAAAATGAGAAAAATCAAATTAAAATAAAAACAAAATAATTTGTCTCTCTCCACCTTGTACATACCATGTATATATCTATCTATTCCTATTTATTTAATGCTTGTAAATAATAAATAAAAATAAAATAAAAATTATTTTATACTCCAAATTTTATCTTGTAAATAAATAAAAATATAAAATTGGGTATTTTTACAAAAATAAACAAAATAAAAATTAAAAAAAAATAAATAAGTAATTTATATATGCTCATAATACAATATAATGTATATGCGTAATTTATTTTTCAAAAAAAAATAAAAATCACTAAAAAATAGCTTTAAAATAAATAAACAATTTTTATGTTGAAAATATTTTCAAATAAAATCATTTCTATTTTTAATTTAATTTATAAATAATTTTGACTCTGGATTTTTGTGATTGGTCCACGTGAGATCGTTGACCCCGGTCAATTCCCCTGCTCGGGTCCCCTCTTCACGGATCTTGCTCACTGGCTCGATTTCTCCAATATCTCTGGAGCGAATCCAACCACCGATTGCCTCGATTCCACCGCCCGCCTCTTCCCCTTGGATCAGCCACCCTCGCGGATCTCTAGGGCGAGGCGGATCTTTCTTGGTTCGCATGCCCGTGCCCGTTCAACCTCGCCACCTGGAACTGCGTATAAATCCTCCCATTCATTTTTCGGCTCCGCAGTTTGCGTCGCAAGCCCTTATTCTACCCGAGAGAGTTTCCCCTCGGTGACAACGACCGGAAGCATCCTTTGGTGGTCGGAGAGAGAGCCTGTAGACGCAGCTCAAGGCACGTGGCCGGAGCGCTGCCACGTTCAAGCGTCCTCGCCCGCCGCAGCGTGGTCGAGGTGATGACCAACATCGTCGCATCCTCCTAGAGCTCAGGATCGATTTCAGATCATCGGATAGACCTCTCGTTCACTCTAGCTCCATTTATCGTCGAAACCCTGCATCGAACCTCCGCTGGCTCCGACCTAGTGGTCGGAGCTCCATTGACCACCCTCATCCGCTCCGATAGACCCCCCATCTCGCCGTCATCAGCCTTCCGCAGCCTGATCATCCTGATTTTGGCTACCCAAGCCAAGATTGGGCTAGGTTCCCTCTGCTGCCTTTGCTGGAACATTCCTCCGCCTCCCACTGTCTCTTCCCTTCGCTTTTCATCAAATAATCCTTGCCGGAGAATTCCTCCGAGCAGTAGCTTCCATTTGCAGGTCAGAACGTGCGCGATTACCCCCCAGCTCGCCTCTCATCTGCTTCGCTGAAGCTATCCCAGGTTGTATCCCCCTTCACAGAGATCTGATCATCAGATGCTCCATCTGCCACCGCCACCCGACGCGGAGGAGCATCACGAGTCGAGCCTCTCATCTAGATCGTTCATCAGCCGCCCGGAGTGCCACCAGTCCTCTAGCGAATTTCGCCAGGGAGGAGTTCCTCCAGCCACCTTCTCCACCGTCGGATCTCGCCTCCGTCCCAGTTGACATCTGGACCATCCAGCACCTGCTTGTGTCAGGCTGTTAGATCTGATATCTAATGGCCACGTTCGCCCCATGTTCGTGATATTGTCAGAGCCGTTGGATGCGCCAGCCATCAGCATCAACACCGTACGTCGCCAGCCATTCACCACCCGCCACCTGTCACCCACGTGACCTACACACTTAGGTTGGGTAATTTACACCCTCTTCCCTGTAGTTCCTTTATGTTCTTATTTAGTCTATTAATTAAATAATACTCTGTGGACCATTTTGTACTATTATTTAGTCCTGTTTGTATGAGTACACGTGCATCGACACATGCCTTTTTGTGATATTTGCATGGTTAGCCCTGAACTTTATGGATGTTATGGTTTGATGGTTTAGTTTCTATATTTGCATCCATACCCCTATGAGTTTTGTTATCAGACGTGTGCTGAATTTTATGTGAAATTTACAGTAGGCCCCTTAGACTTTTCATGTGTGATATAGTTTAGCCCCTGGAACTTATTTTTTTGTGATTTGGTCCCTATGTGATGTACGTGTTTGATTGGTTGAAATAAATATCAAATCTTGTCCATTTATGAAATTAGGACACATGGCCTCTGCCATTGTGTAAAAATTTCTATAAATTTTTGGGCCATTTTTGTTTCTATTTGATATTTTTAAAAATTCGAAAACCAAAAATTTTGTTTTTGTCCAGTTTTGAAAATCAACTAAAAATATTAAAAACCCTCTAAAAATCCAAAAAACTTAGTGTGTTTGTTTTTGTGTATTTTTATTCTATCCAATTCATTGCTTTTGGACTTATAAAAACCCTAAAAATTGAGAAACACTAAAAAACTTAGAAAAATCATTAACAATTCTAAAAACAATAAAAAAATGCAATTTTAGTTTCTATAGTTAGTCTTTTATTTCTAGTTTCTCATAAAATTGTTGTTAGAATTTTATATACTTTTTAGATATTTTTAAATAGCCTTTTGATTCTGGCTGCACAATAGTTTTCATTTTTCACCTTATTTCATTTTTATAAAATTCACTAAAAATCAGAAAAATTTAAGAAAAATACCAAAAACATCTGAATATTTCTAAAATCAAAAATATTTTTATTTGAATTTTTTGACTTGTTTTGGTGTGTTCAATAATTGTTGGTTTGAGCCTTTTTCCATTCTTTTACATATTTTTTTCTTAATTTTAAAAATCACAAAAAAATTAAAAATATAAAAATCCACCAAAAATATTTATTTTTTAATCCCGACTACTTCGTAGGTTTTTCCATCTCGTGCTCCTTGTTTTCAACCCTGGTAGCTATACCAGTTAAAATAAAATAGCGAGACTGCTGTTTTTGACCTGATTGTTTGATTTCATATTTGGTGGTCTTGATTGTTTCTTGATTGAGCCCGATCCGAGAGGTTGAGGTCACAACGACCATTGATACCTTCTCACCTTAGTCGCTCGGGTTTTGAGCTCATCAGTTACCAATCCTACTATGGAAAGAAACACTGGACCGTAGTGAAGAGCATCTTCAAGTACCTAAGAAGAACTCAAGACTATGTCTTGGTTTATGGAGATAATGATCTCCAAGACTTAGGTTACACTGGTTTAGATAAGATATGGATGATAGGAAGTCAACTAAAGGGTTCTTATTTTTTTTTGGACGGTGGTGCTTTGTGTTCTAAGTGTAGCAAGAAGCTTGACACTATGTTTGTTTTGACAAAGGAAAGAATTGGTTGCATAAGATGTGGCAACTACATTGGATGTAGTTAATGTTCATTTGGGATACGCAAGTTTGTAACAGAATTAGTCATAGTTGCCAATGACTGACTAATTATCTTACCTAGCTATTTGACAAATAGTCGATGATTAATACAAATAATATAGGGTTGAGATTTGTAGATGAATGGCTCTAAGGGCTAATGTGAGACGGTTGGACTTGTAAGTAGTAATACTACTGCCCCAAGCCGATCTTGATCCTATCCAAATGTTAATGTGCAGAGAGTTAATTTCATCAATCAACCTAAGATCAAGTCATCCAGCATCAAATATGAAACATTAACATAACCAACCATAACTTATTCAACATGAAAGAAGATAGCATGACATATAATAATATCTCAAAAGAAAGGAATACTTAGAAAGCAGTTATTACACAACGTCAGATATACATCCTAATTATAACAAAAGCAAAAAATAGTCTAGGAAAACTAAAATCAAAGGACCACCTCTTTATTAGAAGCGATTAATTCTACATATAGTCACCAAGTATCTCTTCTTGAACAATCCCTTCCCGTAGATAACAAAATGAAAGGGGAGCTAACTAGCCCAATGAAGCAATATTTATATGCATGCATGCATGCATGCCTACATGCATACATGCATGCATGCATGCATACATACATATATACATACATATATACGGCGATGTCAAGGTGAAAAGTGTCAGATAATGAGAAAGTTCAATGAGTGTCCATTTAACGAGTAATTAACAAAAATAATATGAAAATTACATTAATAGTTGACATGCATTTAATCTACATTCACTTGCAAGTAAGTATATGTATTAAACTGTATATGAACATGTAAGCAGCAAGATAATAACAATTAATGACAATGAAGGATTAAGAAAGTGTATTATATCAATAAACATAACATATCAAACATATAAGAATGAAGTTCTATTTCTAATCTAGTTTTTTCATTTAATAAGTTATTAATCATATTTTGGCCACTAAGTACGAGTGAAGAAAGTATATCCAGATTCTTGTTGCAGACAAGAATCTAAAGGAACTCCAAAAGCCCCTTACTATGCGTGATTGAGTGGCTACTCTTGAACTTATTCAATATTAAAGGTACATTGGTATGTTATAAGGTATTGATTGTCACTACGAGGCTTCACACAGTGACTAAATAAGATTCTTATCACATGAAATATAACACGAGTGTGAGGTGTATATATATAGTATCATGCCCTTGCTGTGCAACCTAATCTCTTTTCCTCCCCCTTAAGTTCGAGTTGAGCCACCATACAATCTACCCAAAGCCCCTTGGGTTCATGACTCCCTTGGGTTATTATCTTACTATTAGTCCAAGTACTTAATGAAATAATCCGACTTAATTGCAGCACCACTTAATACTTTTTGCGGTCACCTTTGTAAAGTACAGTGGAAAATTAGCACATATCTTAAAGAACTTACGTTCTAAGTGGTATGGCTCCGAATTACTATGTAATTCAGGGATGGGGGTCCTCCATGTATTAGCATCCCAATACATCTAAGTTCGTGTCTTTATTTCCAAATTGCATTTGAGTGATGGCATTTAAGTTGGAATATTTTAACTAAGCACGCAATATTTATGTAGTAATGTAACTACATAAATTTTGAAGGAACACAAAGCATCTCCGAACTTACCAAGCTAATTAGAGAAACCGTGGCATTGAGACGATCACAAAGCTCTTTAAGCTACTTTATAAATAATTTATAATAAACAATAATTATCACAAACATACTAGCTTTTATCCATCATTAATGTTTTAATGATAATCACAAAGTTTGAACAATGTGTAAGATTCATAAAGGAAAACAACATCCAATAATAATAATAATTTTGAGGTTCGGTTACTACAATATAAATTATATCTCAACAATATTCATATATAAAAAAATATGATTTAAGAGACAATTTATGACTCAATACATGTTTTATTTCACAGAAGAACGCACATTACAAGCACAAATAAACTCATTTAGGGTACAAGGAAATTTACATAATTTTTCACAATTTTCAAAATTTCTTCAAAATGTTAAAAAGTTAAAATATAATTTCTGTGATTTTATACATTTTTTCTGGAACTTATAAGAACTCAAAATACTCATTTAAACCAAGATAGATTCTTGTATTCAATTTTACAAAGATAGCAAGATGATTAAGTACTATTAATCCCCATTGCAAAAGCCACTTGGGCACATTTTCTATTTTTTTTCCGGATTTCTTATCCCTCTGGATACACCTACAAAATCTCCAATAAATCCTACCTTATCATTTTATGTGTAGAAAGATCTCCAAGTATAGAATGGAAAATGAGGAGGGATATTGCCACAAAATATCCAATAGAATTATTCCTCCAACGCACAAGTCCTTCTTTCCAGCGTGCCTATGTGGGTGCCATATGTCACCCCTTGATTGTCCGTCTACGTGGCTGGATGGCTAGACCACGTTCTTCCCAAATCTGCAGATTAGATTTTGGAATGTTTTACGAGAAAATTAAATGGGATTTTTACCCGGCAGACCATGTAATCTTTGTCAATTATCTATACGACCTTTGAAACATCGATATTCCTCCCTCGATCCTGTAAACTTGCTCCGTCTTACCTCACGAACCCTACCGTTAAATTGACACATCTAAAGTTAACTTCCTTGGGTTAAAAATGAGTTAATCTAACCAATCCGTGATCGGACGGCTAGAATCAAGCAAGAGAAGAAAAAAATTCCTCTCTCCTCTTACAGCTTCCCCTCCCACGAGTCAACTTGACGGGAGGAGGTGCAATGAGGTGCGGGGACGGTGTTCCACCTGAACGAGGTAGAGGGCTTCACGGTAGGTGCTTCGCGGCGGGAGGAGATGAGGAAGGGCTTCAAATCGATAGCGGGTCAGAGGGGACTAGGGACGAGCGACGTCCTGAGGGAGGGCAGAGGGGTTGGGGACGAGCCACAGGGGAAGCATCGCGGGGTGGATTGGGGGGAGGCTTCGCACGGGAGGCATCACACGGGAGGCATCACGGCAGGGGGGCCTGGGCTTCCCGCTGGGGCACGGGAGGGCATCGCGCGAGGGCACGGGAGGCAGGAGGGGGGAGGGGGCGCGGCGGGGTGGGTCGCACAGGAAGCATCGCGGGAGGGGGGGCCTGGGCTTCGCGCGGGGGCACGGGGGTGGGGGGGTTGGGGGGGTGGGGGGGTCGCACAGGAGACATCGCGGAAGGGGGGCCTGGGCTTCGCGGGGGGGGCACGGGAGGCAGGAGGCTGGGCTTCGCGGGGGCACGGGAGGCGGGAGGGCATCGCGCGGTGGCACGGGAGGCTGGGCTTCGCACCATCACGCGGGGGGTACGAGGCACGGGAGGCATCGCACGGGCGGGAGGAGATTCGAGGCACAGGGGGGCTTCGTCGGGCATCGGACCGCCGTGCAGGGGGTGGGGACCTCAGAGGTGCTTCGGTGAGGGGGCTTTGCAGGGGCGTTGCAGGGGCAAGCTCCGCAGGAGTGGGGTGCTTCGAGCAGGGAGCCGGTGGAGTGCCGGCCGACGGGGAGGGGGGGGTTCCGTAGGGGTACTTCGATCATGAAGCCGGTGGAGCGCCTTCCGTCGAGGGGGTTTTCGCAGAGGTGCTTCGAGCAGGGAGCCGGTAGAACGGCGGTTGCCGAAGGGGAGCAATGGAGGTTAAGCAGGGGGAGGGAGAGTGAATGACACTTATGGTAAATTTGATAGATAAAATGGGTATACTGTATAAGAAGATAATAGAATCCGGTTTATTTTAACAGTTAAATGGATGAAGATTAACCACAGGGTCTGTAGGATAAAGGTTAACAAGTTTACGGGGGTGTGAGAGGAATTACGATGTTTCAAAGGTCGTAGAGGTAATTGACAAAGATTATAGGGTCTGCCGGGTAAAAATCCCTATATATTGACCCATAAAATGATATCTGATTAATACGAAACTTGGGATGTAGTTTATTGATTCAGTGATCTATGCATATATGTTTTCATATTTTAAATACAATGGTTAGATTTTCTGCAATAAATTTCTGAACATCAAAAACATCCAATCTGGCATGATTCCATTCCCGATTGTTTTGATCTATTTAAATCAAATCCGATTCACCTCAAATTTACGATATGCGTTATAAAATGATATAACTAACATTATCATCTTTTGGATTTGATTAAAATACAAAAAATCCCCATCAAAATCTGACCCCAATTTTCATTTTAACGATCAATATTGTGATCAAAACAAAAATAAAAAGTTTATATGCAAAAGAGATTCAATTGCATACTTATAATGGTTTTTATCAATTGTTCCATTCGAAGATATTGCAATTTCATTTATGCCCCAATCTTTTTGGGAATATCAGTTGTACCCCTGACTTCTTATTGTTATGACACCTGTACCCCTCAGGTTAGTGACCTTCCATCCTCAACATAAAAGGACGTTAACTTTGAGGACACGAGCGGAATTAAATTAAAAAAAGAGGGCTGGAAGGTCATCACATCCTCTTCCTCCTGCCCCCCCCCCCCATCTTCTTCCTCTTCCTCCCCTTCTCCTCCTTCACCCCAGCCTCATGCTCCTCCTTCGTTGCCTCCTCCCCTCGCCCCCAGCTACTCCCTCTGCCCTAGCTCCTCCCCCTTTCCCCGTGCCTCCTCCTCCGCCCCCACCCCCCCCCCCTCGTCCTTGCTCCTCAACCAACCTGCCCTGAGCTCCCCCCACCCCCACCCCTTGCTCCGCGCTCCGCCCAGTGCCTCCCCCTCCGCCCTCCCTTCACTCACGCACCTCCTCCTCAATCCCAACTCCTCCCCTGTCTGCCTCGAGCTCCTCCCCCTCACTTGGACCCCCCTACTGCTCCCTCCATCGTGTACCTCCCCCTTCGCCCTCCCTTCACCCATGTGCCTCCCTCTTTTCCCCAGCTCCTCCCCCTCAACCCCACCCCCTACACCTCCCCTCCCCCTCTGCTCTCCCTCTACCTCCGCGTCTCCCCCTCCGCCCTAGCTCCTCTCCAACCCTTTCCGCACCTCCTCCACCCTTTCCACCCCCTCCTCCCCAGCTCGCCCCCTCCACCCCCTCCTTCCATCCCCTCCTCCCCGCCCCGGTCGGCCGGAGGTACTCTTGCTCCTCCAAGTAATGAAAAAGAAGACGAAGGAGCACGATACTACTGTACTCAGGTCCAATATACTTTCCTCGATTCAGATCAAATCGACCAAAACCAATATCCAAATTAAATCTAGTTCAGTTAAATGTTCACGGACAAGAATCGAGCACATAGGAAGAGGATAGATGAATTTAGAGGGTTGATGTGATTTTCTAGGTGATTTCCCTCCTGATGATTGTATCTTAGATGATTCTCCTCCTAGATGGAAGTCTAGCTCTAGATGATTCACTTGTGGAGTTAGGGGAAGGAGGGGGAGATTTTATTCTGACCAAAATGCCCCTCTTAACGAAACCATGGTTTGAATAAACCATGGTTATTTTAATTCTTTGATGGTCAATCTGATGAAAGGGCACAAACGATAATAGAGAAAGAAGTAAGGGGCACAACTAATATTCCCAAAAAGGGAGGGCCTAATTGAAATTGCAATATCTTAGGAGGGCACAACTGATAAAAATCTTAATTATAAAATCATATAAGTGTCGGATGATCAAGTAGATCAGAAGTAATCAAGATTTAATATGGCTAAAATATGTCACATGACGGAGCAGATGTGGGATACATGTACTTCACCTTTTCCTTAAGTATTCTATTGAACTACCCTAACCTTGGGACCGCTTCCCACCTTGGAGCCTTTGTTTGGGGATGAGAGATGGGTGTTTTGGGGGATGGAAAAGAGAGTTACGAAAATTCAACTAATTTATGAATCCCTGCTATCATATAAAAATAGATGATATTTATTCTTCCCTTTTAGTTATATCATTATCTTATCATAATTTTTTATTTCAAAAAAATCCATCTATCTCAATTTGTTGGTAACTAATTATCCCCTCCTTATATAATTAAATAGCAATCACTTAACTATTTTATTTGCAAAACCAACCAAATAGATAGTATTTAATTTTGTACCAACAAATTAATAGGTAACTTATATATATTCCATCAAATATATGTATAAAAAATCCATCTATCTCAATTTATTGGTAACTAATTATCCCCTCCTTATATAATTAAATAACAATCACTTAACTATTTTATTTGTAAAACCAACTAAATAGATAATATTTAATTTTGTACCAACAAATTAATAGGTAACTTATATATATATATATATATTCCATCAAATATATGTATTTATACAACTCTTAAGTTTTAGTGAAATAAAAAGAATTACCCAACTCGTATTTGTTTCTCAATAATTAATTAGTAAGATATTAATATTACTTAAAAAGTTCAATTGTGATTAACTTGATCTTTTATTTTTTATCAGATTCGGGTGACCAAAGTATAATCCAATAATATTTAGAAATGTTACATAAGCCCTTGATGATCCATTAATGCAATGAAAGATATTTGTTATATCATATTCCATCTGAAATGAAACGAATGAATGATTGTGCATACAATTAATATTAAGGTCCCTTTGTACAATTAGGGTTATGTACCATGACCATATTGAATACCATGCATCTGAGAGAACACAGATGACTTCAAGCATGTGATATTTAATAAAGATCTCCAATCTGAGACTGAGATGATAATATTTGTCTAAAGATTAATTTCCAACCGACTTCTTAATGCATGTCTCTTCTGCATAAGAATGGAGATTCAAAAGTGTTGGAATAAGAAATTCAAAGAGATAACTTTATGAGGTCGAGATAATATAAGATATAAATCGTAACTATCATGATCAGGCACCTATCCTTTGACCAGAGACATATATGCATCTTTATGTCTGAGTATGCACATTTGACATACCAAAGGTTGGTGACCTCGTCAAGGTCCATAATCTGGCGTGTTGGTGTGCATATGAAGTCATATAAAATGTATGATCTCTCGATGGAATCATACATGTTCATTGTGAAGGATATGGTTAGATCCTCAAGCGCATCACGGAAGCGTGAGCGTCGCATCGAATACGACGAAGAACGACTAGTCGCACTAGTTGTTCTATGCAGCGGAAATTAAAAATTTTCATGTGACGAAACCACATGATCCAAGAACACTTCTCGGATCGTTTCGTCTAAACTACAACCAAGTATTAGGTTTACCTCTTGAAGCGTGGTTGCGATCAAGTCTCTAAACGAAGAGACCTCCTGTCTCAAGTCCGATCCGTCGGAGGAGACGCTTGCGAGCGCGGGGATGAACCGCGTGCTTCTCGCAATCCATGTTGATGATCCAAGCGGCGGATCTCCTGATCTCGACACACAAGATCCGATGTCTTCTTCACGAGCGGGGCGCACCGAAGGAGACGGAGATCCACGAGCAAACCATCGGGCAGCATAACGACGATGCCGCGGCGATGGAGAACCTCTCTAGGGCATCCATGGTGGACGACCACATGAGAGAGATGGAGAGAGGACGTGTAGAGAGAATGAGAGAGAGAGAGAGAGAGAGAGAGATTTGTTGCCTCAACTTATGTGTCAAGAAGAGCAATGGGGTGCCTCTCCTTTTATAGGGTTTTGGGATCCATGGATCTCAATCCATGTGTCAACACAAATCCAATGGTCCACATCAATTTGTGTTTCTTTCAATGGTCATGATTTGTTGCTAAAAACACAACAACAATTAATTTAATTTAAATTAAATATATGTTGATAAATCAACACAATTTAATTACAAAATTAAATCATCAATACATGGAGATAATGAAAGGAGAGAAAGCCTCCTTCCATGTGGAGAGGGGGGATGGCCTCCCTTTCCTAATGGGAGTGGTGGTCGTCCACCCTCCTCCATTAGGAAGGTGGCTATTTCACCTTTTATGTAATCTCCATTATTTGCAACAACTTTTGTTGCAAATTATTTCACAAAAAATAAATCCAATTTATTTTGTGAACATTGCAATCATGCCATTGAAAAATTGTGAATCACATTCACAACCCAAAACAAAATGTAAATTACATTTTCAATTTGATGTCCAATGTGAATCCAATTCACATTAACATTTAATTAACAAATGTAAATTACAAATAGCTCTCTCTTATATATTATAAATCACATTTATAATATATATGACTAATATGGATATTGCTATCCACATTATTCATATCCATGATAATTAAATCATATTTAATCATCTTGGATCTCTATTCTCTTGTGTCCAAATAATATGAATCACATTCACATTATTTACATCTTTGATAATTAAATCTCATTTAATTATCTAAGATAACTCTCTTTATAATATGAATCAAATTCATATTACTCATGATAATTAAATCACATTTAATTATCCATTTTCTCAATGCTCGAATACATATATCAACAATAGAATTATCCATGAACTCCTTCAAGGATAATGCGCTTTCTCCGCAGATACTTGGAGATAAGGACAGGGCGATTGTATTGTTCCACGTATAGTGACATGGATATTGAGATCGTATCTCAAATCCAGATCGTGGGCCTCCCATAGATGCTTGATTAAATCAAGACCGTAAATCTAATCTTCTCATTGTATCTGAATCACATTCAGATCAATGTCCAATACTTGGACCAAGATCAGATCACTTCTCTACTGAGAGGAGTCACTAAAATCCAGACCCGTTTCATCACTCCCTAGGAATGGAAGCGTCATGGTTATACAATCGTTTATGATCACATCACCCTCAGGTATTCCCAATACCTGTACATCCTGCATACTGGAAGACTCAGACTAAACCCGAAGTATTCGATCAACTTTATACTGTCTACTTCATGGTTTTATCAGTAAGTTTCTCATTCGATCATTGGGAGTCGGTATCGATCATATCCTTTCCAAAAGCATATATCATACCTAGGTCTTGATCATATACTTTCCAAAAGTATATATCAAACCTACAAATTCAGTCAAGATTCCAAAGCGAGACGACCGTGCGCACGGAATTTGATTCTTCCCAATATCTCATGAGTGAGCTCATGTCTTCCGGTTCAGTAACTGAACCTGTATGATCCCTTTGAGAGATCGTATTACTCATATGACCTTATATGCACACCAGTGCGCCGGTGTGTAGACCTTGATTAGGTCATCAACCTATTGGTCTGCCAAATGTATATACTTAGACACATAGCAACACATCTGTCTCCGGTCAGAGGATGCGTGCCTATATCCTGACAGCATACGATATAGGACTTTGGTTATCTCGATCTCGTTAAGTCAACTCTTTGACCTAACTAATCTGACACCTCCGAATCTCTATTCCTATGCAGAGGACCTGCATCAAGAGGTCGGTCAGATATCAGCCTTCAGAGATAAGGATTGTCATCTCCTACTCAGGCTGGAGATCATCTCTTAACAATCATCTGACGGTGCTTGATGAGTCCTCAATCTAAATCTTTAGATATTCATTCAAGCACCAGCCTCTATGATTCAATAGTTGAATCAACAGCTGTATGATCATCAAGATGGCCATGGTACATAACCCTAATTGTACTAAGGGACCTATTATGCAAATTATGTATTCTTCATTTCAGATTAAGGAGTGAATTGCAATAACATTTATTCCATAATGGCTCGCCGTGGGCTCGCATTTCCAACAATCTCCCACTAGCCCAAAGAGCCATTAATGGGCTAATCATTTAAACCCGCACTCATGTGACAATCATAGGCTATTTAGAAAATAGCTAAGTAAGCTGATCAGTCACTCTGTTCCTGCGAGACTATGCCAAGTCCTTTTACGGCACTTGCATATCCCCAGTAACAGTGCTCGCATCTAATGTGAATGTTGCATCTCATGCAACCAATACTCAATCTAGTTGGTTACATTGTCCCTGACATCATAACCAGTATCCCCATAATCCTTATTAGAATACCTTCATTCCCGGAGATCTCTATCTCCTAAGGTATCTATAGTTTAGGCCTTTATAGATCACTATCTACATGGTCTTAAACTTTTGAAGATAAGACTTTGAGATTACTATCTCAAAAATCTCCTCATCTATGAAGATTTTGTTATTACTGCAATCAAGTGTTTTATCTCTACAGTAGGATTAGTAACAATTTACTACTCCCACTTCATGACAGACATCTGGTATTTGTACACTCTAGCATACACTCAGCTTCTCGTAACTAATGCACAAGTGTAAGTAGTTGTAGCATTTACTTCCTCAACTCTTTGAGGTGCTATCCCTTAAGATAGGTCAGTACCATATCTTAAGGGTTAGAAGCCTTTCTTGGAATTTCTATGAATAGAATATGTCCAAGGTATACTACAAATGTGACAGTCCAATTATCCTCTTCTCTTGGCTTCTGAACAACTTCAGAACTAAGATCTAAGAGGTATCTTTGAAATCATATTTCAAGATATGGAATAACCAGATTATAAAACACTTATTATTATCCTTATATCATTTTAAATGATCAGGATATCATCTATATTTAGCGCAATGAACACATAGGCACTCCCACTAAGCTTCGCATGGCTCATCAAGATTTCATTTGAAATCATAACATTTATAATTTCATCAAATCTTATGGTCCATCTCAAAGAAGCTTATTTGAGTCCTTAGATGGATTCCTTATCTTGCACACCTTGCTTTCCTCAACCATGAAGCCCTGGGGCTACTTCATGTGAATATCCTCAGAGAGATATTCATAGAGGAATGCAATCTGGACTTACATCTCGAAGATGCAATAGTCAAGTTGTGTAGCTAAGGTTAGCAATATTCTTAAGCATGTTCACCGAAAAGCAAGTCTCATTGCAAGCAATGTCTTCTCTTCCATGTGTAGCTCATTGCTACGAACTATGCTTTGAAGGTATGTACCTTCTCATCAGGTTCCCTTTCTCTTGAAGATCCATTTACACCTTTACGGGTCTTACCCATATAGGTGGATCCTCGAGGGTCCATATACAATACTTGTACATGAAGTCTACATTAGACTTTTATTGCTAACATCCATCTATCCATGCTATGATCTTCAGAAGCTTCATCACATGAAGTTCGATCATTGTCAGATTTCTCTGACACATGGAATCCATCCTCAAACTTATTTGAAGAGGTTTTAGTGTTTCATCTTCAATTATCCTTTTAGTTTCCAAGTTTAGGAGCCTCATTATCTTTTCAAGATTAAATGAGTTCCTACACTTCATTTTTATCTTGATTCTCAAGAGTCTCAACCTCCAAGAATCACATTCTCAGAGATGAGATATTTCAAGAATCTCAAGGTCATAAAGTAGGTATCCAATACCATCCTTTATTTTCCTAATGAAGCAGCACTCTCAAGTGCTAGATTCCATCTTGCATGGAACCTTATTAAGGATATACATTGTAGTCTCTACTACACATATATACCTGGAAACTAAGGGATAATTATGCTAAAATTCATCATTGATAAGATCATGTCACACATGATCCAATTGTATCTGCCTATAACTCTATTGAGTTAAGGTGTGTTAGGAGGATTGAGATAGAAATGATATTCATATCTCTATAAGGTATTCTTTGAATTTATCTAACAGGTACTTGCTACCTAGATTAGATCAAATTCATTTTATCTTCCTTCAAACTTTGGTTTTAAACCAAAAATAATGAAATCTTTGAACATTTCAAAGGTTTCTTAGGTGAAGCGAAGAAATCTCATATCATACATAATCATCAACAGATATCACATATCCATAGTGTTTACTATGATATAGATGATCTACATACATCAATATGCATAAGATCCTGAATACCTTGGCATCTTACACCTTTCTCTAAGAAGAGTGTATTGGACATTTTACTTTGAATACGATATTCATAAGTATGTAAGTTTTGAAATTTTAGACATTCTAAAGTTTCATCTCTTACTAGTCTATTGATCAAATCAATAAACAAATGTCCAAAGCT
Source organism: Ottelia alismoides (assembly GCA_037367405.1). NCBI lineage: Eukaryota > Viridiplantae > Streptophyta > Magnoliopsida > Alismatales > Hydrocharitaceae > Ottelia > Ottelia alismoides. The sequence continues at coordinate 402,787 of JAZKJV010001889.1, read as the reverse complement.
TGATGCTAGATCATTGTCAAATGATCTTCATCCTCATATTGATCTTAAGTTTTAATTTCAGCATTTAGAAATGTTAATGAGCCATTCATCAATTTTCTAATTTAGTGGAGTCCACTAGATTTTAGATTACTATCTGAAATATCTCCATCATAACTTTTTATGATAGTTCTACCTCAGAATTCATGTTTATTTCCAACATTTAGAAACAAACAATGAGTGTATTCTTATATCTAGGTCATAGAGACATTCTCTAAGACTAAGGACTCTCCCACTGAAATTAACAAGTCTATCAATCCAACAGAGATTGTTGCAACAATTGCATCAATATCCATGTGGATAACTATAAACCTTTAAGATCAAATTTTCCAGTCTTCTAAAACATATGAAACCTATTGCAAATGTCATCAGAAGATTGAGATACAATTATTTGACTTTATCTTATCAATGATTTATGTAGATTAATCTGATGCTCCATCTGAGTCCTTCTCTAAGGATTCTAGATAGACTTGATAGTCATACTATCAACACATCAACTTATTGCAGTATTGGCATTCATCCAACTCTTCGGATGACATATGGAAGTCATAGATGTATAGTCAACTCTTTGACCATACTTCTTACTCGGGTCCAACCCATGCTTCCACTGCGCTCCCTTTATCTATAAGCAACCATTGCTTAAGACTAAGGATCTCTTATGTAAGAGCATTTCAACATTTATACATGATTCATTAAATTCATACAATATGAATATTATGAAGCTTCATGAATGACCAGAGTATAGATAGTAGAATGATGACGCTCATCATCTACATCCATCTAAACTCTTAAAACATAGGTTCAGGTAGGTACTCAAACAATTTGAATACATCATCTCTTATAGAGCCACCATTCTGCATGATGCAGTGAACCATCTCATTCATGTTAAATCTCAAGAGCACATATGTATGCCAGAATATCTTCATTAATTTTATAAGGATTATTTGACAATTGCAATCATCATCGACATGTCACTTCCAAAGTACATCCGATGAGAGATCAAGACTATAGAGACATACAAACCCTAGGGTTGTAGTCCTATTATCTATTTAATTGTCATTCCTCAATATTATGAGGAAACTTGCACATTGCAACCACATACATTATGTGTCCAACTGCAAGTACAATATCTGGATCATGAGTCCAATCCAAGATATTTCACTGGTTATTATTGAGTATATCATTGAGTGGGTTTTAATGAAGGATTATCTGAAATAAGAAATTTGCATAAATATATAAATATATATATTTTACTTTGATTTAGGATTTTTTATATCAAAGTTGTCTTGTCTTGTCAACATTGAAAGTTCATTCCCTTAATCACTTTCAATGTAAGAGATATACTTACCATTATATCTCAACAAGATCTGGGATCTCCTTCCTTATCTTTGCTACATCCCAATAATATGAGAATCTGCAACTCCGATAAAAAGAAGCGGCAACACATTCCGCTTTGCAAGTCCAACTTGCATTTCCCAATTCGGTCTTTAACACCCGAGCCCACCACCCCTAAGGCGATGTTGACCCGTCGTTAATTGAACCAACCGTCAACAGGAATAGTACTCGCTATACGCAATCCAATATCGCCCCAATAATATGAGGATCTGATATTGGGGTCACTACGTATACGGCCTTACTCTTTCGAGAAGCAAAGAGTCCGATCCAGATGCGCTTGCATACAGGAGCTGTCACTTCGGACAGGCGTCTCCCACATACAATCCCTGGCGACGGAACCCTTCGCCTTGACGGGAGACCATGGATGTCACTTATGTGATCCTCCACCTCATATTCAAATTTTAATTAATTATCGTGAATCACATTCACATAATTAATTCTTCCAAGGGAATTATTAACTCTAATAATATTAGAGTATTTCAATCTTAATTGGATTCCAATTAATCTAATCATATTAAATTAATGATCCAATTAATATCCAACAAACATTTTAATAGTTACTTGAATAATGGTATTATCTCAAATACGTATTATTTCGAATTTTAATAATTAGAAAAATACATCTTAATCCCTCGGACATTATCCCGGCCCTACCCGCTGTCATGGCCAGTACCGACGAGAGTGGGACGGACCACATACGTTGCAACCCGCAACCCCAATGCTCTCCGACTAGGCACCATATCCGCATCGGGAAAGGATAATGCCAAATTGATTAATTTGTACTTGAGATGATCATCGGTTCTTCAACCGAAATTGTACCATATAGTAATAATCAAAATATTTTTGATTAACATTATAATGAGATTTGCTAAACAAATCCCAAGTCCTATTCAAGCAACATGTTTGTTGGAATGTTGATCATGTAGATCATGTAACCAATCTTGATCTAGATCACATCTAATCATTTGTTGGTTAGGGCAAAGTCATTTAAGGGCATAATTATCATTAAATATTTCACAAATATTTATGCATAATTATTCCAGGAAATTAAACAATTTAATTTCACTAATTAATTAAATGACAATCACTAGGTTCTTGATTAGGAAAGTATTTTCAGCAGTGACCCTCACTTACTAAAAATATCATATCTCAATCAATTTAAATCCAAATTAAGCAAAGTAAATTTCTAAAGTTTGCTAACTTGATTTACAACAGAACCCAAGTGATTTGCACGCATTTCAAGGCGTTTCAAATCCGCAATTAACATCTTAATTACGTCATGATCCGCAGTTCCCGAAACAGTGGATACATGTTCACTAAAATGAGCATATCTAGAGCAAACGGAATCGAAATCACGCAAACTCAGATCCTACGGTTTCCTTATTTAATGGGGAATAAAATCCAAATATTATTTTCGTGTTTAAACAATTTTAACAGTGCCGAAAATAATATCAAAACAGAGATGCGAAAATGAAATGCAAGAAAACTTTCGCAAACCCTAATGAACCCAAGTCGTCCTCGGTTTATGGATCGTATCCAAAAACACTGACCTAAGGATCTGATACCACTTGAAGGATATGGTTAGATCCTCAAGCGCATCACGGAAGCGTGAGCGTCGCATCGAATACGACGAAGAACGACTAGTCGCACTAGTTGTTCTATGCAGCGGAAATTAAAAATTTTCATGTGACGAAACCACATGATCCAAGAACACTTCTCGGATCGTTTCGTCTAAACTACAACCAAGTATTAGGTTTACCTCTTGAAGCGTGGTTGCGATCAAGTCTCTAAACGAAGAGACCTCCTGTCTCAAGTCCGATCCGTCGGAGGAGACGCTTGCGAGCGCGGGGATGAACCACGTGCTTCTCGCAATCCATGTTGATGATCCAAGCGGCGGATCTCCTGATCTCGACACACGAGATCCGATGTCTTCTTCACGAGCGGGGCGCACCGAAGGAGACGGAGATCCACGAGCAAACCATCGGGCAGCATAACGACGATGCCGCGGCGATGGAGAACCTCTCTAGGGCATCCATGGTGGACGGCCACATGAGAGAGATGGAGAGAGGACGTGTAGAGAGAATGAGAGAGAGAGAGATTTGTTGCCTCAACTTATGTGTCAAGAAGAGCAATGGGGTGCCTCTCATTTATAGGGTTTTGGGATCCATGGATCTCAATCCATGTGTCAACACAAATCCAATGGTCCACATCAATTTGTGTTTCTTTCAATGGTCATGATTTGTTGCTAAAAACACAACAACAATTAATTTAATTTAAATTAAATATATGTTGATAAATCAACACAATTTAATTACAAAATTAAATCATCAATACATGGAGATAATGAAAGGAGAGAAAGCCTCCTTCCATGTGGAGAGGGGGACGGCCTCCCTTTCCTAATGGGAGTGGCTATTTCACCTTTTATGTAATCTCCATTATTTGCAACAACTTTTGTTGCAAATTATTTCACAAAAAATAAATCCAATTTATTTTGTGAACATTGCAATCATGCCATTGAAAAATTGTGAATCACATTCACAACCCAAAACAAAATGTAAATTACATTTTCAATTTGATGTCCAATGTGAATCCAATTCACATTAACATTTAATTAACAAATGTAAATTACAAATAGCTCTCTCTTATATATTATAAATCACATTTATAATATATATGACTAATATGGATATTGCTATCCACATTATTCATATCCACGATAATTAAATCATATTTAATCATCTTAGATCTCTATTCTCTTGTGTCCAAATAATATGAATCACATTCACATTATTTACATCTTTGATAATTAAATCTCATTTAATTATCTAAGATAACTCTCTTTATAATATGAATCAAATTCATATTACTCATGATAATTAAATCACATTTAATTATCCATTTTCTCAATGCTCGAATACATATATCAACAATAGAATTATCCATGAACTCCTTCAAGGATAATGCGCTTTCTCCGCAGATACTTGGAGATAAGGACAGGGCGATTGTATTGTTCCACGTATAGTGACATGGATATTGAGATCGTATCTCAAATCCAGATCGTGGGCCTCCCATAGATGCTTGATTAAATCAAGACCGTAAATCTAATCTTCTCATTGTATCTGAATCACATTCAGATCAATGTCCAATACTTGGACCAAGATCAGATCACTTCTCTACTGAGAGGAGTCACTAAAATCCAGACCCGTTTCATCACTCCCTAGGAATGGAAGCGTCATGGTTATACAATCGTTTATGATCACATCACCCTCAGGTATTCCCAATACCTGTACATCCTGCATACTGGAAGACTCAGACTAAACCCGAAGTATTCGATCAACTTTATACTGTGTACTTCATGGTTTTATCAGTAAGTTTCTCATTCGATCATTGGGAGTCGGTATCGATCATATCCTTTCCAAAAGCATATATCATACCTAGGTCTTGATCATATACTTTCCAAAAGTATATATCAAACCTACAAATTCAGTCAAGATTCCAAAGCGAGACGACCGTGCGCATGGAATTTGATTCTTCCCAATATCTCATGAGTGAGCTCATGTCTTCCGGTTCAGTAACTGAACCTGTATGATCCCTTTGAGAGATCGTATTACTCATATGACCTTATATGCACACCAGCGCGCCGGTGTGTAGACCTTGATTAGGTCATCAACCTATTGGTCTGCCAAATGTACATACTTAGACACATAGCAACACATCTGTCTCCGGTCAGAGGATGCGTGCCTATATCCTGACAGCATACGATATAGGACTTTGGTTATCTCGATCTCGTTAAGTCAACTCTTTGACCTAACTAATCTGACACCTCCGAATCTCTATTCCTATGCAGAGGACCTGCATCAAGAGGTCGGTCAGATATCAGCCTTCAGAGATAAGGATTGCCATCTCCTACTCAGGCTGGAGATCATCTCTTAACAATCATCTGACGGTGCTTGATGAGTCCTCAATCTAAATCTTTAGATATTCATTCAAGCACCAGCCTCTATGATTCAATAGTTGAATCAACAGCTGTATAATCATCAAGATGGCCATGGTACATAACCCTAATTGTACTAAGGGACCTATTATGCAAATTATGTATTCTTCATTTCAGATTAAGGAGTGAATTGCAATAACATTTATTCCATAATGGCTCGCCGTGGGCTCGCATTTCCAACAATCTCCCACTAGCCCAAAGAGCCATTAATGGGCTAATCATTTAAACCCGCACTCATGTGACAATCATAGGCTATTTAGAAAATAGCTAAGTAAGCTGATCAGTCACTCTGTTCCCGCGAGACTATGCCAAGTCCTTTTACGGCACTTGCATATCCCCAGTAACAGTGCTCGCATCTAATGTGAATGTTGCATCTCATGCAACCAATACTCAATCTAGTTGGTTACATTGTCCCTGACATCATAACCAGTATCCCCATAATCCTTATTAGAATACCTTCATTCCCGGAGATCTCTATCTCCTAAGGTATCTATAGTTTAGGCCTTTATAGATCACTATCTACATGGTCTTAAACTTTTGAAGATAAGACTTTGAGATTACTATCTCAAAAATCTCCTCATCTATGAAGATTTTGTTATTACTGCAATCAAGTGTTTTATCTCTACAGTAGGATTAGTAACAATTTACTACTCCCACTGCATGACAGACATCTGGTATTTGTACACTCTAGCATACACTCAGCTTCTCGTAACTAATGCACAAGTGCAAGTAGTTGTAGCATTTACTTCCTCAACTCTTTGAGGTGCTATCCCTTAAGATAGGTCAGTACCATATCTTAAGGGTTAGAAGCCTTTCTTGGAATTTCTATGAATAGAATATGTCCAAGGTATACTACAAATGTGACAGTCCAATTATCCTCTTCTCTTGGCTTCTGAACAACTTCAGAACTAAGATCTAAGAGGTATCTTTGAAATCATATTTCAAGATATGGAATAACCAGATTATAAAACACTTATTATTATCCTTATATCATTTTAAATGATCAGGATATCATCTATATTTAGCGCAATGAACACATAGGCACTCCCACTAAGCTTCGCATGGCTCATCAAGATTTCATTTGAAATCATAACATTTATAATTTCATCAAATCTTATGGTCCATCTCAAAGAAGCTTATTTGAGTCCTTAGATGGATTCCTTATCTTGCACACCTTGCTTTCCTCAACCATGAAGCCCTGGGGCTACTTCATGTGAATATCCTTAGAGAGATATTCATAGAGGAATGCAATCTGGACTTACATCTCGAAGATGCAATAGTCAAGTTGTGTAGCTAAGGTTAGCAATATTCTTAAGCATGTTCACCGAAAAGCAAGTCTCATTGCAAGCAATGTCTTCTCTTCCATGTGTAGCTCATTGCTACGAACTATGCTTTGAAGGTATGTACCTTCTCATCAGGTTCCCTTTCTCTTGAAGATCCATTTACACCTTTACGGGTCTTACCCATATAGGTGGATCCTCGAGGGTCCATATACAATACTTGTACATGAAGTCTACATTAGACTTTTATTGCTAACATCCATCTATCCATGCTATGATCTTCAGAAGCGTCATCACATGAAGTTCGATCATTGTCAGATTTCTCTGACACATGGAATCCATCCTCAAACTTATTTGAAGAGGTTTTAGTGTTTCATCTTCAATTATCCTTTTAGTTTCCAAGTTTAGGAGCCTCATTATCTTTTCAAGATTAAATGAGTTCCTACACTTCATTTTTATCTTGATTCTCAAGAGTCTCAACCTCCAAGAATCACATTCTCAGAGATGAGATATTTCAAGAATCTCAAGGTCATAAAGTAGGTATCCAATACCATCCTTTATTTTCCTAATGAAGCAGCACTCTCAAGTGCTAGATTCCATCTTGCATGGAACCTTATTAAGGATATACATTGTAGTCTCTACTACACATATATACCTGGAAACTAAGGGATAATTATGCTAAAATTCATCATTGATAAGATCATGTCACACATGATCCAATTGTATCTGCCTATAACTCTATTGAGTTAAGGTGTGTTAGGAGGATTGAGATAGAAATGATATTCATATCTCTATAAGGTATTCTTTGAATTTATCTAACAGGTACTTGCTACCTAGATTAGATCAAATTCATTTTATCTTCCTTCAAACTTTGGTTTTAAACCAAAAATAATGAAATCTTTGAACATTTCAAAGGTTTCTTAGGTGAAGCGAAGAAATCTCATATCATACATAATCATCAACAGATATCACATATCCATAGTGTTTACTATGATATAGATGATCTACATACATCAATATGCATAAGATCCTGAATACCTTGGCATCTTACACCTTTCTCTAAGAAGAGTGTATTGGACATTTTACTTTGAATACGATATTCATAAGTATGTAAGTTTTGAAATTTTAGACATTCTAAAGTTTCATCTCTTACTAGTCTATTGATCAAATCAATAAACAAATGTCCAAAGCTTGATGCTAGATCATTGTCAAATGATCTTCATCCTCATATTGATCTTAAGTTTTAATTTCAGCATTTAGAAATGTTAATGAGCCATTCATCAATTTTCTAATTTAGTGGAGTCCACTAGATTTTAGATTACTATCTGAAATATCTCCATCATAACTTTTTATGATAGTTCTACCTCAGAATTCATGTTTATTTCCAACATTTAGAAACAAACAATGAGTGTATTCTTATATCTAGGTCATAGAGACATTCTCTAAGACTAAGGACTCTCCCACTGAAATTAACAAGTCTATCAATCCAACAGAGATTGTTGCAACAATTGCATCAATATCCATGTGGATAACTATAAACCTTTAAGATCAAATTTTCCAGTCTTCTAAAACATATGAAACCTATTGCAAATGTCATCAGAAGATTGAGATACAATTATTTGACTTTATCTTATCAATGATTTATGTAGATTAATCTGATGCTCCATCCGAGTCCTTCTCTAAGGATTCTAGATAGACTTGATAGTCATACTATCAACACATCAACTTATTGCAGTATTGGCATTCATCCAACTCTTCGGATGACATATGGAAGTCATAGATGTATAGTCAACTCTTTGACCATACTTCTTACTCGGGTCCAACCCATGCTTCCACTGCGCTCCCTTTATCTATAAGCAACCATTGCTTAAGACTAAGGATCTCTTATGTAAGAGCATTTCAACATTTATACATGATTCATTAAATTCATACAATATGAATATTATGAAGCTTCATGAATGACCAGAGTATAGATAGTAGAATGATGACGCTCATCATCTACATCCATCTAAACTCTTAAAACATAGGTTCAGGTAGGTACTCAAACAATTTGAATACATCATCTCTTATAGAGCCACCATTCTGCATGATGCAGTGAACCATCTCATTCATGTTAAATGTCAAGAGCACATATGTATGCCAGAATATCTTCATTAATTTTATAAGGATTATTTGACAATTGCAATCATCATCGACATGTCACTTCCAAAGTACATCCGATGAGAGATCAAGACTATAGAGACATACAAACCCTAGGGTTGTAGTCCTATTATCTATTTAATTGTCATTCCTCAATATTATGAGGAAACTTGCACATTGCAACCACATACATTATGTGTCCAACTGCAAGTACAATATCTGGATCATGAGTCCAATCCAAGATATTTCACTGGTTATTATTGAGTATATCATTGAGTGGGTTTTAATGAAGGATTATCTGAAATAAGAAATTTGCATAAATATATAAATATATATATTTTACTTTGATTTAGGATTTTTTATATCAAAGTTGTCTTGTCTTGTCAACATTGAAAGTTCATTCCCTTAATCACTTTCAATGTAAGAGATATACTTACCATTATATCTCAACAAGATCTGGGATCTCCTTCCTTATCTTTGCTACATCCCAATAATATGAGAATCTGCAACTCCGATAAAAAGAAGCGGGAACACATTCCGCTTTGCAAGTCCAACTTGCATTTCCCAATTCGGTCTTTAACACCCGAGCCCACCACCCCTAAGGCGATGTTGACCCGTCGTTAATTGAACCAACCGTCAACAGGAATAGTACTCGCTATACGCAATCCAATATCGCCCCAATAATATGAGGATCTGATATTGGGGTCACTACGTATACGGCCTTACTCTTTCGAGAAGCAAAGAGTCCGATCCAGATGCGCTTGCATACAGGAGCTGTCACTTCGGACAGGCGTCTCCCACATACAATCCCTGGCGACGGAACCCTTCGCCTTGACGGGAGACCATGGATGTCACTTATGTGATCCTCCACCTCATATTCAAATTTTAATTAATTATCGTGAATCACATTCACATAATTAATTCTTCCAAGGGAATTATTAACTCTAATAATATTAGAGTATTTCAATCTTAATTGGATTCCAATTAATCTAATCATATTAAATTAATGATCCAATTAATATCCAACAAACATTTTAATAGTTACTTGAATAATGGTATTATCTCAAATACGTATTATTTCGAATTTTAATAATTAGAAAAATACATCTTAATCCCTCGGACATTATCCCGGCCCTACCCGCTGTCATGGCCAGTACCGACGAGAGTGGGACGGACCACATACGTTGCAACCCGCAACCCCAATGCTCTCCGACTAGGCACCATATCCGCATCGGGAAAGGATAATGCCAAATTGATTAATTTGTACTTGAGATGATCATCGGTTCTTCAACCGAAATTGTACCATATAGTAATAATCAAAATATTTTTGATTAACATTATAATGAGATTTGCTAAACAAATCCCAAGTCCTATTCAAGCAACATGTTTGTTGGAATGTTGATCATGTAGATCATGTAACCAATCTTGATCTAGATCACATCTAATCATTTGTTGGTTAGGGCAAAGTCATTTAAGGGCATAATTATCATTAAATATTTCACAAATATTTATGCATAATTATTCCAGGAAATTAAACAATTTAATTTCACTAATTAATTAAATGACAATCACTAGGTTCTTGATTAGGAAAGTATTTTCAGCAGTGACCCTCACTTACTAAAAATATCATATCTCAATCAATTTAAATCCAAATTAAGCAAAGTAAATTTCTAAAGTTTGCTAACTTGATTTACAACAGAACCCAAGTGATTTGCACGCATTTCAAGGCGTTTCAAATCCGCAATTAACATCTTAATTACGTCATGATCCGCAGTTCCCGAAACAGTGGATACATGTTCACTAAAATGAGCATATCTAGAGCAAACGGAATCGAAATCACGCAAACTCAGATCCTACGGTTTCCTTATTTAATGGGGAATAAAATCCAAATATTATTTTCGTGTTTAAACAATTTTAACAGTGCCGAAAATAATATCAAAACAGAGATGCGAAAATGAAATGCAAGAAAACTTTCGCAAACCCTAATGAACCCAAGTCGTCCTCGGTTTATGGATCGTATCCAAAAACACTGACCTAAGGATCTGATACCACTTGAAGGATATGGTTAGATCCTCAAGCGCATCACGGAAGCGTGAGCGTCGCATCGAATACGACGAAGAACGACTAGTCGCACTAGTTGTTCTATGCAGCGGAAATTAAAAATTTTCATGTGACGAAACCACATGATCCAAGAACACTTCTCGGATCGTTTCGTCTAAACTACAACCAAGTATTAGGTTTACCTCTTGAAGCGTGGTTGCGATCAAGTCTCTAAACGAAGAGACCTCCTGTCTCAAGTCCGATCCGTCGGAGGAGACGCTTGCGAGCGCGGGGATGAACCACGTGCTTCTCGCAATCCATGTTGATGATCCAAGCGGCGGATCTCCTGATCTCGACACACGAGATCCGATGTCTTCTTCACGAGCGGGGCGCACCGAAGGAGACGGAGATCCACGATCAAACCATCGGGCAGCATAACGACGATGCCGCGGCGATGGAGAACCTCTCTAGGGCATCCATGGTGGACGGCCACATGAGAGAGATGGAGAGAGGACGTGTAGAGAGAATGAGAGAGAGAGAGATTTGTTGCCTCAACTTATGTGTCAAGAAGAGCAATGGGGTGCCTCTCATTTATAGGGTTTTGGGATCCATGGATCTCAATCCATGTGTCAACACAAATCCAATGGTCCACATCAATTTGTGTTTCTTTCAATGGTCATGATTTGTTGCTAAAAACACAACAACAATTAATTTAATTTAAATTAAATATATGTTGATAAATCAACACAATTTAATTACAAAATTAAATCATCAATACATGGAGATAATGAAAGGAGAGAAAGCCTCCTTCCATGTGGAGAGGGGGACGGCCTCCCTTTCCTAATGGGAGTGGCTATTTCACCTTTTATGTAATCTCCATTATTTGCAACAACTTTTGTTGCAAATTATTTCACAAAAAATAAATCCAATTTATTTTGTGAACATTGCAATCATGCCATTGAAAAATTGTGAATCACATTCACAACCCAAAACAAAATGTAAATTACATTTTCAATTTGATGTCCAATGTGAATCCAATTCACATTAACATTTAATTAACAAATGTAAATTACAAATAGCTCTCTCTTATATATTATAAATCACATTTATAATATATATGACTAATATGGATATTGCTATCCACATTATTCATATCCATGATAATTAAATCATATTTAATCATCTTAGATCTCTATTCTCTTGTGTCCAAATAATATGAATCACATTCACATTATTTACATCTTTGATAATTAAATCTCATTTAATTATCTAAGATAACTCTCTTTATAATATGAATCAAATTCATATTACTCATGATAATTAAATCACATTTAATTATCCATTTTCTCAATGCTCGAATACATATATCAACAATAGAATTATCCATGAACTCCTTCAAGGATAATGCGCTTTCTCCGCAGATACTTGGAGATAAGGACAGGGCGATTGTATTGTTCCACGTATAGTGACATGGATATTGAGATCGTATCTCAAATCCAGATCGTGGGCCTCCCATAGATGCTTGATTAAATCAAGACCGTAAATCTAATCTTCTCATTGTATCTGAATCACATTCAGATCAATGTCCAATACTTGGACCAAGATCAGATCACTTCTCTACTGAGAGGAGTCACTAAAATCCAGACCCGTTTCATCACTCCCTAGGAATGGAAGCGTCATGGTTATACAATCGTTTATGATCACATCACCCTCAGGTATTCCCAATACCTGTACATCCTGCATACTGGAAGACTCAGACTAAACCCGAAGTATTCGATCAACTTTATACTGTCTACTTCATGGTTTTATCAGTAAGTTTCTCATTCGATCATTGGGAGTCGGTATCGATCATATCCTTTCCAAAAGCATATATCATACCTAGGTCTTGATCATATACTTTCCAAAAGTATATATCAAACCTACAAATTCAGTCAAGATTCCAAAGCGAGACGACCGTGCGCACGGAATTTGATTCTTCCCAATATCTCATGAGTGAGCTCATGTCTTCCGGTTCAGTAACTGAACCTGTATGATCCCTTTGAGAGATCGTATTACTCATATGACCTTATATGCACACCAGTGCGCCGGTGTGTAGACCTTGATTAGGTCATCAACCTATTGGTCTGCCAAATGTATATACTTAGACACATAGCAACACATCTGTCTCCGGTCAGAGGATGCGTGCCTATATCCTGACAGCATACGATATAGGACTTTGGTTATCTCGATCTCGTTAAGTCAACTCTTTGACCTAACTAATCTGACACCTCCGAATCTCTATTCCTATGCAGAGGACCTGCATCAAGAGGTCGGTCAGATATCAGCCTTCAGAGATAAGGATTGTCATCTCCTACTCAGGCTGGAGATCATCTCTTAACAATCATCTGACGGTGCTTGATGAGTCCTCAATCTAAATCTTTAGATATTCATTCAAGCACCAGCCTCTATGATTCAATAGTTGAATCAACAGCTGTATGATCATCAAGATGGCCATGGTACATAACCCTAATTGTACTAAGGGACCTATTATGCAAATTATGTATTCTTCATTTCAGATTAAGGAGTGAATTGCAATAACATTTATTCCATAATGGCTCGCCGTGGGCTCGCATTTCCAACAATCTCCCACTAGCCCAAAGAGCCATTAATGGGCTAATCATTTAAACCCGCACTCATGTGACAATCATAGGCTATTTAGAAAATAGCTAAGTAAGCTGATCAGTCACTCTGTTCCTGCGAGACTATGCCAAGTCCTTTTACGGCACTTGCATATCCCCAGTAACAGTGCTCGCATCTAATGTGAATGTTGCATCTCATGCAACCAATACTCAATCTAGTTGGTTACATTGTCCCTGACATCATAACCAGTATCCCCATAATCCTTATTAGAATACCTTCATTCCCGGAGATCTCTATCTCCTAAGGTATCTATAGTTTAGGCCTTTATAGATCACTATCTACATGGTCTTAAACTTTTGAAGATAAGACTTTGAGATTACTATCTCAAAAATCTCCTCATCTATGAAGATTTTGTTATTACTGCAATCAAGTGTTTTATCTCTACAGTAGGATTAGTAACAATTTACTACTCCCACTTCATGACAGACATCTGGTATTTGTACACTCTAGCATACACTCAGCTTCTCGTAACTAATGCACAAGTGTAAGTAGTTGTAGCATTTACTTCCTCAACTCTTTGAGGTGCTATCCCTTAAGATAGGTCAGTACCATATCTTAAGGGTTAGAAGCCTTTCTTGGAATTTCTATGAATAGAATATGTCCAAGGTATACTACAAATGTGACAGTCCAATTATCCTCTTCTCTTGGCTTCTGAACAACTTCAGAACTAAGATCTAAGAGGTATCTTTGAAATCATATTTCAAGATATGGAATAACCAGATTATAAAACACTTATTATTATCCTTATATCATTTTAAATGATCAGGATATCATCTATATTTAGCGCAATGAACACATAGGCACTCCCACTAAGCTTCGCATGGCTCATCAAGATTTCATTTGAAATCATAACATTTATAATTTCATCAAATCTTATGGTCCATCTCAAAGAAGCTTATTTGAGTCCTTAGATGGATTCCTTATCTTGCACACCTTGCTTTCCTCAACCATGAAGCCCTGGGGCTACTTCATGTGAATATCCTCAGAGAGATATTCATAGAGGAATGCAATCTGGACTTACATCTCGAAGATGCAATAGTCAAGTTGTGTAGCTAAGGTTAGCAATATTCTTAAGCATGTTCACCGAAAAGCAAGTCTCATTGCAAGCAATGTCTTCTCTTCCATGTGTAGCTCATTGCTACGAACTATGCTTTGAAGGTATGTACCTTCTCATCAGGTTCCCTTTCTCTTGAAGATCCATTTACACCTTTACGGGTCTTACCCATATAGGTGGATCCTCGAGGGTCCATATACAATACTTGTACATGAAGTCTACATTAGACTTTTATTGCTAACATCCATCTATCCATGCTATGATCTTCAGAAGCTTCATCACATGAAGTTCGATCATTGTCAGATTTCTCTGACACATGGAATCCATCCTCAAACTTATTTGAAGAGGTTTTAGTGTTTCATCTTCAATTATCCTTTTAGTTTCCAAGTTTAGGAGCCTCATTATCTTTTCAAGATTAAATGAGTTCCTACACTTCATTTTTATCTTGATTCTCAAGAGTCTCAACCTCCAAGAATCACATTCTCAGAGATGAGATATTTCAAGAATCTCAAGGTCATAAAGTAGGTATCCAATACCATCCTTTATTTTCCTAATGAAGCAGCACTCTCAAGTGCTAGATTCCATCTTGCATGGAACCTTATTAAGGATATACATTGTAGTCTCTACTACACATATATACCTGGAAACTAAGGGATAATTATGCTAAAATTCATCATTGATAAGATCATGTCACACATGATCCAATTGTATCTGCCTATAACTCTATTGAGTTAAGGTGTGTTAGGAGGATTGAGATAGAAATGATATTCATATCTCTATAAGGTATTCTTTGAATTTATCTAACAGGTACTTGCTACCTAGATTAGATCAAATTCATTTTATCTTCCTTCAAACTTTGGTTTTAAACCAAAAATAATGAAATCTTTGAACATTTCAAAGGTTTCTTAGGTGAAGCGAAGAAATCTCATATCATACATAATCATCAACAGATATCACATATCCATAGTGTTTACTATGATATAGATGATCTACATACATCAATATGCATAAGATCCTGAATACCTTGGCATCTTACACCTTTCTCTAAGAAGAGTGTATTGGACATTTTACTTTGAATACGATATTCATAAGTATGTAAGTTTTGAAATTTTAGACATTCTAAAGTTTCATCTCTTACTAGTCTATTGATCAAATCAATAAACAAATGTCCAAAGCTTGATGCTAGATCATTGTCAAATGATCTTCATCCTCATATTGATCTTAAGTTTTAATTTCAGCATTTAGAAATGTTAATGAGCCATTCATCAATTTTCTAATTTAGTGGAGTCCACTAGATTTTAGATTACTATCTGAAATATCTCCATCATAACTTTTTATGATAGTTCTACCTCAGAATTCATGTTTATTTCCAACATTTAGAAACAAACAATGAGTGTATTCTTATATCTAGGTCATAGAGACATTCTCTAAGACTAAGGACTCTCCCACTGAAATTAACAAGTCTATCAATCCAACAGAGATTGTTGCAACAATTGCATCAATATCCATGTGGATAACTATAAACCTTTAAGATCAAATTTTCCAGTCTTCTAAAACATATGAAACCTATTGCAAATGTCATCAGAAGATTGAGATACAATTATTTGACTTTATCTTATCAATGATTTATGTAGATTAATCTGATGCTCCATCCGAGTCCTTCTCTAAGGATTCTAGATAGACTTGATAGTCATACTATCAACACATCAACTTATTGCAGTATTGGCATTCATCCAACTCTTCGGATGACATATGGAAGTCATAGATGTATAGTCAACTCTTTGACCATACTTCTTACTCGGGTCCAACCCATGCTTCCACTGCGCTCCCTTTATCTATAAGCAACCATTGCTTAAGACTAAGGATCTCTTATGTAAGAGCATTTCAACATTTATACATGATTCATTAAATTCATACAATATGAATATTATGAAGCTTCATGAATGACCAGAGTATAGATAGTAGAATGATGACGCTCATCATCTACATCCATCTAAACTCTTAAAACATAGGTTCAGGTAGGTACTCAAACAATTTGAATACATCATCTCTTATAGAGCCACCATTCTGCATGATGCAGTGAACCATCTCATTCATGTTAAATGTCAAGAGCACATATGTATGCCAGAATATCTTCATTAATTTTATAAGGATTATTTGACAATTGCAATCATCATCGACATGTCACTTCCAAAGTACATCCGATGAGAGATCAAGACTATAGAGACATACAAACCCTAGGGTTGTAGTCCTATTATCTATTTAATTGTCATTCCTCAATATTATGAGGAAACTTGCACATTGCAACCACATACATTATGTGTCCAACTGCAAGTACAATATCTGGATCATGAGTCCAATCCAAGATATTTCACTGGTTATTATTGAGTATATCATTGAGTGGGTTTTAATGAAGGATTATCTGAAATAAGAAATTTGCATAAATATATAAATATATATATTTTACTTTGATTTAGGATTTTTTATATCAAAGTTGTCTTGTCTTGTCAACATTGAAAGTTCATTCCCTTAATCACTTTCAATGTAAGAGATATACTTACCATTATATCTCAACAAGATCTGGGATCTCCTTCCTTATCTTTGCTACATCCCAATAATATGAGAATCTGCAACTCCGATAAAAAGAAGCGGGAACACATTCCGCTTTGCAAGTCCAACTTGCATTTCCCAATTCGGTCTTTAACACCCGAGCCCACCACCCCTAAGGCGATGTTGACCCGTCGTTAATTGAACCAACCGTCAACAGGAATAGTACTCGCTATACGCAATCCAATATCGCCCCAATAATATGAGGATCTGATATTGGGGTCACTACGTATACGGCCTTACTCTTTCGAGAAGCAAAGAGTCCGATCCAGATGCGCTTGCATACAGGAGCTGTCACTTCGGACAGGCGTCTCCCACATACAATCCCTGGCGATGGAACCCTTCGCCTTGACGGGAGACCATGGATGTCACTTATGTGATCCTCCACCTCATATTCAAATTTTAATTAATTATCGTGAATCACATTCACATAATTAATTCTTCCAAGGGAATTATTAACTCTAATAATATTAGAGTATTTCAATCTTAATTGGATTCCAATTAATCTAATCATATTAAATTAATGATCCAATTAATATCCAACAAACATTTTAATAGTTACTTGAATAATGGTATTATCTCAAATACGTATTATTTCGAATTTTAATAATTAGAAAAATACATCTTAATCCCTCGGACATTATCCCGGCCCTACCCGCTGTCATGGCCAGTACCGACGAGAGTGGGACGGACCACATACGTTGCAACCCGCAACCCCAATGCTCTCCGACTAGGCACCATATCCGCATCGGGAAAGGATAATGCCAAATTGATTAATTTGTACTTGAGATGATCATCGGTTCTTCAACCGAAATTGTACCATATAGTAATAATCAAAATATTTTTGATTAACATTATAATGAGATTTGCTAAACAAATCCCAAGTCCTATTCAAGCAACATGTTTGTTGGAATGTTGATCATGTAGATCATGTAACCAATCTTGATCTAGATCACATCTAATCATTTGTTGGTTAGGGCAAAGTCATTTAAGGGCATAATTATCATTAAATATTTCACAAATATTTATGCATAATTATTCCAGGAAATTAAACAATTTAATTTCACTAATTAATTAAATGACAATCACTAGGTTCTTGATTAGGAAAGTATTTTCAGCAGTGACCCTCACTTACTAAAAATATCATATCTCAATCAATTTAAATCCAAATTAAGCAAAGTAAATTTCTAAAGTTTGCTAACTTGATTTACAACAGAACCCAAGTGATTTGCACGCATTTCAAGGCGTTTCAAATCCGCAATTAACATCTTAATTACGTCATGATCCGCAGTTCCCGAAACAGTGGATACATGTTCACTAAAATGAGCATATCTAGAGCAAACGGAATCGAAATCACGCAAACTCAGATCCTACGGTTTCCTTATTTAATGGGGAATAAAATCCAAATATTATTTTCGTGTTTAAACAATTTTAACAGTGCCGAAAATAATATCAAAACAGAGATGCGAAAATGAAATGCAAGAAAACTTTCGCAAACCCTAATGAACCCAAGTCGTCCTCGGTTTATGGATCGTATCCAAAAACACTGACCTAAGGATCTGATACCACTTGAAGGATATGGTTAGATCCTCAAGCGCATCACGGAAGCGTGAGCGTCGCATCGAATACGACGAAGAACGACTAGTCGCACTAGTTGTTCTATGCAGCGGAAATTAAAAATTTTCATGTGACGAAACCACATGATCCAAGAACACTTCTCGGATCGTTTCGTCTAAACTACAACCAAGTATTAGGTTTACCTCTTGAAGCGTGGTTGCGATCAAGTCTCTAAACGAAGAGACCTCCTGTCTCAAGTCCGATCCGTCGGAGGAGACGCTTGCGAGCGCGGGGATGAACCACGTGCTTCTCGCAATCCATGTTGATGATCCAAGCGGCGGATCTCCTGATCTCGACACACGAGATCCGATGTCTTCTTCACGAGCGGGGCGCACCGAAGGAGACGGAGATCCACGAGCAAACCATCGGGCAGCATAACGACGATGCCGCGGCGATGGAGAACCTCTCTAGGGCATCCATGGTGGACGGCCACATGAGAGAGATGGAGAGAGGACGTGTAGAGAGAATGAGAGAGAGAGAGATTTGTTGCCTCAACTTATGTGTCAAGAAGAGCAATGGGGTGCCTCTCATTTATAGGGTTTTGGGATCCATGGATCTCAATCCATGTGTCAACACAAATCCAATGGTCCACATCAATTTGTGTTTCTTTCAATGGTCATGATTTGTTGCTAAAAACACAACAACAATTAATTTAATTTAAATTAAATATATGTTGATAAATCAACACAATTTAATTACAAAATTAAATCATCAATACATGGAGATAATGAAAGGAGAGAAAGCCTCCTTCCATGTGGAGAGGGGGGACGGCCTCCCTTTCCTAATGGGAGTGGCTATTTCACCTTTTATGTAATCTCCATTATTTGTAACTACTTTTGTTGCAAATTATTTCACAAAAAATAAATCCAATTTATTTTGTGAACATTGCAATCATGTCATTGAAAAATTGTGAATCACATTCACAACCCAAAACAAAATGTAAATTACATTTTCAATTTGATGTCCAATGTGAATCCAATTCATATTAACATTTAATTAACAAATGTAAATTACAAATAGCTCTCTCTTATATATTATAAATCACATTTATAATATATATGACTAATATGGATATTACTATCCACATTATTCATATCCATGATAATTAAATCATATTTAATCATCTTGGATCTCTATTCTCTTGTGTCCAAATAATATGAATCACATTCACATTATTTACATCTTTGATAATTAAATCTCATTTAATTATCTAAGATAACTCTCTTTATAATATGAATCAAATTCATATTACTCATGATAATTAAATCACATTTAATTATCCATTTTCTCAATGCTCGAATACATATATCAACAATAGAATTATCCATGAACTCCTTCAAGGATAATGCGCTTTCTCCGCAGATACTTGGAGATAAGGACAGGGCGATTGTATTGTTCCACGTATAGTGACATGGATATTGAGATCGTATCTCAAATCCAGATCGTGGGCCTCCCATAGATGCTTGATTAAATCAAGACCGTAAATCTAATCTTCTCATTGTATCTGAATCACATTCAGATCAATGTCCAATACTTGGACCAAGATCAGATCACTTCTCTACTGAGAAGAGTCACTAAAATCCAGACCCGTTTCATCACTCCCTAGGAATGGAAGCGTCATGGTTATACAATCGTTTATGATCACATCACCCTCAGGTATTCCCAATACCTGTACATCCTGCATACTGGAAGACTCAGACTAAACCCGAAGTATTCGATCAACTTTATACTGTCTACTTCATGGTTTTATCAGTAAGTTTCTCATTCGATCATTGGGAGTCGGTATCGATCATATACTTTCCAAAAGCATATATCATACCTAGGTCTTGATCATATACTTTCCAAAAGTATATATCAAACCTACAAATTCAGTCAAGCTTCCAAAGCGAGACGACCGTGCGCACGGAATTTGATTCTTCCCAATATCTCATGAGTGAGCTCATGTCTTCCGGTTCAGTAACTGAACCTGTATGATCCCTTTGAGAGATCGTATTACTCATATGCCCTTATATGCACACCAGCGCGCCGGTGTGTAGACCTTGATTAGGTCATCAACCTATTGGTCTGCCAAATGTACATACTTAGACACATAGCAACACATCTGTCTCCGGTCAGAGGATGCGTGCCTATATCCTGACAGCATACGATATAGGACTTTGGTTATCTCGATCTCGTTAAGTCAACTTTTTGACCTAACTAATCTGACACCTCCGAATCTCTATTCCTATGCAGAGGACCTGCATCAAGAGGTCGGTCAGATATCAGCCTTCAGAGATAAGGATTGCCATCTCCTACTCAGGCTGGAGATCATCTCTTAACAATCATCTGATGGTGCTTGATGAGTCCTCAATCTAACTCTTTAGATATTCATTCAAGCACCAGCCTCTATGATTCAATAGTTGAATCAACAGCTGTATGATCATCAAGATGGCCATGGTACATAACCCTAATTGTACTAAGGGACCTATTATGCAAATTATGTATTCTTCATTTCAGATTAAGGAGTGAATTGCAATAACATTTATTGCATAATGGCTCGCCGTGGGCTCGCATTTCCAACACATTGTTGATGAACCAGGAGACATAGCTCAGTCATGAGATGATTTTGGGTCAAACTAAATCCCATACATGGTAATCTTATTTATGAAATAAGAGATACATTCAAGATATTAATATATGTTTTTAGAAAGTATATGATTAATATTATCGCCGATTATCAAATGAGAAATCTATTGATATATTCTGAAGAAGATAGCCAAACCAGGGTTTGAACATCATATTTATCAAAGTTTTTCAGTGTGAAGATAAATATGTATTGGGATTTCTCAAGGTTAGATCTATCGTAATAGATCATCTACCATGGCACTTCCATTCCGTGGGAGTGATGAAACATGATTGATTTTAGTAGCTCCATTTAGAAATACGGTTTTATGATTTAATTGGACTAAATCACAACTCATTTGAATTTAAGTTCCAATTCCATTTCTATTTTTATATCCAAATGTTGGAAATAGAAATGGTTTATGAAGTTGGATTCAGCTCATCGATATTTTCCTAAAATGGCATAAATATTGAAATTGGATTTGTATCCAGATTTTCAAGTCACTGTACACGGATAGTATGATCTCCCTGATATTATCTCCAAGTACCTTAGAATTTTTTGGAGAGCAAAGTCCCTTCGAATTTTGTTCACCTTGAGATATAGAAGAGTCTTGAGAGTCTCCATCTCTTGCATGCCTCTTCTTGTTGCCTTGATCAACGTCTGGGTTCGTGGGAAGCAACGCGATTCATCTCCGGCCCACGAGAGGGATATATGCAGATCGAACTTGATTCGAGAGGTTTCTTTAGTAGAAAATCATGCTTCAAAGATAACATCGATCTATCTCTTATATTCATTGTGAATATCAAAAATTACTTTTGAAATTATTTCCTTGGACTATAATTTCTGAATGCACAAATTGTTGTGCTACATTTTCTAGTTCATGCGATGAACTTACATTGATTTAACAAAAAGTTTGCTAAGTATTCCTCATTTCCATGATGTGTAATGAATAAATTTTTATTTACTTCCTTCAAATGAATGCTATCATGCATCCCAGCATGAAGAGGATAAGAAGCATGGAATAGCCATTGCCCAACTTTGCTTAAGATTTACCCAATCAATTTAGCTTTTGTAGACAGGGGTCCCTCTTGATTTGGACCATGTATAGTCGACAAACTGCATGTCACCTTTCTCCTATCAATGTCCAAAATTTGGTAGAGGATCCATCCATGGTGAGGCCACTGCTAAAAGTAGACCACCATAATATGCAACCTAATGATCATCCCCACGAATTTGCTTGAGAGATAATTAACCAAAGGGCCCGCCAAAGCTGCCTTTGCTTCATCTTCTTTTTTCTCTCTAAATTCCATACATATGCGGCTTATCATTAGACTAGGGGAACTTTATTCATGCACCAACGTGTAGCACTATGATTACACAAAATGGACAAAATTTTATTCGTCACCCCTCCCTTGGGGCAAAAGGACAAACAAGACAAATCAGAAACAAGCTATGAATAAAAGAAAAGAAGAAGAAAATAAAATAAATGATATCTCATTGAGACTACGTATAAAGGAGGTTGTACACATATGTGCAATATTTGAGTGAAGTACTGCCAAAATAAAGCAACAACAGTGGTCGGGTTACATAAAGGGTGATGTTGAATTAACAATATGCTCCTTAGTACATGAGAATTCACCATTACATCATCTAACAACATCATCCTTTTTGGTTGAATGACCATCCCCTATCGTTAGAGAGGACTATCCACCCAAAAAATCCTCGTTTTATTTGCTATGGGGGATAATCATGGTGACCATACCTTCTGATAAACCAGAGGGTAATGCGTTACAACTCTCTCCTCTACCATATCAGATGGAATGATCTTGATCGCCCCTAAGTTCG
This sequence comes from Ottelia alismoides, assembly GCA_037367405.1. NCBI lineage: Eukaryota > Viridiplantae > Streptophyta > Magnoliopsida > Alismatales > Hydrocharitaceae > Ottelia > Ottelia alismoides. The sequence goes on along the minus strand of JAZKJV010001889.1, from coordinate 379,499 downwards.
TGGAAAATATTGGTGAAAATGGATATGCAATCAACCACCATAAAAGCACATGAAGATGATGATACAAGGTATATTGATGGTCGGTCAACTATCATAACTATTTGAGAAGAAAAAAATAGCTAAGAAGAAGAACAACAACAACAACCTCTCTGTGTTTCATCACTCTCTTCATCATATTCTCTCTATTTGTCATTATTGTTTGATTTGTATTAATGTATGATGGTAATGCATCCACCCTACTATATATACAAGAGCATTAGTCTCATTTCTATAAGAGTCTATGTAAGAAAGACATCTACAATATTATTAAGATTAGGAGTCTATGGTCTTCACAATGTCATCAGTGTACATTGACCACATCCTCGTCATTCGCAAGCTCCTCTAGCAAGATTAAGTCACCCCTATATTCGTTGCCACTATCTCTAGTCCTTGAAGTGCCTCCTCTTAGGCATATTTGTACAATTCAATGTCGGTAAAGGCATCCCCCACATCTCTCGTGATAAGGGAGTGTTTTGTCGTCCTCCTGTTAATGAACTAAGTTTCCTTCTACTTGTCACATGCTCTCTTACATCAGAGATTTTGACAATATGGTACATTCTTCAGGAACTACTCATTCTCATAAAAAATAGAGTTTCTTCGCTTATCACTACCTTTACTCTAAGGGTGCGTTCGGTTCGGGAAAAGCAGGAATAAGGACGAGGAATAAGAAAAATAAGGCTTTATTCTTTGTTCGACTGGAGGATAGGAATAAGGAGAATAAGGTGAAATAAAGGTAGGTAAGGTGGGATAAAGATATGAATAAGAGTGAAATAAGATGGAATAATGGAGAATAGTCGTACCACTGTGAACCGTATCGGGAAGAGAATTGGCCCCTTATTCCATGGTCTATTCTCCAACCAAATATGGCCTTAGTCTGTATATCCTTTTTTCACCGTCCTTGTTTGTCGCATTATTACACGTGCTTTTTTACTTATTGAAAACTCCCTCCTCCAATGGTAACTTGATGTGCTCATGACTTAATTATCCCACCAAATATGAAAAACTGCGCCGATCCAAATTTCTTCGATGTTGTGAATCTCCGGAAATAGGAAATTTGATGGGTTAGAAAGTGGAATTTGGATTTTGTCGGGTCTGGTGGAGCTCACAGCAACTGGAAACAGAGGTCGTCGAGCCATGACCAGCTGCGATAATAGCTTAGAAGGAAAAGCTCGACGGAAAATTCGGCGATAGCGGTGGGTGACCACTAAGGATGCAAACGGTCGGATACAGATATATGTATTATCATATCCTTATTCGTTTTTTAATACGAATACGGATGCGGATACAGATATTGATGGATATTAAAACTATTTTACATATCCTTAAAAAACGTATACGGATTTAAAACGGATATTAATCACACATGAGTAATGTTAGAAATACTCTATTGAATTGACTTAGATTTATAAGAATTGGATGGAAAATACATAATATTAATTTACTAAATGTGTTTGTAACATAAAAATTATATAAACATGGTAAAAGCAGATACATAAGTATATTATATAGGGTCAAAAATACATCTATGACTATATTTATATAGAAAAATGGATATAGTGATACGAATGTTTGCAGATATAAAAACGATATTCATATCCGTACCTATTTTAAAACGGATACGGATATGGATGTCAAAATCTGTACAAACGGATACGATGACGGATCGAATACAGATATATTCATATTGGTTTGCATCCCTAGTGACCACTCCATCATTGATGGAGTGAAACGACGCCTCCAAAATGGGTTCTCCGTCGTTGAATGGGAGAAAAGGTGGCAACGGTTACAGAAAAAGTTGAGGTGCCGGTATGGTTAGTGGGCAGTTTAGTGGGCTTGGAGAACGGACAAAGTGCCAAAGGGCCCATTTAGTTTGTAGATCTGAAAAGGAAAATCTTTAATTAGAACTTAAGGAACAAATGGGTTATTAGACCATGTTCTAATTCACGTAGAAAATAATATTTGATATAATCTATATCAGACTACGTTAATTCATTTATGTTATGCTTAAATAACTAATTAATATAACAATATTTAGATATTGGTAAATATTACATTATACACATAATGTATTAACATTATATAGAATATATAATGTATACTACATTAACATAATGGTGCCATTTTTTTAGGTTTTCTTATATCAGGGACGAAGCCAGAAAATTCTTCTTGGGGGGGCTAAATTATTTGGAGGTGGGGTGGAGAGGGGGCAAATTATTTATCTAATTTACCTTGTCATTTTAGTTGTTAGTATTTCGGGAGGGGCTCCTCTATTGTAATGTGAGTTACAAAAGCTATTTATTGAAATTTGTTTCTTATATCCAACCTATAAATCTATGAATAATGCTATTATCCTTCGATTTTCGCTCCAATCCACGATCATTTGCTATTTTATATCAATGGTAAAGAGTCTGGTTCTCTTTTAAATAAGATTTAAGTTGCTTAAATATTTATTGGACTTTTAACCACTAAGATAAAATAGGAGGATATGTAGAACATTAACGGAAGTTTTAATTTATGAGGTTGGGTGTGTGGAAACAAACTCAATCTATAAGGCGAGCTTCCAATAATTTCGTAATTGATTGAAACTAATATTGGGAAAGTATTTTTTACAAAAAATACCCATATAAACTTATAATCGAACATAAATAATATCTATAAACATCGTATCGACAAAAAGATCCCTACAAAACTCTTCATATCACTGAAATACATATTTATTAATGTGATATTAAGTAGAGTTTAGGGCTGCCCCCGCGCCGTTTTTGGTATTTTTTATTTTTTTGAAAAATATCACATGTATATTCATCCCTATATCCCTTCTATATGCCATTCCAATTTTGTCAGAAACAGAGACTCCTACATCATCCATCCAGACAGTCATTTTTAACGGTAACATGATTTTTTAAATCGACACCATCTCGATGAGGCCGTAGGAGTCTCTGTTTCTGACGAAATTCGAATGACATATAGGAGGGATATAGGGAGGAATATACATGCGATATTTTTCAAAAAAAATAAAAAAAATGCCGAAAACGGCGCGGGGGCAGCCCCATTAAACTCTATTAAGTAATGTCATTAAATTTAATATGTTCAAACAAGTAACACTATACAATACTTTTAACTTATATGGATGAAAAAAATATATAAATGTCTACCAATCCCTTATCATATGTGTTATACGTATTTTGACATGAGTACATGTATCCGCATACTATTTTAAAATCGATGCAGATAAAAATAGGATTGCAAACATGCATATATAAATATGCATGTCTCCATATATGTATAGGGTAAAATGGGGCTGCCCCCTTGAGGGGGAGCTAACTTGACTCCTCCGCCCTATTTTTTCCATTTTTTTATTTTTTTTAAAAATTTCTTCCGTGGATTTTCATCAATATATCCCTATATTATGCTATTAAAATTTCGTGTAAAACAGAGACTCCTACGGCATCCATCCAGACGGGGTAGTTTTTAGCAATTCTGTTACCGTAAAAAATGACTGTGTGGATGGAGGCCGTAGGAGTCTCTCTTTCGCACGAATTTTTAATAGCATAATATAGGAATATAGTGATGAATATTCACGCAAGAAATTTAAAAAAAATAAAAAAACGGGGAAAATGGAGTGGGGGGAGCCAAGTTAGCTTCCCCTTATGGGCAGCCACATTAAACCCATATGTACATGAGTTTAATGGGGCTGCCCCCTTGGGGCAACCAACAATGTCTGCCCCGCGCCATTTTCAGCATTTTTATTTTTATTTTTTGAAAAATATCGCCATGTATAATCATCCCTATATCCCTCCTATATGCCATCGAATTTCATCAGAAACAGAGACTCCTACGGCCTCCATCGAGATGGTGTCGATTTAAAAAATCATGTTACCGTTAAAAAATGACTGTCCGGATGGAGGCCGTAGGAGTCTCTGTTTCTGACGAAATTTGAATGGCATATAGGAGGGATATAGGGATGAATATACATGACAATATTTTTTGAAAAATAAATAAAAAAAGCGTTGAAAACGGCGCTGGGCAGCCATGTTGGCTGCCCGAATGAGGCAGCCCCATTAATCTCTATGTATATACTAGAAAAATATGCAATCATATCCGTTTTAAGATCTTAAAAAATAAAAGAGGTATCCATCCATATCTGTATATGCAAAGAAAAAAAGAAAGATCGTTATCTATACCATATATGCTAAATAAAAATTAATCCGTGACGATTTATAAACGGGTACGATGATGGACATATACATGTGTCAGTATCCGATTATGCACATCATGTAATGTTAACGATTAGTTGTTGTAATTAGATCATATATATATATATTGATTTTTTTGTTGAGATATGGGGGGCTAGTATACATAACATGTATATTTTAACTATTAAATAATGTATTTAGATTATATATAATACTATATATTAAATATAAATATGAACTTTGATTGAGTGCTGGGGGGCTAAGCCCCCACCCGCCCCCCTCTCTCTCCGTCACTGTCTTATATAATTATATATAATGTATTAATATTAACATGCAATTATATTGATCTTTAGTCAAATTTATACGTAATATTATAGTCTACAAAAAGATTTACACATTTTTCATAAAAGTATTAGTTTGTGACTATTTTTATTAATTCATTTTTATAATTTTAGGTACTTTTTTGTATGCAATATATGCTTATGATTTGTTGGCCTCATATGCATAAATTAACGTGAAATATGTTGAGTTGACTTCGGATTTCGCTTAATTCAAACACATTAACACGAAAAATATATGATTCATCACACCCATCATCCTATGGTTAGATCTTGCTAGTCTTAAGCGTGGCAAATATTAGAAAACAAAAGGAAAGAATTGAGGTGGAAATAAACATAGATTAGCATTACCAGAAGGAGCTTTGTCTGCGCTTCTAGTCTCATCCCTAGTCGACATCCAAACTAGAAATTAGCTTAAAGGCTCACCTGGAACAAATATAATTAGATAATTCCTTACCTCCTTCAGCTTTGGACGTCATTAAAGGCCTAGCAGAGGACAGGGTGTGTACGATGTTTCATTTCTTATCCCTAGTGTCTTAACGCTTAATAGTGCATTGTGCGGAAGGTAATATGTAGATAAATTATCAATAAGCCACCAAAACCCGTGCGAGTAGTAGCTGGAAGCCTTGAAGAGCACCCACCCACCAAATCTTTACTAAGTGGAGTTTATACAAGTGACAGACACGGAATTGTTAGAATATTACATACTCAGATATATTTTAATAATGACATCCACGATTTTTTTATAGACACTCATAATATTGTATCTTTGCAACTTGCAAGATTGATAAAGATAGGAAGTCCAAGCCTTCAAAACAAACACCGAACTTTTAATTATTTTACTCAAGTATTGTTGTATTTCTCACATGTAATTGTCTTTGCAAAAGCTCACAGATGAATGCATACATGATTATACGAAAAGCATTCTATTCAGAATTCCAAATTGCATATACTCGCCAATTGTAATCGATTACATTTCTGATCTGACAATTACATTTTGATAGTGACGATTTGTTGATCGACCATTTCTGTTACTTTTAAAATATTAGTTAAATTAACTAATATACGGCCTTTGTGTTCTGAGCATTCACTTACTACAAGAAAAATATTAAAATATACTTTACTTTTGTTAGTCCCTTAGCAAACACTTATTCTATAAATAAGTGAAAGACAAAAAGAAAAAGAAAAAGGAAAATAAAGGAACTTAGAACATGATTGTTTCACTTCACCTAATTTCAATAACTTGGAATAGGTCTTTGTATTAATAATTTGTTGGTACCTTATTCGAATTATTATTTAAGTCTCAACAACCCTCAAGTTCCGAAAATCTCTATTAGGCTCATGTCTACAGCCAGCTCAGATCTACCCATCCATCATGCAATCTATTCAGCTTTGAAGTCAATTTGTATTGTGTGTGAACGATGTTAGCTCTTCCTGCTTGAAGAAGCGAAGAAACCACCCATCCCGGTAATACACTCCCACTTGGTCCTCATCTAGCTACTCGATCCTCAAGGAGGGAGGTATTTCCTTCTATGGCTATGTTGTGGTGTGTTCACAATCGAATAGAGAGAAAAGTAGAAGATTGGGAAGAGATATGGAGTGTGACTAGTGTAGTCACATCTCTTGTGAAGCTTGTCTAGTTTAGCCAAGTCTCTACAAAGATATGTAGGCTATCTGAAGCTTGGACCATTGCGGTCATGTAAGTATTTGGCATGTGGCTTCTTTTTGATAGAAAATGATTGTTGCACTACATTGATCTTTTGTGCCCTAATGGATATAGCATCTTTTCTTCCATCCATTTTTTGGAGTCTTGGAAAAATTGTGCCAACAGATCCTTCCCTCATCCGAAGCTTTATTTCAACCCCACACTCCTGTCTATAGACGTTTGCACCACTAGACAAGGACGAAAATGCACCACCACCAAAATGGGATGTCATTTGCAACCCCATGCAAGTTGAGCTAAATGTAGAGTGCATGAGTTCAAAATATTTCAAATGATAAAGACTTAAACATATGACACAAGGTTCCTACTTAGACAAGTTTAAGTTTAACTTCAAACACGATTTTATGGAGGATTGATTAATCCATGATTCATCGCCTTTATTCTTTCATTTAGGCTAAAATCCTTTGTAAAATACATGTAAATATTCACTAATTCTCACCAATTAATATTCTAATCAAATTTGTTAATATTATATATTTAGCATTTATTTTATCAAAAATAAAATAGTTAGAGAAAAAGGAAAATAAAAGAAAATAAGGATGTATATATGGAATATGTACAAACTAATCCTATCCCTAAGACCAGGTCAATATTAACATGGTCAAAAAAATAAATAAGTAGGGGGAGATAAGGATCCTAATTTATGAAAATGTTAGAAAATCAAGATCATAAATGAACATTTATAGATTTTTCACCTTGTACATATGTTAACATATTTTATTTATCATTCATATCATCTCAAATCAAAATATTTTCTTCACGAAAGTTGTTTATAATAATATATACTAATTTATGAAATCATCAAAAAAATTAATGTATAAATAAATAATTATGATGAACCTAAAAATCCTAAAAAGAAAACTTCAAAAATTCATAACTATTTATAAAAAACTCCAAATTGACCAAATTAACTTTTAAACTTCGTTTTATAACTAATATTATTTATTAAAAATATCAAAAAATATTAGAATAAAATGTGCGAGTTTTGGCTTTTAGACCCCTTTGTATATATGCACTATATGTATATATGTCTTCTTCATTTTTTATTTAATTATTCCTAATCCCATTTAACATAGATCTCTTAAAATGTCTATAAAAATCATTAAAAAAAGTTAACTTAAAATTATTTATTAATAAATTTCAATAACTCTCAAAACTAAATAGTCGTGATCCCAAACTTCTTAACCCCATAACTCAAGTATATGAACTCCGAATTGGACGTACTCACTTTTATAGTTCATTTCATAAAATATCTATCAAATAAAAATGATTTCACTAAAATTGAAGTTAATATGCAAAAAGTAGGTTTTAGGACCTTATTGGTATACATTGCACAATGTATTTTAATTCCATTCCATTTAATTTTTATTATTTCTTTTATTCTTATATTTTGTTAATATTGTAATTAATGAATTTTTTATTTAGTATTTAACTAATTATTTATTCAAAGGTTTATTTACTTGTTTATTATTTATTTCATTATTAAATCATATTTTTTTAAAATTATTTACTAAAGTATTAATTTAGTTTAATTTAAAAAATATTAATTATTTTAAATATTTTTCTAATTAGTTAGTTATTTAGTTAATTATTAATAAATAAATTATTTATTTGTTTGTTTTAATTATATTAATTAATTATTTTTTATTTTTCTCTCTCCTACTTTCCCTTTCTTCTTCCTTGCTCCTTTTTTCCTCTCCACTCATCGCCTCCCTCTTCCCTCCACTTTCTTTCTCCGCCAACCGACCCAACGGTCGGTCGCTGGTCATTTCCCAACTTGTTCATTAATCTACTCTTCCGATGATGCCACCCTTATCGTGTACCTCATGCGACCTAGCCTATAAAAGCACCAACAACCCCTAGAGCTCTTAAGATAGCCATTATTCCTCCTTCAATTTTTTGAGCGAGATCGAGGTCAAGGTTCGGCATGATCCTCCGTCGGTGTGTAGCTGTGCTCTGCCATGCGTCGAGCCTCCGTGAGCAATGTCGTCGCAGCGAGGCTACGATCAGCTGGAGCTCTTCCAAGCTTTAGCTCCTCAGGAGGCAACATCCTACATCTTCTCTATCCAGGTTAGCCCTTCCTTTTTCTTCTTCTCCTCTTCCTCCTCCATATATACTCTTATCTCTCTATCTCTCTACTCTCTCGTTAATCTAATCTCAATCCACTTCCGATCATTTCATAAATACATGAAAACACGTCCAGATCTTCTTTTCCTTCTCCATATCTGACCCCCCTCTAATCTCACAAAGGTTAGAGATTGATCTCCATCTCACGCTCCATACAGAGATCGTTATCCATTCTATTAACCCCTAGTCGAAGTCAACAAACTTCGGGCTTACTTTGCTTGATCGCGGGCTAAGCGAAACACCACATCATTGATCTCTTCCAAACTACAAACCTGAGCGCATGAAAGAGAGTCGACTTGATTCGTTGCAGCAGATCCGAGCATCAACCTACAATTGATCATATATTTCAGTATGTGATAACCGAGCATCAGAATCGCCCGTGAATAGATTCGACCTGAATCTGCAACCACCTGAAGGCAGATTCGATCGAGCTTCATAGAAATCCATCGATAATCGGACCACATCAAAGAGCGATCTAATCTTCTAATTCCTTGACTGATCGAATCCTTTGCCTCAGTAGCATTACAACGAACCACTCTTTGAGTCTCAATCTGAGTTCCACTGTTTGGAGAAAATGAAGCACTTGTGCAAAGTTCAAACCAAACCTTACTTGAAGATCCGAGGTGAAGCTTCGCCTAGAAATCCCCTGCAGTTGCTACAATGTCAAATCAATTTGTGAGCAGCAGCAGCTGAACAAAGCACTTTGAGTTGCAACAACCTCTGTCTCTTTGAGCATCTGGAGATAGAATCTCCACATGAAGCATTGAGCATCGAGCACTCATTCTGGAGAACATTCGGGTATTGACCACCGCTTGAATTGTGCACCTCCTGAAGCATCACGAGCAGGTGCATCCTTCATTGATTAACGCCATTTGATCTAACCTTCGTGAAGCACACAGACAGATTCGAACAATCATCCTTCATCACTGTGCATTCTTTGTGTATATCATTTCTATATTTTATTCATCAATACAAAGACCTTAAAACAAATTTATTTCTTAATAAAAGTTGTGCATAAAAAGTTTTCTAAATAATATTTGTAAAATAAATTGTTGTACATATTGTAGATAATGCCACTCGTAAAGGCCACCAAAAAAGAACTTAAAAGATTAGTTACAACTCTATATATGAACTCAATTCTTTCAGAATCACCTTTATTGGATACTAAATTAAATTATCTTTCAAATGAGGAGGTTTCATAAATTTTGGATTAATGGTGTTAAAGTTAGCCTTTTGAGTATATTGTACAACCGCATAGTACCTATACCTGTAAATATCTATATTTAAATTATTTTAATTCATATTTTGTGAATAGTATATTTCAAACACTTGTACATACTCTTAACAATAAAATAAAAATATAAAATATAAAAACATATAAAACTAAAATAAAAATTCATTGTATATCGACCACACTTGTGTAAATTGTATGTAATACCTATTTATTTAGTGCTTTTATTTCATTTGTAAAAATCAAATAAAAATAATTTCCTACTCTTTAAATTTTTAAAAATAAATAAAATATAAAATAAAGTATATTCATGTAAAAATAATAAAATAAAAATAAAAGAATAAAATAGGTATGCTACACCTGTGTATACCCTATACTTTATATACTATATATATGATTTCATAAAAACAATTAAAAATCATAGAAAAATAGTTTGAAATTTCACAATTTTTTTATTTTTTTCATTTTTTATTTCAAAATCATTTACTATTTTCTTTCTAATTTAATACACTTATTTTCCCTATTTTGTCATGTACCGTAATTTGTCCCCATTCTGCATTACTTCCTATTGGGCCACCAGGGATACTTGACTCCGGGCAACAGTTCCCCCCTTCTTCTATTTTTTAGGTCAGGTCCAGCATTGCCTTTGCCCAATTCTTATGACCCGACCCCACCGAATTGGCCCTCGCTCCTTCACTCCGATTGAACATCACGGATCGCTAATATTCGCACAAACATCATCCTCATGATCTCCACCTTGGTTCATGTGCTTTCGATCAATTCTTCTCGAACCTGGAACACCTATAAAAATCCCCTGCACCTCTTCCATTCATGCCATCTTTGGCTGTTCCACTACCTCCATTGGACAAAACTCCATTCACAGAGTGACAGTAGTGCGAGGGAGTTAGCAGGGAGGGCTTGGACGCGAGTGAGCCCTAGGTCTGGTGCCATCTGTAACATTCAACGAGACAGATATATTTTCGTACATATATAAATACATACACCAAGCATACGACTCAGAGAGACAGCAGTAGGGTGTGGATGAAAATGTTACCTTGCTTATTTTGGAATAAGTATATAATTGTAGTTACAATTGTGGACGGATATGAGGTACCTGTGATATACATCTATGTTGGGGTGGATTGCCAATACAAATATGAGTGCAGTCAAGTCAATTCCAAATATGAGAGCTATACCATTTATTTGGACTGTTTAATAATCCGATTATACATATATTCGTTCATGAACTATGTAAAGAGTGCATAAGGAATTTGCTGGGCAGAAGTGAAATTCAACCGAAAGAAAGGGGGTGATATGAAAAGTTAAAAGTTAATGTTAATTTCCAAACGTGACTCCTGAAGTTGGTGCATTATGAATAAGGATGAGTATACAATGGAAATTAACCTGATAAAATATGTGGCTGAGAATGTATGGTCTTATTAAGATTAGTACGGCAAGAATATATGGTTAAGATTGCAAAATTTCAAGCGAGAATGACGGGATGAGAACACGTAGTCCCTACAGACCACGTGTGAGGTTCGAGTGTCGGTATATGGACTCATAAAACCATTGAAGTACGATAAGAACCGCTTAAGGATTTGGACAAACGAAGAGAGGCGGGTATTATTCCTATCCATGCGAGAGGATTTGAAAGTCCAGGAAGACAAGTCGTGGCTGTAGAAGGAAGAGGAGGTAAATCCTTGAGATTCTTGTTGAGATAGTTTTCTCCTCTTAAACAAAATCTTAGATGAAAAGACTAGGAATCAAATTATTAGGTGTCTATATTTACGGGAGGCATGTTAGCCTAAGTGTAGAGTTAAAATCATATGATAAAGAAGTTGAACTCGAGATTATAGGCAATTTGTATATGATGTTGGATCTTACTCAAGCAAGTAGCATTTGCTTCTATTTTGAAAGTTTTAAGATCTTTTAATTTATTTAGATACTGGAAATATGTTGGGGTAGAGATACATATATATATGAAAAAAAAATATATTCTATTGCCAATGCTCGTCCATTGTTTAATTGTTTTACGGACAACAAATGAGAGGTGCAAATTGATCATATTTTGGCCATATGAGAGTAATTGGCTTAAACATGGTCATTATGAAATACCTTTGGGTGTATAACATGACTCTATATAGATCTGGCCACTCCCAACAAGCAAATAGTATCTGGTACAGAATATTGTAAGATTCATTATTGTAGAATTTAAAAGTAACGATATGCTTAGGAATCCAATAGTATCAGATAAATGGATGAATGGTTTAGCTTATTGGTATTCTAGGGAAATAGCCATGTAATCTTAGGGGAAAATAAAATATCAAATTAATGCATACAAACTACATATATTAGTTACCAGATTGATCTTATATAATTGTTCAAAATTTTTAGGTGAAATGTAGCAACAATACCCCGAGTGTTAAAAGAGATGAATCTGAATTTTGTACCAAGGTGAGTGGTTTCAAGCCTATTTTAAGACATAACCCCTATTTTCAAGATACATTTGCGATATTACAGTTTGTGATGCCTTTTGATTATGCTATGTACATGTATAGTTTAGTTTGATAGTCAGATAAGCTGGTTATTGTCCAAGATGATGGCAGTTTAATGAAGTTGGTATTGTACACAAGCTTAATGTATGGTACAAAAGCTTAGTTTTATGTTTCAGTATTCAATTATGTTGTTTAATACTACAGAAGTTTTCAGACAAATACAGATAAGTTCAATATGATGATATGATTCAGAAATCATAAATGTCTCAGCTTACAGTTATATTACTATGGATCGGAAAATATGTCAGAAATAATGGTCACCACAGTAGCTCTCAGACATGGTCATGAACTAGCCATCAGATATGGTGATGTCATCAGATATGACCCTGAAACATGCCATCAGATATGGCAATCGTCAGATATGATTCAGAGGACTTTGGGTCCACATTTTGTATACACATAGGCTTTGGGCCGTATGCAGAGTGTTCTTTAGCCTTTGGGGTTGTCTACGCGTATGACTCAGTTTGTTTCAGTGTTCATGGACGTAGTATGTTAGCCACAGTGGTGTTGTTATAACAGCTAGAAGATAGAAATTTTTGTTTTTATTTCTGCAAGATTTTAGACAGCCAGATAGTATATTAATTTTAGTTTAATATTTCAATTTCTGTACAACATCATTTTTTCGCAAAGCTTCATTTTTCTTATGAAATTGGCCTATTATAGAATTAGATTTTTATTTCAACTAGCCAGCAAAGTTATTTTCTAACTAGACAATATTTTTCTTACTAAGTGCTTGAGACCCACTCACTGGGTTTAAGCTCATTTTGAGTTTAGACTCAACCCTCTATTATTAAATATTATTTACAGACACATCTGAGAAGGGACCATAGGAGACGCGAGGGAACGGATTAAGCTTTTTGCAGATAGTGGGACTTTCACTCCATTCTTGTGACATTACAACAAATTTTTGTTCTTCAGGTAAAATGGTTAGTAACTTGAAAGACTAGTTATTTTTGGCAAGGTGGAAGGAATTGTATATGAACTTTGACCGTAGATGATGCTTGTACATAAGAAACAATGTAAATGTGTTTGGTGATGTGAATGTGGATTATGACTTGGTTTAATGTGATGGTGAATTAAGGAGAATTTTATAGAAAAGTTTTATATGAATTGTTTTAGGTATAGGGTAGCGTTTGGGAGTCCATAAAATAGAGGAATTGCTGTCGAATTTTTTTGACACGCTAATCATGATTAAGACGATAAGATAATTTTTATGTCGCGCTCGTGCTGGCTAGCGGGGCGGGTCGTGACATTCTGGTGGTATCAGAGCAATGGTTTATGAAATTTGATCAAAATCGATAGTCGAGGTCCGTGGGTGGTTATGATTTATGTATTGGATTTTGATATGAATTGGAAAGGATATTGGAATAATGATGTTTTTGTTATTGAGGATTTATCTATATTTTACCATGAGATTTGAGGATTTATAATTTTGGAAGGGCTAATTAAGAAAATTTATTTATGTAGGACGCAATGTCAGCTGAGCAACCTTCTCAGACCTCACAAGGACCAAGTGGTGGACATGATGGGAGTAATAATAACAATATGCAGGAGACTTTGGCATTAATAGCTCAGACCTTGGGAAGCATGGCTGCTCGATCGATGAGATCGCCTGAATTTGAAAATCAGTTGCCATTTGAGCATGTTCGGAAATTAGGTGCAAAAGACTTTGTAGGCACGACAGATCCGAAGGTGGCAAGAGACTGTTTGAACACATGGAGAAGATATTTGAATTGATGGAGTGTACTGAAGCAAAAAGTTGAGATATGCAATATTTCTGTTAAAAGAAAATGCTGATGACTGGTGGAAATCAGTGAAGATGAAGTACACCAATCCATCTGAGATTACTTGGCAGATATTTGAAAAAGAATTCAATGAAAAATATTATCCAAGAGTATATCAAGAGGATCGATGCAAAGAATTCTTATTTCTTACTCAGGGGAGTTTTTCTGTTGATGAATATGAGAAGCGTTTTACGGAATTATTAAAGTTTGCGGCCTCTTTAGTGAAGACTGAAGAAGATAAATGCCGACGTTTCGAGGATGGACTTCACATAGATATTAAGTCAATGATCTCAGCCAATGGATTTACCGAGTATGGTAAATTAGTTGAAGCTGCACGTAGATCTGAACGTGTGATGCGGGAAAGACAAAGGTGTAATGATCAGAATAGGAAAAGATTTGGGGAAAGACCACCATGGAGAGGACCCGAGAACAAAGTTAGAAGAAATTTTGAAAATCCAAGGCAATACAACTTATCTGCTCAAAGATATAGGGGAAATCAAATGGGTAGATTTGCTCCAGAAAATTCTAGAAATGCAGGATTTTCTTATCCACAATGCCCCATATGTGGGAAGCGTCACTCGGGAGAATGTCGCAGTGGATCGTCGGGCTGTTATAATTGTGGACAGACAGGACATGTACGTCGAAATTGCCCAAATCTTATATCAAACTGGGGAAATGCAAGGAGACCGGCTCAACAGAATATCCACGCTAATGCCCTAACTCAAGAACCCCATCCAAAGAAAGAAGAAAAGAGAAATGATATTCCAAGGAAAGGCAATAAAAATGCACAAAATCAGGGAAAAGCTTTTGCAATGACACTACAAGAAGCCATCTCTGCTGAAGATGTGGTGTCAGGTACCACTGTTATTTTTGGCAAAAATGCTCATACTCTTATTGATTCTGGTGCTAGTCATTCATTTATTTCTCGAAGATTCTCCGTATTTGCGGATAAAGAAATGGGTACACTTGATCATGCCTTATCGATCTCTTTGCCTAAGGGAGAGCCGGAAATTGTTTGGAATGTTTTTAGAGACTGTTTAATAGAGATAGGAGGAGGTAGAGTTATCGTGAACCTGATCCCTATGGAAATTAAAGAATTTGATGCCATTATAGGGATGGAATGTTTGACATCATACCATGCCTTACTAGATTGCTTTAAGAAGCAAGTTATTTTTCGAATGCCAGACGAGACAGAGTTTGTATTCTATGGAGAAAGGAGTATATATCCTACCCGTATTATTTCTAGTATAGTGGCAAATAAATTACTCAAGAAGGGATATTCGTCTTTTGTTGCCCTTGTATACAATACAAAAGCAGAATCTATATGTTTAGAAAATATTCCTATAGTGAGGGAATTTCCTGAAGTATTTCCTGATGAACTACCGGGACTTCCGCCAGATAGAGAAATTGAATTTAATATCGACTTAATACCTGGTACTACCCCGATTGCATTGACTCCTTATCGAATGGCTCCGGCTGAACTTAGGGAACTAAAGATCCAATTGCAAGAGTTAACGGATAAGGGATTTATCCAGTCTAGTATCTCTCCATGGGGGGCTCCTGTTCTTTTTGTTAAAAAGAAAGATGGTTCTTTGCGACTTTGTATTGATTATCGAAGATTGAATCGAGTAACTGTGCGCAATAATTATCCTCTTCCTCGGATAGATGATTTGTTTGATCAATTGCAAGGGGCTTCTGTATTCTCGAAGATAGACTTGCGATCAGGCTATCATCAATTGAAGATTAAAGCCGAAGATGTCTCTAAAACAGCTTTTCGGACTCGTTATGGACATTATGAATTCTTAGTAATGCCTTTTGGATTGACGAATGCCCCTGCTGCCTTTATGGATTTGATGAATCGAGTATTCCATCCTTTCCTGGATAAATTTGTAATTGTATTTATTGATGATATCTTGATATACTCGAAGTCAGAGGGAGAGCATAAAGATCATTTGAGAATTGTATTACAAACCCTAAAGGACCATCAGTTATTCGCAAAATTTGATAAATGTGAGTTTTGGTTGAAGAAGGTTGCATTTCTAGGGCATGTTATCTCGGCAGAAGGTATATCTGTTGATCCAAGTAAAATAGAGGCAGTTCTGAACTGGAGACAACCCACAAGCGTGTCAGAAATTCGAAGTTTTCTTGGTTTAGCGGGATATTATAGAAGATTTGTTGAAAATTTTTCAAGAATTGCAGCGCCATTAACTAAATTGACTCGAAAAGAGGTGAAATTTATCTGGGATGATAAATGTGAAGAAAGTTTTCAGGAACTTAAAAATCGTCTGACCTCAGCTCCAGTTCTTAGCCTTCCTTCTGGGAATGGTGGATTTGTAATTTATAGTGATGCATCACGACAAGGTTTGGGATGTGTTTTAATGCAGAATGGGAAGGTGATTGCATATGCTTCTAGACAGCTTAAGCCACATGAGCTGAATTATCCTACACATGATTTGGAATTAGCCGCAGTAGTATTTGCCTTGAAAATTTGGAGGCATTACTTATATGGTGAGACATGTCAGATTTTTACCGACCATAAGAGCTTGAAATATATATTCTCTCAGAAAGAATTGAATCTTAGGCAAAGAAGATGGTTAGAATTAATAAAAGATTATGATTGTACAATTGAGTATCATCCTGGGAAAGCAAATGTAGTTGCAGATGCTCTTAGTCGGAAGTCTAGAGGTGGATTATCATATGTAAAGACTGAACATCACTCATTATTGTCACAGTTAAGGAGACTACGTGCAAACCTGACAATACATGATTCTGGGATTTTATTGGCTACCCTACAGGTTAGGCCTATATTATATGATAAAATACGAGAGGCTCAAGAATCTGATCAAGAAATTAAAAGAATACAAGGAAAAGTGGAGAATGGAGAATTGTCTGATTTCACGATAAATGAGCATGGAGTACTATTTTTCAAGCAAAGACTGTGTGTCCCACAACTTGCAGAACTTAGAATAGAAATTCTTGAGGAAGCACATAACTCTATGTACGCAATGCATCCAGGAAGTACAAAGATGTATAGAACATTGAAACCGTGCTATTGGTGGTCAGGAATGAAAAGAGAGATTGCAGAATATGTATCTAGATGTTTGATCTGTCAACAAACTAAACCAGAACATATGCGACCAGCTGGTGCATTGCAACCTCTCCCGATACCAGAGTGGAAATGGGAACATATTAACATGGATTTTGTTACTGGATTGCCCAGGACTCGTCGAGGTCATGATTCAATCTGGGTAATTGTTGATAGATTGACCAAATCCTCTCATTTCATAGCGGTCAATATGACCTATACATTGGATTGCTTGGGTAAAATTTTTGTGGATGAAATTGTACGGTTACATGGAGCACCTGTGTCAATTATATTTGATAGAGATCCTCATTTTACCTCTAGATTTTGGCCTAGTCTACATAAAGCAATGGGTACAAAATTAGCATTCAGCACTGCTTTTCACCCACAAACTGATGGACAGTCAGAGCGGACTATTCAAACTTTGGAAGATATGCTGAGAGCTTGTGCATTGAGCTTTAAAGATAGTTGGGATGAACATCTATCTCTTATGGAATTTGCATACAATAATAGCTATCAGGCAAGTATTAGGATGGCACCATATGAAGCCTTGTATGGTCGAGCATGCAGAACTCCTGTTTGTTGGATCGAAGTAGGAGAGCGTAAATTGGTCCAACCAGAATTAGTACAAAATACAGTGGAGAAAATTGAAGAAATCAAGAAAAATTTGAAGGTTGCACAAGATAGACAGAAAAGTTATGCAGATAAGAGAAGAAGAGATCTAGAATTTCAAGTGGGTGAACAAGTATTTTTACGAGTATCTCCTTGGAAGGGTATAATCAGATTTGGAAAGAAGGGAAAACTAAGCCCACGATACATTGGTCCGTATGAAATTATAGAAAGAATCGGCAACGTAGCATATCGCCTTTGACTTCCGTCAGACTTAGCCAGGATACATGATGTTTTTCATGTTTCTACCCTTCGGAAATATATTCCAGACCCATCACATGTTATACGACCGCAAGAAATTCAACTGAAGGAGGACCTTTCTTACAAAGAGATTCCAGTACAAATTTTAGATTATAAAGTTCAAGAACTTCGAACGAAGAAGATTCCTCTAGTAAAAGTTCTCTGGAGGAGTCATGCAATAGAAGAAGCCACGTGGGAAAGAGAAGATGAAATGCGATCTCAATACCCACAGTTATTCTCAAGTTGACTGAGGTACGTAAATTTCGAGGACGAATTTTTTTTAAGTTGGGGAGAGTTGTAACATTCAACGAGACAGATATATTTTCGTACATATATAAATACATACACCAAGCATACGACTCAGAGAGACAACAGTAGGGTGTGGATGAAAATGTTACCTTGCTTATTTTGGAATAAGTATATAATTGTAGTTACAATTGTGGACGGATATGAGGTACCTGTGATATACATCTATGTTGGGGTGGATTGCCAACACAAATATGAGTGCAGTCAAGTCAATTCCAAATATGAGAGCTATACCATTTATTTGGACTGTTTAATAATCCGATTATACATATATTCGTTCATGAACTATGTAAAGAGTGCATAAGGAATTTGCTGGGCAGAAGTGAAATTCAACCGAAAGAAAGGGGGTGATATGAAAAGTTAAAAGTTAATGTTAATTTCCAAACGTGACTCCTGAAGTTGGTGCATTATGAATAAGGATGAGTATACAATGGAAATTAACCTGATAAAATATGTGGCTGAGAATGTATGGTCTTATTAAGATTAGTATGGCAAGAATATATGGTTAAGATTGCAAAATTTCAAGCGAGAATGACGGGATGAGAACACGTAGTCCCTACAGACCACGTGTGAGGTTCGAGTGTCGGTATATGGACTCATAAAACCATTGAAGTACGATAAGAACCGCTTAAGGATTTGGACAAACGAAGAGAGGCGGGTATTATTCCTATCCATGCGAGAGGATTTGAAAGTCCAGGAAGACAAGTCGTGGCTGTAGAAGGAAGAGGAGGTAAATCCTTGAGATTCTTGTTGAGATAGTTTTCTCCTCTTAAACAAAATCTTAGATGAAAAGACTAGGAATCAAATTATTAGGTGTCTATATTTACGGGAGGCATGTTAGCCTAAGTGTAGAGTTAAAATCATATGATAAAGAAGTTGAACTCGAGATTATAGGCAATTTGTATATGATGTTGGATCTTACTCAAGCAAGTAGCATTTGCTTCTATTTTGAAAGTTTTAAGATCTTTTAATTTATTTAGATACTGGAAATATGTTGGGGTAGAGATACATATATATATGAAAAAAAATATATTCTATTGCCAATGCTCGTCCATTGTTTAATTGTTTTACGGACAACAAATGAGAGGTGCAAATTGATCATATTTTGGCCATATGAGAGTAATTGGCTTAAACATGGTCATTATGAAATACCTTTGGGTGTATAACATGACTCTATATAGATCTGGCCACTCCCAACAAGCAAATAGTATCTGGTACAGAATATTGTAAGATTCATTATTGTAGAATTTAAAAGTAACGATATGCTTAGGAATCCAATAGTATCAGATAAATGGATGAATGGTTTAGCTTATTGGTATTCTAGGGAAATAGCCATGTAATCTTAGGGGAAAATAAAATATCAAATTAATGCATACAAACTACATATATTAGTTACCAGATTGATCTTATATAATTGTTCAAAATTTTTAGGTGAAATGTAGCAACAATACCCCGAGTGTTAAAAGAGATGAATCTGAATTTTGTACCAAGGTGAGTGGTTTCAAGCCTATTTTAAGACATAACCCCTATTTTCAAGATACATTTGCGATATTACAGTTTGTGATGCCTTTTGATTATGCTATGTACATGTATAGTTTAGTTTGATAGTCAGATAAGCTGGTTATTGTCCAAGATGATGGCAGTTTAATGAAGTTGGTATTGTACACAAGCTTAATGTATGGTACAAAAGCTTAGTTTTATGTTTCAGTATTCAATTATGTTGTTTAATACTACAGAAGTTTTCAGACAAATACAGATAAGTTCAATATGATGATATGATTCAGAAATCATAAATGTCTCAGCTTACAGTTATATTACTATGGATCGGAAAATATGTCAGAAATAATGGTCACCACAGTAGCTCTCAGACATGGTCATGAACTAGCCATCAGATATGGTGATGTCATCAGATATGACCCTGAAACATGCCATCAGATATGGCAATCGTCAGATATGATTCAGAGGACTTTAGGTCCACATTTTGTATACACATAGGCTTTGGGCCGTATGCAGAGTGTTCTTTAGCCTTTGGGGCTGTCTACGCGTATGACTCAGTTTGTTTCAGTGTTCATGGACGTAGTATGTTAGCCACAGTGGTGTTGTTATAACAGCTAGAAGATAGAAATTTTTGTTTTTATTTCTGCAAGATTTTAGACAGCCAGATAGTATATTAATTTTAGTTTAATATTTCAATTTCTGTACAACATCATTTTTTCGCAAAGCTTCATTTTTCTTATGAAATTGGCCTATTATAGAATTAGATTTTTATTTCAACTAGCCAGCAAAGTTATTTTCTAACTAGCCAATATTTTTCTTACTAAGTGCTTGAGACCCACTCACTGGGTTTAAGCTCATTTTGAGTTTAGACTCAACCCTCTATTATTAAATATTATTTACAGACACATCTGAGAAGGGACCATAGGAGACGCGAGGGAACGGATTAAGCTTTTTGCAGATAGTGGGACTTTCACTCCATTCTTGTGACATTACAACAAATTTTTGTTCTTCAGGTAAAATGGTTAGTAACTTGAAAGACTAGTTATTTTTGGCAAGGTGGAAGGAATTGTATATGAACTTTGACCGTAGATGATGCTTGTACATAAGAAACAATGTAAATGTGTTTGGTGATGTGAATGTGGATTATGACTTGGTTTAATGTGATGGTGAATTAAGGAGAATTTTATAGAAAAGTTTTATATGAATTGTTTCAGGTATAGGGTAGCGTTTGGGAGTCCATAAAATAGAGGAATTGCTGTCGAATTTTTTTGACACGCTAATCATGATTAAGACGATAAGATAATTTTTATGTCGCGCTCGTGCTGGCTAGCGGGGCGGGTCGTGACACCATCTTCATCATGCTCTGCCTCAAGGAGCTCGGTCTCTGGCTGCACCTATCCATCAAGGCTCTAACCCAGGAGGACCTTCGTCTCCACCCCAGATGACTTCACACACCTAAAGTTATCATTTACAGATTAAGATTTCTCATTTTTAGAGGGATTCTTTCATCCTTAGTAGAGAATCTACATTCAGCTCTTTCACCTGATCGATCGTCCACTCCGACCAGATGCACATCTCACACACTTCATACTTCTCTTCTCCATCTAGCTCCACACCCCAATCATCGAACCAACCATCAGAATAGTCGAATATCAGGCCTATTTCTTCACTTGACGCAGGACCTGAACCATCCATGTCCCTCTTTGTTCATATGGTACTCTAATCCTTCGTCGGAGTTCTTTCTCCAAGCAGACCATCTTGTGTAGGACCAAGATCGAATACAACCTCCCTTGGTGGTCATTTTGCACTTATATTACAACCCAAGAAGCTCCAGGAACCCTTAGTCTCTCCACGATTCATCGTTGTCCAGGACCCTATTGAGCATCCCAGCAGCTCGGACAACCACCGGGTACATGTTCCTCATCTAAGAAGCTTCGGAGGTAGTCAGAAGCCCATGTAATTAGCATCCAAAACTCTCCAAAGGCGAGTTTTTCCCGATGCATCTTCGACCGTTGGATCAGAGGGTCACCTAGTTCTAATCTCGTGTGTCCCTTTTGGAGACCCTTCTGATCTTTCATTCATCTAGAGGAATGAATCCTAACCACCCATCATCGAAGAGGTATCAACAGATCGTGACAGCTCATTATAAGTGGATCTCCCCCAGCCGTCTGTTTGCGTCGTGCCAGAGCAGTCAGATCTATGAAGGGACATGTCGATCCCATAACGAATGGTATATTTCACTCAGACCCTTGAACTTCATCGCATTTCATTTTAATACAGTAATTGTAATAAATAGTTAAAACTTTTTGTATTAAGGACCCTGTAGTTTTCATTTTGCATTTTAGTCCAATCGAGTTGCAGTCACATATAGCTTTACATGCTCTTTGTTGTATTTTGTAGTTTTTATTTCAAACTTTGAAATGTTTATTGAAATGGAACATGTTATGATAAATTTCATTTAGGCCCTTATGAGAACTGCTTCACGTGTTGTACACATTTTTCTTGGATAAATTACATAGTATCCCTTGAGATTTTATTATTTTTTCCTACTGGACTAAAAACTCAAAATAATTGCAGATTGGTCCTCTTTGCACTATTTTAAAATATGGTCTTTAATTCATTGCAATAAATACGTACTCAACTTTAAAAAATTACCTAAAAATTACATGTGACTCTTGCTTGCATGTTCTATTTGTGGTAATTTCTGTTTGTTAATTTCCTTTTATTTTATATCATAAAAAACACAAAACCCTTAAAATTCCCTTTTTATTTTAGAAATTTCATAGAAATTCTAAAAATCCTTTAAAAATTCCATAAAAATATATCTAGTTGTCTTTTATCTTATGTATAACTTTGTTGAAAAACACCTTATAAAAACTTAAAAATTTGTAAAATACTCTAAAACTTATGAAAATCATATAAAGTCAATAGAAAAAATCCAAAAATTACATTTTCAGATCTATTTGTAGATATTTTTTCATAGTTTCTCATTAAAATCACTTCCAGGTGCTTTGAGCATTTTATCTATTTTAAAATTGAAAAACACCCTTAGTTGTTCACTATTTGTTTGTTGTAGCATTGTTTGATTTTTAGAAAATCACAAAACATCTGAAAATTCCTCAAAATTTTCCAAAAACACTAAAAAGTATATAAAACCCAAAAATATTTTTACTTTATTTTTCTAAGAATTTTTGACATATTTAAAAAATAAAGAAAAAAGACTTGTGTATTTTTTCTTTATTTCTATTATATTGAAAACTTAAAAAATTGGAAAATTAAAAACCACTAAAGATACAAATAGAAGTCCTTTAATTTTAGAATCGACTACTTAATTTTAATTGTGCTCCTTGAGCTCTACCCCAGTCGCTATACCAGGTTAATAAAAGTAGCAAAACCACTCTTTATCATTGTTTGATTAAGTAGTGGTTTGATAATTTTCTTGTTGATTGCGAATTAGATTTGAGTCACAACGACACGTAATTAATCACTTTAACTCAGATCATATCTAGATACGTGTACATCATGCATACTGGAAGACCTAAAATAGACATGAAGTTTTAGATCAATTTAAATTGTCTCCTTCAAGGTTTTGTCATTAAGTTTCTCATTTGACCATTGGGAGTCGATATCGATCATATACTTTACAAAAGCATATATCGTACCTTGGTATTGATCATATTGATCATATACTTTCCAAAAGCATATATCAAACCTACAAATTCATTAAAGCTTCCAAAGTGAGATGACCATGCTTGAAATTTGATTCCCAATATATCATGAGTGAGCTCATGTCTTCCTTCTCAGTAAATGAACCTTTATGATCCCTTTGAGAGAGTGTATTACTCAGACAACATGTGACAAAGCACGCGAGTCTACCCAAGATGGACTAAAAAGTAAATATGAAAAATTGTAGGTGCTGACATGCAAAAAGTCCTACTGTATACTTTATATTTTACAGACTAAAAGACAAACTGAAATAAATGCAGGTGGGACTGAGCAAATTACCCATACAGTACGTGCGCTATGCGTGGGGTGGACAGGTGGCTGGCGAGAGCTCTGGTGCTTGCAGCTGTCAGATCCAACGGTCTGAAGAAGGTGCGAACGTGGGCGGTAACGGGGACGTTAGATGTCAGATCTAACGGCATGATAGCTATAGGCACTCAACAACAGTGATGGCATCTAGGTGAGAAGCGTGATCTGACGGTGGAAAGAGGTGCTGGAAGAACTCCACCTGGGCGAAGTTCACCGGAGCACCGAGGGAGATCGGCGACTCCAATGAATGATCAGACGGTGTCAAGCTAGTCGTGGGACTCCTCCGTGTCGGGCGAACGGATCAAATGGACTCGCTGACGGTTGGATCTCCTAAACGGTGGTTGGGACCTAGGCGAGCTCCGGCGAAGAGGGTTGAAGGAAGATTGGGTGGTCTTCACGCATGCTACAACCTACAGGATAAAGATCATACGCGGAGGAGTGCTCTGGTCGGGGCTATAGAACCTAAGATAAAGGGAAGCGGCGGTGGATGAGAAGGACATCTCCGACGTACGTGAGGGTCGAGCCCTAGGGCCTAATCTTGGCTACCCGAGCCAAGATTCGAATGTTCAGATTGCGTAAGAAGGTGAGCGATGAGCTGGGTGGTCGATTGGAACGGGTGAATGAGGGTGATGAAGCTCCGATCAGCTGGTCGGAGTTGGCGGAGCGACGATGGGGTGAAGATGAAAGATCGAATTAGATAAGGGAGCTAGGAAAGTGAAGTAGATACCAGAGGGTCCTAAAGTGATCCTGGGCTCCAGGGTGTGGTCGGTGGTGGTCGTCACCTCAACCTAGCTATGGAAGGCGGGGGAGGCTCGTTGTGGCGGTGCTCCAGCCACAAGACTTGAGCGTCGGTTGCAGCGCTCCTTTCCGATGACCAAGGGTATCCTCTGATTGTTGTCACCAAGGCGAAGGACTCTAGGGTGGTAGAGAGGGGTACGACGCGAGCTGAGCTACTGAGGAGTCGAATGAAGAATATGTAGCCCTTCCTAGGCAGCATGGAAGAATCGGGGCATGCGCGCGAACCAAGAATGATCCGTGCCTCCCTAGGGATCCGCGAGGATCACCGATCCACTAGGGAGAAGCGGGCGGAAAAATCAAAGCTAAAGGATGTGGCATCCGCTCAGAAGAATTGGGAGAAATCAGGGCGTGAGTAGGATCCACGAGAAGAAGGTCCCGGGAGGGATAGTTGACCGAGGTCAACATCCCTCCTGGACCAATCTGAAAATAGCTGGTCAAAAAGAATTGTAAAAGAATTTAAAAATAGAAAATGATTTTAAAATAGAAAATGTTCAAAATGAAAAATATTTATTATTTTTCAAACTATTTTTTTTATGATTTTTAATCATTTTTATGAAAAATAAATTATGTTATATACAACATATTATATTTTATACATGTATAAAACACCTATGTTTTTTGTATATTTATTTTTATTTTCTTATTTTTGCATAAATACCAAAATTTTATATTTTATTTATTTACAATATAATATTAAGAGTATAAAATAATTTTTGTTTTATTTTTTTATTAGTTATTTACAAGTATAAAATAAATAGGTAATAATACATATGTACGTGTATCATAAGGTGAGAAAGAGAATTTTATTTTATTTTTATTTTATTTTTTTCAATTTTTATTTTATTTTTAGAAGTATCTACATGGGGATAAACACAATTTTTATTTTTATTTTTGTTAATATAAATTATATACATAAGTGATATATATATATATACAATGTAGAGTGGTCGTATCTCTCTCTACTTATTTTATTTGGCGATTAGGCCCATGCTGGACCCTCTCTTGGGTTCAGGTCACTCAATATTTACTCTAAATATTTCCTTTTTTTCTTTTATTCTTTATTCTTTTATTTGTGCACAAATACATGCTAATTATTAGATATTAACAAATGCACGCTTATTGGTAATTTATTGTATTTACAACTATATACATGATGTTTTGCCAAGATATTTAGCTAAAATAAAAGAATAAAGAGTGATGAATGGGGATTCATCACCACCCTATACTTTACTTTTGCTAGTCCCTTAGCAAACACTTATTTGAAAAAGAAGTGAGAAGAGAAAGAAAAAGAAGGGTAATCAAGGTTGATTATTAAACTTTTCTTTATTAAATTGAAGTATGGAGCTCAATCAGACCTTTGGATTATTAGTTTGTCGGATCCTTATTTGGACTTAGGTTTAAAACTCAATTGTCTCTAAGTTCCACCAATCTATGTTCAAGACTCCTCAACAATCCAAATTAGAACAAGTCTACATACACAAACTCTAATGACCATGAATCTTTCCTTGTATTGTGTAAGTGATATGTTGCTCCCCACCTCAGAAATGACAAATTGGCAACCCCCTCATCAAGGTAACTCTGATGCCCTAGTCTGACAGCTCTTTCCTTGAGGAGCAGGGTATTCCCTTCTAAGTTCAAGTTCAACCGGGTCAAGAAGAGGAGGAAGAAGAGAATGGACCATGACCAGTGTAGCCATGTATCCTTGGGAGCCCAACCAGTGTAGCTAAGTCTCCTGCTGCAAGCTTCATGAGATGAGAGTGTGTAACATAAGCTTTTCTTTATTTGACTATATATATTCCAGTGGGTATTTTATTTTCTATCAGACCCACCACTTTTTTGGAGTTTTTCTTTCTTTTCTCATTTTTTTTCGATATGCATATGTACAACATATCTACATGGTGCAACATATATACATACGGAGTTTTTCCTCTTGAGTCAGTAGACTGTCCCTCTTTTGAAGCTTTATTGCAACCCACAACTCCTGTCTTTAGACCTCAACACCACCAGACCAAGTTGAGACGCACTTCCTTCACTAAAAGAAGAGGAGAGGTTCCGCCTAGAAGTACTACCCTATATGCTACCCCAAGCCAAAGGAAGCTGCCTCCTCACCACCTTATCCGTGGAGAGGTATGTGTAAGGTGCTTGGTGCAAGTAAAGCCATTGTCTATGAGAGTCATGTGTGCATTGTTAAGTGTTCTACTTAGGATCATCAAGATGACATATGATCATACCCTAGTGGACTTAAAGAATTAAGTCCCAAATGGACCTGAAGAGTCTTCATCCTCAGCCTCATAAGGTTCCTCTTAGAATTAGGTGGATTAAGGTCTTAACCAAGCTCCATTTTTCAATTTAATTCCAGGCTAGTTTAAATGTCAACTATGATTCAGAAAAACTATACAAATATATATAAAAATATTTTTATGCAAGTTTTTGGAAGATGTGCAAACTTTTTTGAAAAATGTTTGAATGAATGAATGCATGAAGTTTTGCAAAATATTTACACACATTTATTTGCAAAAATTTTGTACTATAGTACATAATTTTGTTATTAAATATTTACAAATCCTTTACATAAAACATTTTTACATATCATTTATACAAAATAATTTTTATAAATAGCTATGTATATGCAAGAAAGAATTTTATGTTCAAGGATAAATTAATTTTTTTATGGTTTTTAGATAAAAGAATATTAACCATTTTATTTATTAACACATTCACACAAAGTACGAGTTATGGGTAAAGTATATATGAAATATATACGACACCCCCCATACTTAGCTCGAACGATGTCCTTAGAGTGGATCGAGAACGATGAAGAAGACATAACTCATGCTTAGTATGGGGAAATGAAAAGGAGTGCTATACTACAATGACAAATCAAAGAATAGAGTGAAGAGAGCTCGGTGTTTCCCCCTATACTTAGGATCAAGTAATACTAAGTATAGCAAGCTGTACATGAAGGTAAATCCGAGTGATAGAATGTACAGGGTTTACCTCCCCTATACTTAGGGCGAAAGGTCACTAAGTATGGACAACAAAGTAGAGGTAAACAAAATCAAAAGAATACTCAAGAGTCCAACACCCACTATACTTAGGGTAAAGTACACCATAAGTATAGCATAATCATAGAATGCAGATGGCGTGCAGGACTAAAGAATGGAATGACATGGAGATCTGGATCTATACAAGGCGGAAGACAGTGATAATCAGGCATGAGATGTACTAGATGTGAATCAAAGACCACATCTCACGCAAAATGAATAGGGGCGATGTCAATGACCAGTGGCTCATAATCTAGATATGGTTTGAGCCTCTGCCCGTTAACACGAAAGGTAGACTAAGATGACATCTCATATATGTCAATGCTTCCATTTTCATTTACCTTTCGGACCAGGTATGGTCCTTTCCACTTGCTTTGCAACTTCTCTGGAAATAATCTAAGCATGGAATCAAACAACCAAACTCTCTGATCTGGCTCAAACTGCTTGTGGTTGATATGAGAATCATGCCACTCCTCCACTCGTTCCTTATAATGTAGGCTGCTTAAAAAGGCTTCATCTTTAAGCTCCTCCAGGGCTGCCAATTCTGCCCTCCTCTGGTCTCCTATACTCACTGGATCCAAAAGTATATATGTGACAGTCCAAAGTGACTTGTGCCTAATCTCAACAGGTAGATGGCAGGGCTTGCCATAAACGAGGCGAAAGGGAGATGTACCCAAAGGAGTCTTGAAGGACATCCGGTATGCCCACAAGACCGAGTCCAAAAGTTGTGACCAATCCTTTCAGTTAGGGCGGACGACCTTCTGCAGTATAGTCTTAATCTCCCTATTCGACACTTCAGCAAGACCATTGGTCTGAGGATGATATGGAGTGGCTACTCGGTGGTCAATGCCGAACTCGCTAGCAAGGGCCTTTACCTTGTCATTGACAAAATGAGACACCCTGTCGGATATCAAAACTCGAGGTACCTCAAATCGTGAAATGATATTCTTCCTCAAAAATCTGCATACAGTCCTAGTATCTGCGGTTAGGGAGGGGATGGCCTCAACCCAACGACTCACATAATTAACGTCCAACAGAATGTACTCGAATCCCTGTCTCTTAGGGAATGGAGCCATGAAATCAATGCCCCATGCATCAAAAACCTCACAGAAGTGAATGAGATGCATCGGTATCATGTCATGCTGTCCACAAGTGCCCATACTATGACAGTCAGTACATCTCTTCACGAATTCAACAAAATCCTTGAAGAGAGTAGGCCACCATAGGCCGGATTGGAGCACTTTCTGTGTCGTTCTCCTCCCAGAGTGATGTCCTCCTACCTCTAGCTTGTGGCAGTAGGTGAGGACTCTATGGTGCTCCTCTTGAGGAATGCACCGTCGCCAGACACTATCCCTTCCTTCATGGTAAAAGATGGGATCCTCCCAATGGTAGGACTTGGCATTTGCTAGGAAGGTCTCAAGTCTCTGCATGGTCCAACCTTGTGGAACTTTCTTGGCAACAAGATAGTTCACAATGTCGGCATACCACAGGAGAGAGGCGATAGCAAGGATCGCCTCATCTGGGAAGGTCTCTGTAATAGGATCAATCTGCTTAGAATCCTCAAGATGCTCTAATCGGGAGAGATAATCTGCCACCACATTCTTGACTCCAGGTTTATCTTTAATGTCAATATCAAACTCTTGGAGTAGAAGGATCCATCTAGTCAGTATCGCTTTGACATCCTTCTTTGCCATGAGGTACCTGATGGTGGTGTGATCAGTAAAGATAGTCACTCTAGATCCAATGATATATGATCTAAACTTATACAGGGAAAAGACTATGGCTAGCATCTCCTTCTCAGTGACGGTGTAGTTCCGCTGTACGACGTCTAATGTACGGGTATGTAGTTAATGGAAAATGGTACTCCATGCTTCCTCTGTCCCAGCACGAACCCTATGGTAAATTCGGAGGCATCCATCATGATCTCGAATGGGAGAGACCAATCAGGCGGCTGGAGGGCAGGAGCCTCAATAACTAGACTCTTGAGAGTCTCAAATGACGCAAGACACTTATCACCTACAATGAACTCTGTGTCCTTAGTCAGTAAATCAGTTAACGATCGGGCAATCCTGCTGAAATCATGAATGAATCGTCGGTAGAAACCGACGTACCCCAGAAAAGATCGTAACTATCGTAAATTGGACGGTGGATTGAGTTTCCTGATGATATCCACCTTGGTTGGATCAACCTCCATGGCCCCTGTTGGAGATGATATGACCAAGCACCGTCCCTTGAGTCACCATGAAGTTCCTCTTCTCCCAAGATAACACAAGATGGACCTCGATGCATCGCTGAAGGACACAGTCTAGGCACTCAAGATAAGCATCGAACCCATCGCCATAGACCGAAAAGTCATCCATGAAGAACTCCAAGCACTCACCCACCATGTCCAAAAAGATGGGCAACATGCACCTTTGGAATGTCGCCATGGTGTTAGACCAAAGGGCATCCGTGTGAAAGCATATGTACCAAAGGGACAGGTGAATGTGGTCTTGTCCTGGTCTTCGGGCGCAGTGGCCACCTGATTGTATCCGGAGTACCCGTCAAGAAAGCAGTAGTGACTCTTCCCAACTAGCCTCTCTCTAATTTGATCAATAAAAGGCAGCGGGAAGTGATCCTTCGTGGTGGCCTGAGTCAATCGTCTGTAGTCCACACAGACCCTCCAAGAAGTGGGTACCCGGGTAGCGGTCTCTTCTCCAGACTCACTCACAACTATAGTGATTCCTGTCTTCTTGGGCACCACATGTAATGGACTAACCCACTTGGAGTCGGAGAAGGGGTAGATAAAATCAACGCCATTTCGAGATTTCCTTCATGAAAACCTCTTGAAGATTCTGGTTCAACTGTAGCTGGAACTCACGTGACAGCTTAGCGTCCTCTTCGAGATAGATATGGTGGGAGCACAGGGCTGGAATTATCCCCTGAAGATCAGCTACGCTCCATCCTATCACCTTGCGGTTCTTTTCAAGAACCTCCATCAATCGAGATTCTTGCTCTCCAGTAAAATCTGTTGAGATAATGATTGGGTGCATCTCATGCTCGCCCGCAAGGAACCTATACTTCAGCGACTGCAGCAAGGGCTTCCACTATGGACAACTGGAAGCTAGCGGGTCTGGCCTCTGAAAGGTATGAGTGAATGTGACCAAATCTGTATGGGAGAACTCTCGCTGAACATGGAAATCTGGTGAAGACTGCTCTGCTGGTGTCTCTGTACTCTGAAAAGGATCAATCTCCCCCCAGCCGCTGGCTCTGTAGGAATCAGACATGGAATCAACTCATCAAACTCTACCCAATAAATATTTGACTTTGAGGGATCTAAATCTGAAGAAAAATCAACTGCCTAGCTATCAGGAACACGATCTGCGGCCTCAAATGTGTCCTCTGCCAGGAATGCGCTCTCCAAGTTCTCCTCTACTAGAATATGTGCATCAGCAAGATCTGAAGGTGAGAGGATGTTTCTTGAAACTGGGTCTGTCCCTCATCGTCTATGATCACAAAATCGCACTCCTGGTGGACGTCTTGCTCTGCCTCTGTCATCTGCTCTGAATCACTAAGCGGATCTAAGCAAGCTGAATCACACGCTCTAGTCTCATCGATCGTATCTATTTGTATACTCTCTCCCTCGACGCGAAGGTATACCTTCCCACTATCATAATCGGACACTGCCTTGGCTGTGGCCAAGAATGGGCATTCTAAAATGATGGGGGTATCGGTCACAGACTTAGGGGTCTCCGTGTCCAGCACAACGAAGTCCACAGGGAATTTTAGGCCCTGAATTATGACGACCACATCCTTCAGCAACCCCTTCAGCCTCTTGACAGATCGATCAACAAATTCAAGGATTGTCCTGCTCTTTTGAAGAGGGCCAAACTCGAATCAGCCAAGTAAGGCTGTCGCAAGTAGGTTGATAGAAGAACCGTTGTCTAATAGAGTCTGATCGAACCTCTGCTCATGTATGTGGCATCTTACATGGGGAGCTGCTACATCTGGCCTCTTGGCTAGCAGACGGTTCTAGATGGTGAAGCAGGTGGCATGCGTGAGCACATGGATCTTTGAGTGGTGATTCCTCCTCTTCCTACGAATAGTGGTCCTCTCTCTAAGGTTCCTCTGGAAGAGGGGAATGTGCTCCAAGGCCTCCTGTAGAGTCAGTTGTATCTGGATTCTGTCTATAATCTATTGGTTGAACTCTAGCTGCTGGGATTTTTTTGGATTTTCTTTTTTGGTCCCCTTAGCCAAGTGGAGTGCCTAGGGAAAGGGGATGGCTGGGCCCTCCTCAGATGGAGGGATAGGATCGGGTCGTTGCTGTTGTGGCAAAGCAGAATCCATACAAACATCTCAATGCATCACATATGGACTCGCAAATGAAAACACTTTACTTTATTACCAGAATAGTCCTGAGATACTACAACATAAGGAAATGTAGCAAGAATAGAAATGGTGGCCTCAGCACAACCCTTGGCATCTGGACTTGCGGCATCAATACTGCACTCTGGCTCAGCATCATCTCTGGTGGCATCAACACCACCTCCTGCATCTGGTGAAGTGACGTCCTCAATATCGTCAGCAGGGTCTACTCCCCTGGTGACATCACTACCACCGCCATCATCATCATCACGAGCGGCATCAGCACCTCTCTCCTCCTCATCTGGCGCTCCTGAATCCTCACGTGACCGTCGCTCAGATGAGGTGCCGTCGGTTGGCATTCTACCGCTCCTAAATGTAACAAAGTTAGCATCAAAATGGTATGCAGAAATATCACCAACTGAATCACTAGGAGTGGTAACCTCTGTAAACTCTATCTGCTCATATTTCCTCTTCAGTTTGTTCGGATTCGTCTCGATCTACGCAGGTATGGCGGCCTTGCCCCTCACTATCTACCTCATCTCCTGTATGAACTCATCCATCTCCCTAGTGAAAGTAGCTTGCTGCTCGAAAATAAGGCGAGCTAGATCCTCAAGAGCTGGGTTCTCATAGGTTGTCCCATGAGAACCGGACGGGTGGCCACTCTGGAAATGAGGTTGTTGCTGCTGTGTAGGATGAGAGGGATATTGGGGATGAACTGTTGAGGTTGTTGCTGCGGCCTCCAAGACTATCCCTGCTGATAGGGATGAGGACCATGCTGCTGGTAAGACTGGGGATGTAACTGTGGGAACTGGGGCTGCTGCTGCTATTGGTTGAACTGGCCACCCTGAACTGGAGGCTACTTCTGGGAAGAGGCACCTCCGGTCGACCAATGGAATCTGGGATGGTCTCGTCGGATCCCAAGCTGAGGTCGGTCATACCAAATCGCATTGACATCCATCAACGGCTCCTGCTCATAAGTGGGTGGGGGAAGAACTGCTAGGGATTGATCTGACTGGTAGAGCACCATCTGAGTGTCCTGAGATTATGGTGGCTGGTAGTATTGCTGCGGCTGTTGAAACGACTCCGCTTAAACATGGTGAACCTGTCTGGGCTAGCTGGAGTGCTGGGTTGAGCTGCTACTGCCGGGATCCCCCCGTAACCTGACGGGGCTGAGAAGCCGTCTGTGCCTCCTAGAGACACATGATCTGGTTCTTCAGGTCACTCAACGTCTGTGCCATCTAATCTATCTGATACATGCCCTGTTACCGGTTCTTCTCAATCAACTCGATCCGGTCCAACTTCTTGCTGATAATCCCTACATCAGCGGCCATTGACTCTGCCTGTGCTATGACTGCTAATGATGTAGATGGACCGGCATCAATCCATGCTATCCTCTGATAAGACACGGCCCGTGGTTGGGGCTTCCCCTATGCATATAATCGGGTCTAGGACATCACCGTGTAGTTCTCTACCATCTCCTCATAGATGGACCAAAACCTGATTCTCATCCTTGGCAAAATATGAGCCTCCACATGATGCATTCTCTAGCCCCTGCAACTCCGGTGTAAGCTCACAGAAGAAACTCTGGACAAGGTTGGGTTTGGATATATCATGGTGAGGGCATCGGTCTGTGATCTCCCTGAATCTGTCCCATGCCTCGTGAAATTGCTCGTTGGGGAGCATAGAGAAGTTGCTGATCAGGTCTTTGGCTGCATTCATCTGGCTGAGTGGATAGTACTTATTCGAGTACTCGTTCTGGAGTTGTTCCCAAGAGGTGACGAATGTCCCTAGGTGCTTCAGCCAATTGGCTTCTCTGTCTATGAGGGAGAACGGAAAGGCCGTCATCCTGATGGTGTCCTCGTCCACGAGGAGATCGTGGAAAATACTGTAGATCATCTCAAACTCCTGGAGATGGAGGTGAGGCTCCTCTGTGGGGAGTCTGTGTAATTGGGGTAGAAGCTGGATCGTTTGAGGTGGGAGCTTGAAATCTCCCAAAATGGCTGGCAGCACTATCCATCTATGGGTCTGAGTTGCACCAGGGTTGGGCAACTCCCTCATCGGTTGTGCAGGTGCTGCTGGCTGTGCTGGCTCCTCAGGCTCTCCTCCCACTGGAATCTCTGGTCTTCTGCCTCTACCGTCTCTGTGTTGCTCTCTATCGGCTCTCATATGCTCCATCTCTCAGCACATATCCACCATGAAATCCCCCTGGTCTCTGATCTGATGCCGCATGGTCTCTAAAGAGGCTAACAGGGTGTTGTTGATGGTACCCTGGTCAAGTACGTAAGTTTGAGTCTCGCTGGGTCCATCGGTGTGCTCCTCACTACTGGCCATGGTCTCTACAAAGGCAAAAGACCCAAACTCAGGTGCTCATAAATTATCAATTGTTTGATACGGTCTCTGCTCGGGCACCTCAGGACTGGGAGAAGTGTGGTCGAGGGGAACAGGGTGGAGTCAAACTCAGGATTGGAGAGCGGGTCTCGGCTCTCACGAACCAACCTAGATGAGCAGGCTGGAGTGCTCAAAAGCAGTGCAGTCAGAGGCTGCCTAAGGATCATGCCCATCATCTTGATGTAGCGAGTAAGACAGATGAGATCTGGAAAACACATAAGATCAGAAAGCAAATCCCCAATTCACCTACTCACGCAGAGCTGATGACCGTAAAGGCTCGGTCTTCTATCTTGTCAATTTTATTAGGTGATAAAACAGTCTTTCAGAGTGATTAAGCCAGCTGGTAGGAACCCAATGCTCCTAACAGACTGTCCCGTATAAAAGGTCGGTAGTCTGCCAAGAGTTCGGGTATGGCTTTATCCTAGTGTGCGGGTCACTCTCTCACTCTTCCAAACCATACAATGAGGGGATTACTCTCCCATGAAAGATTTTTAAGTGAGATGTCTTTTAAGATCAAGTGAGTTTAGCAGTCTCAATTTTATAGTATTTCTTTTTTAGGTATTTTTCAAGCAAACAATGCCTAACGAATTTTTCGATTCTCCTGATTATTTTAAGTCCAAAACAGAGGGATAAGTTGAAAAAGCTGATGCACGATCAAACACGATGATGCATGTAGAATGAGAAATGCATACCTGACTCCAGCTCTCTACTTGCAGGGTGATTCGTGCATAAATTAAAGACAGAATTAAAACAACCTATATGATGCACTAAGAAATTTGCCTTAGACGAAGCACTTTCTACACACAAAGAACGGTAGTTAGCCGATCAGACTAAGGGCCTGCTTGGTAGGAGAATAGGCCCTGAAATAAGGGGCTAATTCTCCTCCCGACACGGTTCCCAGTGGTGCGACTATTCCCCATTATTTCATCTTATTTCACTCTTATTCCTATCTTTATCCCACCTTACCTAACTTTATTTAACCTTATTCTTCTTATTCCTATCCTCCAGCCGAATGAAGAATAGACCCTTATTCCCCTTATTCTCCATCCTTATAACTGCTTATTCTCCTACCGAATGCGCCCTAAGTCCAGAGTCCGATCTTGGGAACCACTCGGTGCCCGCCACAACGGGTCCTGCCAGCGTTGTATGTGGTTCCTCACGACATGTGGACTTGATCCTAATTAAACTAACTTTTTCTTGTGATTTAATGAATAAGGTCCAATTAATCGATCTATAGGTGCAGACAAATAATTAGGGTTGGGTTTTAATTAATTACATCACAATCAAAGAAAATCCCAAGTCTAGGGGGCCAAAACCTTCGAAAATCATATAGAGAGTAAAGAAAATGGTAGAAAACAAATCCGACGAAAATCTACAGTGAGGTCCCCTGAGCACACTGGTGCTCGGCGAAACAAACCTGGAAACAATCCCCAAGTCTGAGTCGAGTATCTGTCCTGTATTATTGCAATAATGGTAGAAGAAAATAAATCTAAGTCTACTCTAATCTACACTACAACTCCCGAACTTCTGCTCCTCCTCTCCTACGCTCTCCTCCGTGACTCGATACAAAAACGAGCCGCCTCCAAGTCACGCAGGTGCCTCGGCTCTCCGAAGATCGCCGCCCTCGCTCGTCGTGCCCTCACAAGAAAGATAGAACAGAAATTGTGTCAGTCTACAACTATTTAAAAATGTATTAGATATAGCAAGAAATCACACAAGGAAACAAACTACTAAGCCGTGCTCCTCGGCAAAGGTGCCATTCTGATGACCCAAAAATCTCGATACTCAGGTTATGGAATAATCACGGTCATTGTGACCTGAATAACGAAGCTAAGTCAATCAAGAAAAACAGACTACCAAACTAAAAATCCAACAACCAATGTGGCAAGCGATCTTGCTATTTATTTTTACATGGTATAGCTACAGGGTCGAACACAAGGCATGTGATACTAATGCTATGAAGTAGTCAAGAATCCCAAAAAGATCAAAAAGGGTGGTTTTTAATTTTTCAATTTTTGTATTTTTTGATATTAAGAAAAAGGCTAAAAGGAAGCAAAAATCAACACTTAACCAATTATTTGAAGACTAAAAAATACTCAAAAATTCAAACTAAAAATATTTTTGGGTTTTAAATATTCAAATATTTTTATGGATTTTATGAAATTTTTCTGATTTTTAATTAGTTTTCTAAAAATGAAATAAAAGCAAAAACAAGAAACAGTGTACAACTGAGATACAAAGGCAAGTTAAAATTATTTAAAATGCCTGTAAAATCCCAACAACAATTTTTTTGATAAACTAAGAGCAAAGATCTAACGACAGAAGAAGAAAACATATTTTTTTGAATTTTTATAAATTTTTCATGATTTTTATAAGATTTTTAGTATTTTTCAATTTTGTTTAGGTTTTATAAATGGGAATAAAATGAAACTTGGATTGAAGTTGAAACACAACAATTCAAACACATAAGGATTTTTTCAGTTTTTTAAGGGTTTTTAATATTTTTAATTTATTTTTAAAAACAAACAGGAGCTATTTTTTAGTTTTTTGATTTTTTTTAAATAATAAATGAAAACAAAACAAAACCAAAACTTCACAGAAATTCCTACACATGGCAGGAGCCATGTATCAAAATCTCATGATTTTTGGACAATGTTTGCTATTTATTGAATCAAAAACTAAATACACGACATACATGGACTAATCTGCAAGGAAGATATGTTTTAGGGGCTAAATAATAACGAGCGTAAAAACTATAGGGCCCAGATTGCAATTTCTCCACAAATTCTAGCACATGTCACAAATCAGTACGTACAGGGGTATACTTGCAATTGATAAAAAATAAGCATTCAAACCATAACAACAAAGAAGTTCGAGGTACATACTGCTAATAAGACAAACAACACGTGACGAAGCACGTGAGTCTACCCAAGCTGGACTTAAAAGTAAATATGGAAGACTGCAGGTGCTGACATGCAAAAAGTCCTACTGTATACTTTTTATTTTACGGACTAAAAGACAAACTGAAATAAACATAGGGGGGATTGAGCAAATTACCCATACATTCATGCGCTTCACGTGGGGTGGACAGATGGCCGCCGCTTAGTGGACGAAGGCGGACGGCTCTGGCACTGACAACAGTCAGATCCAATGGTATGAAGAATGTGCAAACATGGGCGGTACGGGGGCCATTAGATGTCGGCCTGACAGCTGCAGGCACTCAACGGCTGTGATGGCATCTGGGCGAGAAGCGTGATCCCAAGGTGGAAAGAGGCGCTGGAAGAACTCCACCTGGGCGAAGTTCACCGGAGCATCAAGGGAGATCGGCGACTCCGATGAATGATCGGACGATGGCAATCTAGTCGTGGGAATCCTCTGCGTCGGGAGAACGGATCAGATGGGCTTGTTGACGGTCGGATCTCCTAAACAGTGGCTGGGACCTGGGCGAGCTCCGGTGAGGCGGGTCGAAGGCGTATTGGATGGTCTCCACGCATGCTACAACCTGCAGGATAAAGCTCAGACTCAGAGGAGTGCTTCGGTTGGGGTTATTGAACCTAAGATAAAGAGAAGCAACGTCGAATGAGAAGGAGGTCTCCGGTGTACATGAGGGTCGAGACCTAGGGCCTAATCTTGGCTACCCGAGCCAAGATTCGGATGATCAGATTGTGAAAGAAGGTGAGCGATGAGCTGGGTGGTTGATCGGAACGGTTGAATGAGGGTGACGAAGGTCCGACTAGCTGGTCAGAGCTGGCGGAGTGGCGGCAGGGTGAAGATGAAAGATCAAATTAGATATGGGAGCTAGGAATGGTGTAGTAGATACATGAGGGTCCTAAAGTGATCCTAGGATCCAGGGGGTGTGGTCGGTGGTGGTCGTCACCTCAACCTAGCTGCGGAAGGCGTGGGAGGCTCGTCGTGGCAGTGCTCCGGCCACAAGACTTGAGCATTGGCTACAGCGCTCCTTTCCGATGACTAAGGGTATCCTCAGATTGCTGTCACCAAGGCGAAGGACTCTAGGGTGGCAGAGAGAGGTGCGACGCGAGCTGAGCTACTAGGGAGTCGAATGAATAATATATAGCCCTTCCCAAGTAGCATGGAAGAATCAGGGCATACACGTGAATGAAGAATGATCTGCGCCTCCCTAGGGATCCGCGAGGATCACTGATCCACTAGGGAGAAGCGGGCAGAAAAATCGGAGCTAAAGTATGTGAGATCCACTCAAAAGAATTGGGAGAAATCGAGGCGTGAGCAAGATCCGCGAGGAAGAAGGTCCGGGAGGGGTAGTTGACAGGGGTCAACATCCCTCCTGAACCAATTAGAAAATAGCTGGTTAAAAAGAATTGTAAAATAAATTAAAAATAGAAAATAATTTAAATTACAAAATGTTCAAAATCAAAAACATTTATTTTTTTTCAAACTAATTTTTTTGTGATTTTTAATTATTTTTGTGAAAATAAATTATGGTATATACAATATATTTTATTATATACAGGTATAAAATACCTATGTATTTTGTATATTTATTTTATTTTCTTATTTTTGCACAAATAACCCAATTTTATATTTTATTTATTTGCAACATAATATTGGGAGTATAAAATAAATTTTGTTTTATTTTTTATTAGTTATTTACAAGTATAAAACAAATAGGTAATAATACATATGTACATGTATCATAAGGTAAGAGAGAGAATTTTATTTTGTTTTTATTTTCTTTTTTTCAATTTTTTTTATTTTTAGAAGTATTTACATTGGAATAAACACATTTTTTATTTTTATAAAAATAAATTATATACATAAGTGATAAATATATACAAGGTAGAGTGGCCCTATCTCTCTCTACTTATTTTATTTGACGATCAGGCCCATGATGGGCCCTCTCCTGGGTTCAGGTCACTCAATATTTATTCTAAATGTTTCCTTCTTTTTTATTTTATTCTTTATTCTTTTATTTTTGCACAAATACATGCTAATTATTAGATATTAATAAATGCATGCTTATTGGTAATTTAGTCATCCTTCGGATCCGAGAAAGAATCCGGGCTCAGTCTTCCGGAAAGCAAAGAGAGAAAGAGGGCACAACTATATACATGATGTTTTGCCAAGATTTTAGCTAAAATAAAAGAATAAAGAGTGATGAATGGGGATTCATCAATCACCAACATTGACAAAATCTCATTAATATACCTCTCAATGGATCTTTGGATGATATGTATCTTCCACTTAGCACCCTCTCTAAGCCAACCCACATGCATGTTTGAACTTCCAAGCAGAGAGAACAATGGTCGTCATGCCCTGAGCGTTGCTGCGACCTCGAACACGTTGGTGAATTCGGAGTCCGGTAAAGATGCATCTAAGGTCCTCGCAAAGAGAGAATCTTGAAATAGTATCGAATGCAATGACCCGCTTTATATCCTATATGCCCATAGCTCTCGCATTCTTGTTGGAAGATGAGAGGAACAAACGTAACCTCTGTTTGACATTAGACTCCAGCACCAGAATAACCAAGTCCTTGAGAATCTCGGTGGTGAACTCATAGTTTGTGAGTTTCCTCTAGAAGTGGTATTAGCTCCCGCACAACATTTGAAGATGACGAAGTCGAGAAGGTGATCATGAATTTCTGAGAAGGAAGCATGGACATGTGACTCACAAATAGTGAATTGGAGAAATATGCATCACCATTTTGAGAAAAGGAAAAGGAAAGGAGCATTCATGTACCCCATAGAGTATTAGAGGAGGAGAAATCCTAAGGGCCAGGCCGCAAAAATGCCACCTCACGTGAAGCATCACGTGAGGTAACATAGCTTGGATTGAAATGTAATTCAGCAAAGTTCAGGGGGGGCTTCCTACAAATTTTACAAAATAAAAATAACAGCAAATCAAAGTTTCTGGCCCGAATAGTAAATACAAAAATTGGCGAGGGAACAAGTGCAAAATACACACGCCTATGTGGGAGCGAACAACTGGATCTGCTCCACTAGGACACGTGTCGCTCCTACAATGCATGATACCAGTTCGCCACAGACGGTTGAGATTAGAACGTTGATGACGATCTGATGGCCGCAGGAGAACGAAATATGACGGATGTTGCTCGATCTGGGGCTCCTTCATGATCCAACGGCGGGGAGGGTTGATCGGTGAACAGGGAACAACACCGCCGATGCAAATTTCCCCCTACGAGATCTCCCCTCTCTTGTGGTCCTTTGGACTCCAAAATGGTGCCTGATGGTCCTGCGATGGTTCTCTAATGGCTGTTGGCGTCCAATGTTGCTGGAGCCCACCGAAGCTGGCCCATGACGACGAGGTCGAGAAAGAGCTCCAGGTAGCTCCAGCGCGTCCCAAAATCGCCTCCAGGTTCCTTTTAAGCTCCAAGTACCTGCAACAAAGTTAAGAGGGTCGTGGGCAAACTGATGCAACCCTGCAGCCGATGAATGGAGGCGTAGGTGAGCGGGTAGCGCCCCTCCGGAGAACGATGGAGAAGGAGGAGCGAGTATCTCATTCTTTGCAAGAACGAGGTGGATAGGGGTGCCTGGGGCATGCACGAAGCGTGGAGGAGGGAGGTGAGGAGGTGAAGAGGATAGGAAGGCATTGGGAATGATCAGGGTTAGCCGGTAAAGCCAAAAAATCACTGGCCAGAGATCTTGTGATTCTCATGATGTTTGATGGAATCGATAGTTGATACTTGCAAATACCGACTACTATGAAACTAAGGAATTCAAAGAGCTCCAAATAAAGGAGAAAAGCTGACTGAGGGATGCCAGCAACAAGCTTTGACGACGTGACTCTGGCGAGCTGGACCAACTCAATTCAACACCAAATTTTATACTCGTTGATGAGCAGCTCCATGAATCGATGAAGACCAAGCGAATCAGTGACACAATCCCCGAAGAAAACCTTGGGCGTGAATCATAAATAATCAGGGAGAAAAAGTCATGAAGACTGTATCGCGATTTGGTGAAAGACGAGGGCTGTAAAAATCGGAGAAAACAGACATAAACTCAGATCTGACGTTGGCTGACCTTGATTAGAGAGTTGACTGAGGTCAACGAATGGGATGATCTTGTTGGTACACGTGGACCAACCAGAAAAAATCATACAAAAACTATTTGTAAAATCAATTAAAAATAATAAACTATTTAATTAATTTTAGGTTATAAAATGAAAAATATTTATTATTTTCTGAAATATTTTATTATGATTTTTATTTATTTTTTTAAGTATAGAATTAGAAGTTACCTTTTAAGGGCTATATAGATATACATTTGTCTATATATTTGAAATGTTTTATTTTTATTTTTTATTTTAATTTATTAATAAATTATTATTTTATATATTTATAACTTAATTTTATACACTTAAATATATTTTTATTTTATTTTCTGATGTATTATATACAATTAAATAAATAGTTGTATTATCTATATAGGTATATGTATAGGTATTTTACCTATGTATTTTAAACAAGTATTTTATTTTAAGGTTTTCTTTATGTTTTCATTCTCGTTTATTATCCACATATATTATAAATAACATCTACAAAATTATAAAATGTAAAATTATAAAAATAATGAATAATAAATAAAATGAATATTTTAATCGATACAAGTATAAAATAGGGGTCCAAAACCTAACTTTCAAACTGAAACTCCACAAAATATGCAACCTCCATCATTAAATATCTTATTAAAAGTTATATGCAATTAAAGGTGATTTTGATATATTTTGAGTTCATATTTGAGAGATATGGGTCCGGTAAGTTGGGATTTTGGAAACTTATTCTGAGTATATTTTGTACACTGTATATTATTTTTGTATGAAATCAATTTTGTATTTTTTTTCTATATTTAATTATCTACAACTTTCATGTTCAAAATTTATTTATTCGAAGTATAAAAGGTGGAACCAAAAATAGGTCCTAAAAATAAATAAGAATGAATTAAAAAGAAGGGTATTTTATTGGATTTTTGACCCTTATCTCCACGTACTTAATTCCTTATCGACCAAGTCATCGAGATGCCTAGGTCTCGGGGTTTCAGCTCATAAAATATCTTCAATATTTTATCCTTTTCTTTTCTTTTTTATATAATTTTGGCTTTTAAAACTGCTTTTATACACTATTTACATAATGATGCATGAATGATAAAATGCATGAATTTATGGTATTTACACATATTTACTAGGGCTTTGAAGGCCAAAATGATAGAATAAAGATGATGGAATGGAGATTCATCATCCCCCTATACTTTCCTTTGCTAGTCCCTAAAAATATTTACGCAATAAGTGCGGAAAATACAAAGAACGAAAATTGGATTTAGTTTAATTATCAAACTTGTCTTCACAAAATCAAAGTTTGGAGCTTAAGTCGAACCTTTGAAATTTTAGTGCGGGCGGAACTTTAATGGGAACTGAATTTGAAATCCAACAGCCTTCGATAATCCCAAAACTCTACTCAAGTCCCCTCAATAGCCTGGTCAAAATACTTCAACTCATACGCAAACCCTTATGACCATGAGTCTAGCTCGTACAGTGTAAGTGACGGCGGCTCTCCCCAGCTGAAATGACAAAGAGACTGAATTCTCCAGTATGACAACCAATGATTCCCCAATCCAATAACTCATTCCTCGAGGAGGGGCGGTATTCCCTTCTAACTTCAAGTGACAACCAGCTCAAGAGGAGGGGGTGAAGAAAAGAAGGGACGGTAGCCAGTGTATCTACCTATCCTAGGATGCAAGACCAGTGTATTCAAGTCATCCAACTGCAGGCTCACATGATTTGACTTTGAATCTCAAGCTTTCTTATTGACTATACAAATATATACACTTCGGTAGGCATTTTATTTTTAAACAGGCTTGTCCATTTTTTTTGGAGTTTTTGCTTTTTGCTTTTTTTTGAAATACTATATACAACAACATTTACATAAGGAGTTTTTCCTCTTAAGCCAGTAGTCTATCCCTCTTTTGAAGCTTTATTGCAACCCACATTCTCTTGTCTTCAAAACTCATAATCACCGGACGGGTTGGGTGCACTTCCCTCCCTAGAGGAGGACAAATGTTTTCACCTATGTGCATCTCATACCGGTAAATTTAATCCCCTCACCACTCCAATTGAGTTGTGCCAAGTGAAAGGTGAAGGTGTCCAAGTTAGGTCATTATCGACAAGACTCGTGCATGTGCTCCGAAATACTCTACTTAGGCAGTCAAGAATCCATTGAACCATGTCTCGTGATCCTCAAAGAATTAAGTCAACTAGACCTGAAGTACCTCAATTACAGTTCCTATAAGGTTC
Organism: Ottelia alismoides; assembly: GCA_037367405.1. Lineage (NCBI taxonomy): Eukaryota > Viridiplantae > Streptophyta > Magnoliopsida > Alismatales > Hydrocharitaceae > Ottelia > Ottelia alismoides. The sequence continues at coordinate 335,824 of JAZKJV010001889.1, read as the reverse complement.
CTATTAATTTAGGTAGATTTATGATCCAACCAAGCTCCAATCTTCGGATTTTACTTAGACTTTTCAACTATCAAACTCAATCCGAAAAATGCGAATGCCACGCAAATGCTATGCAGAAAATATTTTGTGATCCAATTTTCAAAGATTTTGAACTTTTTATGGGTTTTGAAAAAGATGATGCATATGCATTTTTTGGGTTTTTCAAAAAGATTTTTCAAATGTTTTTGGTATTTTAATTTTGAAAATATTTTTGGGAATTTTCGAACAAAAGGATTTTTGCTAAAAACTAGGTACAAATATTTACACAGGGATGCATCTTATATTTACAAGAATTAACTTTTTTAAGAATTTACCTAGGGTAAGTGCTCAATTTTATGGATATATATACTATTTAATAAAGAACTTTAGGGTGATGTTTATATTCCTCAAACTTTATTTGAAAAAGGTTTTTCAAACAATTTTGAAAATTATAGTCCAAAATAATTTTTACAAATACTTTTTACAAACATGTACACGCAATTGAAAAACATTTTGCAAAGGTTTTTCGAATAATATATATAGATATGTCAAATATTTTTGCAACATTTTTCAAATCATTTGCAATTATTTTTTCAAATATTTTTATTTCACAAAAAGAAAATAAATTTTTCAATCAAAATATTTGGCACAGGTTGAAAATATGTAACAAAACATTTACAAAATTGTTTTCAAAAGATTTTTCAAACGGATTTTCAAACTATTTTTTTCAAACATTTTACAAAAAAACATTTTCACCTAATTTATTAATCAGTAAATACAAAATAATTTGAGGAATGGTCAACATCTTTTTATTAATGTTTTTAGTGAATTTAATAGTATAATTATCCATATTTATTAAGAAAAATACGAAAGTACAACTATGGCTAAAGTATATATGGAGTATATACGACCCCCTATACTTATCTTGAGCTATGTCCTTATAAATCAGATATAAAGAGAAGACATAACTCATACTGAGTATAGACAAGTCTAAAGAATAAATTAATAGAGAAATGAATGAACAAATAGGAAGTTGATTGTCCCCCCTATACTCAGGATAAAATAATCCTAAGTATAGCAGATTGTACACAAAGTAGGGAGGGTCAAGGGTGGGAATGAATAGATCATACTCAAACTGTCTCTCCCTATACTTAGGGTAAGATATCTCTATGTATAGACAAGAAGAGGAGAGAGTGGAGACGATCAAAGAATGAAAGAATCAGTGTGAACACCCCCCTATACTTAGGACAAAGAACGTATTAAGTATAGAAGACTGACAAAAAGGGACGACACCTTTTCGGTAGAAAAAGATAATAGAAAAGGAAAAGAAGAAGAAAAGAAAAGAAGAAAAGAGATAGAAGAAAGAATATGAACATCTCGGGATGCACATCCCCCCTACACTTAGGATAAAGTGCATCCTAAGTGTAGCAATTATGAAGGAGATGACACCTTGTCGGTAGAATAAGTGAGGATAGAAGGGAAAGAGGAAAAGAAGAAGAGTCATTCAAAAATAATTTTATTTGCTTCGTCTTCTATTGTCACTTCGGAAGTATTCGGTTCATCATCATAGATCACTTGAATGGAGTCAATGATAGACATAAACGTATCATGTTCAAGGTAAGGCTTCAGAAGATGTCCATTTACTACAAATGGTTGTGTGTCACCTGACAAACTAGATATCAGTACGCTTCCATTGTCACGCACATGCCTCACTATAAACAGCCCAGTCCATTTGCTTTTCAATTTACCTTCTCCTTGTACATCAGGTTGTTATCGTATGCATAGTCTCTGAATTCCAATAATTTGTTCAGATCCACTTTTCGATTCTTCCCGACTTTTTCAGAATCCAAATTACAGATGTTGATGGCCCATAAAAATTTATGAATTAGCTCAACGAGCAGATGACATGGCCTGCCATACACAAGGAGGTATGGAGACATTCCCAAGGGTGACTTGTATGTGGTTCTGTAAGCCCAAAGAACTGAATCAAGCAACTGAGACCAGTTTTTACGATCCAGGTGCACAAGATTGTGTGAAATTATCTTAATCTCCATGTTTGAACACTCTGTTAAGCCATTGGACTGTGGGTGGTATGGTGAAGCAATACGAGGTTCTATGCAGAATTCCTGAGTCAGCTTCTTCACCTCTTTGTTTATGAAATAACTACTCCTGTCAGATATTAGAAACATGGGAATCCTAAACCGTGCGATGATGTAATCTCTCGAGAATCGACAGACAATCTAACTGTCAGTGATTTAGGTGGGAATAGCCTCCACCAGCGACTCACATAGTCGACAGCAAGCAGAATGTATTCGTAGCCCTGACTATTGGGAAATGGGCCCATAAAGTCGATGCCACACGCATCGAAGATGTCTGATATCTGAATGAACTTCAAAGGCATCATGTCTCTCATTCCTATGGTTCTGCTCATCTTTTGGCAGTCAATGCAGCACTTGACATAATCTTCTGCATCCTTGAATAATGTAGGCCACCAAAGGTCGCTCTGAAGAACTTTTGTCGTCGTTCGTCTACCTGAATGATGTCCTCTAGAGTTTGGATCATGGCACAATGCAAGGACACTTGGAACTTTCTCTTGAGGAATGCACTTCTCTAGATACATCTACCCCCTCATGGAATAGATATGGATCCTTCCATTAGTAGAAATGGATTTTAGACAATAATTTGTCTACTTTCAACTTCGGCCAATCTTGTGGGGTTCTCTTGGTCATAAGATAATTCACAATATCCACATACAAAGGGAGCGAGATGACAGACAAAATTACCTCATCTGGAAAGGTCTCTGTGATTGGTTGTTAGCTCAGCTCAGGAGATTCTGGTTCAGGAAGTCAGATAAGTGGTCGGCCACAACATTCTTCACCTCAGGCTTATCTCGAATTTCTAGGTCAAATTCTTGGAGGAGAAGGATCCATTAGATGAGACACAATTTGGCATCCGTCTTCTAACGTAGATACCAGATGGTCGAATGATCTGTGTAAATGATAACTTTGGACCCGAGGAGATAGGATTGGAATTTTTCCAAGGTGATGACTACCGCTAGCAGCTCCTTTTCAGTGACTTTGTAATTCCATTAGGCTTCATCGAGCGTTCGACTAGCGTAGTAATTTGCAAATGGAACATTATCTTTCCTCTGTCTGAATACAGCACCGATGGCATAATCCGGCACATCTGTCATTATCTCAAAAGGTTGTGTCCAGATTGGTGGCTGCAAGACAGAGGCCTGAGTGATAAGTTCTTTTAGCTAATCAAAGGCAAGGAGAACATGGTCATACACAATGAAATCATTCTCCTTGCCTAGCAACTCATTCAATGGTCTGGACAACTTGATGAAATATTTGAGAAATCGCCAGTAAAAACTAACATGGCCCAAGAATGACATGTCATGCTTGATTGTTGTAGGTGGCTCTTATTTAGAAATTATCTCCTCCTTGGCTAGGTCAACCTACATGCCACGTTTAGAAACAATGTGACCCAGCGAGGGTAGAATTCTTTATGAAATGCATATTTTAACTCCTCCCATGTTCTGACTACCTTCTCCAAGTGGTCGACCTAATACAAGGCCTTCTCCTAGATGTTGAAGGGAAAGGCAGTCTTCTTGACTACCCCAAAGGAATACCGGGGTAGTGAGCGGTGGAGCATATGTGGCCAAACTTCTTGAGGTGGCTATATGGTTCCTCAGTGGTGTTTTCATGAAATATATGAAGCAGGGACATGAACTGCAGCTTCAGCTCGAAGTGGGCATGGATTTGTGGAATCTGGATCCACTCGGTGATACGGCTCGCTCCCGGTTGTATGTCTGTTTCAAATTTGGCGGCGATGGTCCTACATCCATTTTGTCAAAATTAGGTCCACCCACTGAAAGTTCATCTCCAGCACCTCTAAGGTTAAACTCTTGATCTGGATTCATCTCATCCTCTCTTTGACCATCTCTTACATCTTCCCTCCTCCTCAGGTCATTCAACATATCTTGGAAGGCGGTTTGGGCCAGGGCTAGATAGTTCAATTGTTGTTGAACTTCTTTTATGGATGCAATAAGTTGGTTTTTAACCTCATTCTGTGTGGTATATTCCCCCTCCCTCGGATTGACTTCTTCTTCAGGTTGGGGTTGTGGTCCCTTTCCTCTTCCACCGGCCATCTCAGATTCTGCTTGAAAATCTGGCTCGAGTTTAGATGCTTGGTCTGCATATGAAAAAATATCTTGATCAGTCTAAAGTGCAGCACCCAATGTAGAGAAGTGCTCTGTATTAAGGTTGGAACATGACTTTATCAGGAATGGTGATGTATAGGGAGTAAAATCAATGGCCATCCAGAATGGGTGAAGCTCAGCACAAGAGTGATCCTGATTTATTAGAGAAGATGATTAGTTTGGAGATCGATTTGCAGAGTTCGAACCGAGTTCTCAGAAATCACCCTGAATTATTGAAGAAGGCGAGCGCATGGAACAGATGTGGGTGTGATGAATCCACTATTCATCATCTCAATATCTTGATCTTAGCAAAATCCTCGAGTAAAATCCCAGAAAAATGTCCATAAAATCAATAAATTAACAAAATGACTCTTGTCTACAACGTATCCGAATTAATTATCATATTTAGCGACTCGTCAGGGTGTCAACAGAGTCTCGATCAAACTGCCCATTCATTGCCATCTCGAAGGTCAAGAGGATGATTGATGTAGATGAAAGATACGGAGGTTAACTAAAAACAAAAGGAGTGCAAAACAGTAGAAAGGCTCACGGTGAGCAAGGGTCAACAGTGAAGGAGGCAAAATTGCGCAATATTTTTGATATTGACCTTAGTAAAACTAATTAATCAAACCTCAAAATAATGGATTCATCAACTCGACCCATGAAGTCGTGAAGATTCGGCAATTATCTTTGTTGGTTTTAGATTTGAATTCAGGCAATTTCTCTTTCAACGAGTGCTTAGAGCGCTACTCCTATGGAGCACTTGTATAAACACGTGGGCCCCTAGCGGGGGTCAAAATGCAATTTTATAAAACCTGGGGGATGTCTTATAAATTATCCAAAAAGTTATAATGTTATAAAAATGTTTCAGGACTTAACACAAATAACTAAAAGCACAAGGTCCAAGCCGCAAAAATGCCACCTCACGTGAAGCGTCACATGAGGTGACATGGCCTGGATTGAAATGTAATTCAGCAAATTTCGTGGGGCCTTTCTGCAAATTTTACAAAATAAAAACAACTGCAAATGAAAGTTGCTGGTTTGAATAGTAAAAAAAATTTGGCGAGGGAACAAGTGCAAAATCCCCATGCCTATGCGGGAGCGAACGGTTGGATCTTCTCCACTAGGACACGTGTCGCTCCTACAACACCTGATACTGGTTCGCCATGGACGGTTGATATTAGAACAATGATGATGATCCGATGGCTGCAAGAGAACAAAATTCGACAGATGCTGCTCGACCAGGGGCTCATTCACGATCCAACGGCAGGGAGGGATAATCGATGAACAAGGAAGAACTCCGTTGATCTGAAGTTCTCCCGGTGAGATCTCTCCTCTTTGATGATCCTTTCGACTCCAAAATGGCGCCCGATGGTCCTACGGTGGTTCTCTAATGTCTAGTAGTGTCCAACACTGTTGGCGTCCATCGGAGCTGGCCCACGACGATGAGGTCAAGAAAGAGCTCCAGGTAGCTCCGGCACATCCCAAAATTGCCCCCAGTTGGCGCAGGTGAAGCAGGTGGCGCCCCTCCGACGAACGGTGGAGGAGGAGCGAGTATCACGTTCTTTGCAAGAACGAGGTGGATGGGGGTGCCTGGGGCATGCAAGAAGAGTGGAGGAGGGATGTGAGGAGGTGAAGTGGACGATAAGGCGTCAGGAATGATCAGGGTCATCCGGTGAAGCCAAAACCTCACCGACCGGAGATCTTGTGACTCTCGAGATGTTTGATGGAATGGATAGTGGAGGCTTGCATATACTGTCTACTACGAAACTAAGGGATTAAAAGAGCACCAAAGAAAGGAAAAAAGCACACTGAGGAGATGCCAGCAACATGCTCTGACGACACGACTCCGGCGAGTTGGACCGACTCGATTCAATGCCCTTACGAACCCCTGAAGGATGAAATCGACTCTTGTTGTCACTAGGAGGATGTTCAAGTACCTATGTCTAGAGTTTGAAGGTGGAAGAGCAATATAAAGAGAGTGGGAGAGTCGGAGGCATTTTTATTCTCGTTGACGAGCATCTCCATGAATCGATGAAGACCGAGTGAATCGGCGATGCAATCCCCGAAGAAAACCCTGGGCGTTAATCAGAGATAATCAGGGAGAAAAATCAAGAAGATTGTATCGCGATTTGGTGAAAGATGCGGGCTACAAAAATCAGAGAAAACAGACAAAAACTCAGATCTGACGCCGGCAGACCTTGATCAGAGAGTTGACCGAGGTCAACAAATGGGATGATCTGGTTGGTCCACATGGACCAACTAGAAAAAATCCTGAAAAAACTATTTGTAAAATCAATTAAAAATAATATACTATTTTATTAATTTTATGTTGTAAAATGAAAATCACTTATTATTTTATGATATATTTTATTATGATTTTTATTTTTTTCGATGTGTAGAATTTGAAGTTATCTTTTAAGGGCTATATATGGGTACATTTGTTTATATATTTTAAAGTTTTATTTTTATTCTGTATATTTAATTTTATTAATTAAATTCATTATTTTATATATTTATAACTTTATTTTATACACTTAAATATATTTTTATTTTATTTTTCTGATGTATTATTTACAATTAAATAAATAGCGGTATTATCTATATAGGTATATGTTGGAAATGCGAGCCCACGGCGAGCCATTATGCAATAAATGTTATTGCAATTCACTCCTTAATCTGAAATGAAGAATACATAATTTGCATAATAGGTCCCTTAGTACAATTAGGGTTATGTACCATGGCCATCTTGATGATCATACAGCTATTGATTCAACTATTGAATCATAGAGGCTGGTGCTTGGATGAATATCTAAAGAGTTAGATTGAGGACTCATCAAGCACCGACAGATGATTGTTAAGAGATGATCTCCAGCCTGAGAAGGAGATGGCAATCTTTTTCTCTAAAGGCTGATATCTGACCGACCTCTTGATGCAGGTCCTCTGCATAGGAATAGAGATTCGGAGGTGTCAGATTAGTTAGGTCAAAGAGTTGACTTAACGAGATCGAGATAACCAAAGTCCTGTATCGTATGATGTCATGATATAGGCACACATCCTCTGACCAGAGACAGATGTGTTACTATATGTCTGAGTATGTACATTTGGCAAACCAATAGGTTGATGACCTAATCAAGGTCTATACACCGGCGCGCTGGTGTGCATATAAGGGCATATGAGTAATACGATCTCTCAAAGGGATCATACAGGTTCAGTTACGGAACCGGAAGACATGAGCTCACTCATGAGATATTGGGAAGAATCAAATTCCGTGCGCACGGTCGTCTCGCTTTGGAAGCTGGACTGAATTTGTAGGTTCGATATATACTTTTGGAAAGTATATGATCAATACCTAGGTGTGATATATGCTTTTGGAAAGTATATGATCGATACCGACTCCCAATGATCGAATGAGAAACTTACTGATAAAACCATGAAGTAGATAGTATAAAGTTGATCCAATACTTCGGGTTTAGTCCGAGTCTTCCAGTATGCAGGATGTACAGGTATTGGGAATACCTGAGGGTGATGTGATCATAAACGATTGTATAACCATGACGCTTCCATTCCTAGGGAGTGATGAAACGGGTCTGGATTTTAGTGACTCCTCTCAGTAGAGAAGTGATCTGATCTTGGTCCAAGTGTTGGACATTGATCTGAATGTGATTCAGATACAATGAGAAGATTAGATTTACGGTCTTGATTTAATTAAGCATCTATGGGAGGCCCGCGATCTGGATTTGGGATACGATCTCAATATCCATGTCACTATACGTGGAACAATACAATCGCCCTGTCCTTATCTCCAAGTATCTGCGGAGAAAGCGCATTATCCTCGAAGGAGTTCATGGAAAATTCTATTGTTGATTTATGTATCCGAGCATTGAGAAAATGGATAATTATATGTGATTTAATTATCATGAGTAATGTGAATTTGATTCATATTATAAAAAGAGTTATCTGAGATAATTAAATATGATTTGATTATCAAAGATGTGAATAATGTAAATGTGATTCATATTATTTGAGAACAAGAGAATAAAGATCCAAGATGATTAAATGTGATTTAATTATCATGGATATGAATAATGTAGATAGCAATATCCATATTAGTCATATATATTATAAATGTGATTTATAATATATAAGAGAGAGCTATTTGTGATTTACTTTTGTTAATTAAATGTTAATGTGAATTGGATTCACATTGGACATTGAATTGAAAATGTAATTTACATTTTATTTTGGGTTGTGAATATGATTCACAAATTTCCAATGGCATGATTGCAATGTTCACAAAATAAATTGGATTTATTTTTGTGAAATAATTTGCAACAAATGTTGTTGCAAATATTGGAGAGAATCATGAGATAATGTAATCTCATGTAATAGGAAAAAGGAAGCTCCCTTCCTAATGAGGAGAGGGGACGGCCACAATTCCATAAGGAATGTGGTGGCCGTCCACCCTCCTTACGGAAGGAGGCTTGCCTTCTTTTCTATCTCTCCAATGGAGATTGATTTGATATAAATCAAATTATATTCAATATATATTTGATTTTTATTAAATTAATTGTTGTTGTATTTTTAGCAACAAATCATGACCATTGAAAGAAACACAAATTAATGTGGACCATTGGATTTGTGTTGACACATGGATTGAGATCCATGGATCCCAAAACCCTATAAAAGGAGAGGCACCCCATTGCTCTTCTTTACATATAAGTGAGACAACAAGTCTCTCTCTCTCTTTCTTTCTCTTTCTCTCCCTCTCATGGCCATCCACCATGGATGACCTAGAGAGGCTCTCCATCGCCGCGGCACCGTCGTTATGCTGCCCGATGTTTTGCTCGTGGAACTCCGTCTACTTCGGCATGCCTTGCTCGTGAAGAAGCGTGTGTCGAGATCAGGAGATCCACCGCTTGGATCATCAACTTGGATTGCGAGAAGCACGCGGTTCATCCCCGCGCTCGCAAGCGTCTCCTCCGACGGATCGGACTTGAGACAGGAGGTCTCTTCGTTTAGAGACTTGATCGCAACCACACTTCAAGAGGTAAACCTAATACTTGGTTGTGGTTTAGACGAAACGATCTGAGAAGTGTTCTTGGATCATGTGGTTTCGTCACATGAAAATTTTTTAATTTCCGCTGCATAGAACAACTAGTGCGACTAGTCATTCTTCGTCGTATTCGATACGACGATCACGCTTCCATGATGCGCTTGAGGATCTAACCATATCCTTCAAGTGGTATCAGAGCCAGGTTGGTGGTTTTGGATACGATCCATAAACCGAGGACGACTTGGGTTCATTAGGGTTTGCGAAAGTTTTCTTGCATTTCATTTTCGCATCTCTGTTTTGATATTATTTTTGGCACTGTTTAAATTGTTTAAACACGAAAATAATAATTGGATTTTGTTCCTCATTAAATAAGGAAACCGTAGGATCTGAGTTTTCGTGATTTCGATTCCGTTTGCTCTAGATATGCTCATTTTAGTGAACATGTATATACTGTTTCGGGGACTGCGGATCATGACGTAATTAAGATGTTAATTGCGGATTTGAAACGCCTTGAAATGCATGCAAATCATCACTTGGGTTCTGTTGTAAATCATGTTAGCAAACTTTAGAAATTTACTTTGCTTAATTTGGATTTAAATTGATTGAGATATGGTATTTTTAGTAAGTGAGGGTCACTGCTGAAAATACTTTCCTAATCAAGAACCTAGTGATTGTCATTTAATTAATTAGTGAAATTAAATTGTTTAATTTCCTGGAATAATTATGCAAAAATATTTGTGAAATATTTAATGATAATTATGTCCTTAAATGACTTTGCCCTAACCAACAAATGATTAGATGTGATCTAGATCAAGATTGGTTACATGATCTACATGATCAACATTCCAACAAACATGTTGCTTGAATAGGACTTGGGATTTGTTTAGCAAATCTCATTATAATGTTAATCAAATTGTTTTGATTATTACTATATGGTATAATTTCGGTTGAAGAACCGATGACAATCTCAAGTACAAAATGATCTATTTTGCATTATCCTTTCCCGAGGTGGATATGGTGTCTAGTCGGAGAGCATTGGGGTTGCGGGTTGCAACGTATATGGTCCGTCCCACTCTCGTCGGTACTGGCCATGACAGCGGGTAGGGTTAGTATAATGCTTAAGAAATCATGATGTATTTCTAATTATTAAAATTCGAAATAATGCGTATTTGAGATAATACCATTATTCAAGTAACTATTAAAATGTTTGTTGGATATTAATTGGATCATTAATTTAATATGATTAGATTAATTGGAATCCAATTAAGATTAAAATACTCTATTATGAATAGAGATGTTATTTCCCTTGGAAGAATTAATCATAGTGAATATGATTCATAATGATTAATTAGAATTTGAATATGATATGGAGGATCACATAAGTGACATCCATGGTCTCCCGTCAAGGCGAAGGGTTCCGTCGCCAGGGATTGTATATAGGAGACGCCTGTCCGAAGTGACAGCTCCTGTATGCAAGCGCATCTGGATCGGGCTCTTTGCTTCTCGAAAGAGTAAGGTCGTATACGTAGTGACCCCAATATCGGATCCTCATATTATTGGGGCGATATTGGATTGCGTATAGCGAGTACTATTCCTGTTGACGGTTGGTTCAATTAACGACGGGTCAACATCGCCTTAGGGGTGGTGGGCCTGGGTGTTAAAGACCGAATTGGGAGATGCAAGTTGGACTTGCAAGGCGGAATGTGTTCCCGCTTCTTTTTATCCGAGTTGCAGATTCTCATATTATTGGGATGCAACAAAGATAAGGAAGGAGATCCCAGATCTTGTTGAGATATAATGGTAAGTATATCTCTTACATTGAAAGTAATTAAGGGAATGAACTTTCAGTGTTGACAAGACAAGACAACTTTGATATAAAAATCCTAAATCAAAGTAAAATATATATATATATATATTTATATATTTATGCAAATTTCTTATTTCAGATAATCCTTCATTAAAACCCACTCAATGATATACTCAATAATAACCAGTAAAATATCATGGATTGGACTCATGATCCAGATAGTGTACTTGCAATTGGACACATAATGTATGTGGTTGCAATGTGCAAGTTTCCTCATAATATTGAGGAATGACAATTAAATAGATAATAGGCCTACAACCCTAGGGTTTGTGTGTCTCTATAGTCTTGATCTCTCATCGAATGTACTTTGGAAGTGACATGTCGATGATGATCGTAATTGTCAAATAATCCTTATAAAATTAATGAAGATATTCTGGCATACATATGTGCTCTTGACATTTAACATGAATGAGATGGTTCACTGCATCATGCAGAATGGTGGCTCTCTAAGAGATGATGTATTCAAATTGTTTGAGTACCTACCTGAACCTATGTTTTAAGAGTTTAGATGGATGTAGATGATGAGTGTCATCATTCTACTATCTATAATCTGGTCATTCATGAAGCTTCATAATATTCATATTGTATGAATTTAATGAAGCATGTATAAATGTTGAAATGCTCTTACATAAGAGATCCTTAGTCTTAAGAAATGGTTGCTTATAGATAAAGGGAGCGCAGTGGAAGCATGGGTTGGACCCGAGTAAGAAGTATGGTCAAAGAGTTGATTGTACATCTATGACTTCCATATGTCATCCGAAGAGTTGGATGAATGCCAATACTGCAATAAGTTGATGTGTTGATAGTATGACTATCAAGTCTATCTAGAATCCTTAGAGAAGGACTCGGATGGAGCATCGGATTAATCTACATAAATCATTGATAAGACAAAGTCAAATAATTGTATCTCAATCTTCTGATGACATTTGCAATAGGTTGCATATGTTTTAGAAGACTGGAAAATTTGATCTTAAAGGTTTATAGTTATCCACATAGATATTGATGCAATTATTGCAACAATCTCTGTTGGATTGATAGACTTGTTAATTTCAGTGGGAGAGTCCTTAGTCTTAGAGAATGTCTCTATGACCTAGATATAAGAATACACTCATTGTTTGTTTCTAAATGTTGGAAATAAACATGAATTCTGAGGTAGAACTATCATAAAGAGTTATGATGGAGATATTTCAGATAGTAATCTAAAATCTAGTGGACTCCACTAAATTAGAAAATTGATGAATGGCTCATTAACATTTCTAAATGCTGAAATTAAAACTTAAGATCAATATGAGGATGAAGATCATTTGACAATGATCTAGCATCAAGCTTTGGACATTTGTTTATTGATTTGATCAATAGACTAGTAAGAGATGAAACTTTAGAATGTCTAAAATTTCAAAACTTACATACTTATGAATATTGTATTCAAAGTAAAATGTCCAATACACCCTTCTTAGAGAAAGGTGTAAGATGCCAAGGTATTCAGGATCTCATGCATATTGATGTATGTAGATCATCTATATCATAGTAAACATTATGGATATGTGATATCTGTTGATGATTATGTATGATATGAGATTTCTTCTCTTCACCTAAGAAACCTTTGAAATATTCAAAGATTTCATTTTTTTGGTTTAGAACCAAAGTTTGAAGGAAGATAAAATGAATGTGATCTAATCTAGGTAGAAAGTACCTGTTAGATAAATTCAAAGAATACCTTATAGAGATATGAATATCATTTCTATCTCAATCCTCCTAACACATCTTAACTCAATAGAGTTATAGGGAGATACAATTGGATCATGTGTGACATGATCTTATCAATGATGAATTTTAGCATAATTATCCCTTAGTTTCCAGGTATGTATGTGTAGTAGAGACTACAATGTATATCCTTAATAAGGTTCCATGTATGTTGGAATCTAGCACTTGAGAGTGCTGCTTCATTAGGAAAATAAAGGATGGTATTGGATACCTACTTTATGACCTTGAGATTCTTAAAGTATCTCATCTCTGAGAATGTGATTCTTAGAGGTTGAGACTCTTGGGAATCAAGATGAAAATGAAGTGTAGGAACTCATTTAATCTTGAGAAGATAATGAGGCTCCTGAAATTGGAAACTAAAAAGGACAATTAATGATGAAACATTAATACCTCTTCAAATGAGTTTGAGGATGTATTCCATGTGTCAGTTAAGTCTGACAATGATCGGACTACATGTGATGAAGCTCCTAAGGATCATGACATGGAAAGATGGATTTTAGCAATAAAAGTCTAACGTAGACTTCATATACAACTGTTGTATATGGACCCTCGAGGATCCACCTATATGGGTAATACCTGTAAAGGTGTAAATAGATCTTCAAGAGAAAGGGAGCCTGATGAGAAGGTGGAGACCTTCAAAGCACGGTTCGTAGCCATGAGCTACACATCGGAAGAGAAGACATTGCTTGCGATGAGACTTGCTCTTCGGTGACCATGCTTAAAAACATCAGAATATTGCTAATCTTGGTTGCACAACTTGACTATTGCATCTTCAAAGATGTAAGTCAAGATTGCATTCCTCTATAAATACCTCTCTGAGGATATTCACATGAAGTAGCCCCAGGGCTTCATGGTTGAGGAAAGTAAGGTGTGCAAGCTAAGGAATCCATCTATGGACTCAGATAAGCTTCTTAAAGTTGGATCATAAGATTTGATGAAATTATAAATGTTATGATTTCAGATAGAATCTGGATGAGCCATGTGAAGCTTAGTAGGAGTGCCTTTGTGTTCATCGTGCTAAATGTAGATAATATCCTAAATCATTTGGAATGATATAAGGATAATAATAATAATAAGTGTTTCATGGACTGGCTATTCCATATCTTGAAATATGATTTCAAAGATACCTCAGATCTTAGTTCTGAAGTTGTTCAGAAGCAAAGAGAAGAGGATAATGGGACTGTCACATTTGTAGTACACCTTGGACATATTCTATTCATAGAAATTCCAAGAAAGGCTTCCATCCCTTAAGATATGGTACTGACCTATCTAAAGAGATGGCACCTCAAAGAGTTGAGGCAGTGAATGCTAGAACTACTTGCCCTTGGGCATCAGTTCTAAAAAGCTGGGTGTATGCTAGATGTGTGCAAAAGCCAGATGGCTGCCATGCAGTGGGAGTAGTAAACTATTACTAATCCTACTATGAAAATAAAAGACTTGGTTGCAGTAATAACAAAATCTTCATAGATGACAAGATTTTTGAGATAGTGATCTCAAAGTCTTATCTTCGAAAGTTTAAGACTTTATAGATAGTGATCTAAAAGGTCTTAACTATAGATACCTTAGGAGATAGAGATCTCCAGGAATAAGGATACTCTTATAAGGATTATGGAAATAGTGGTTATGATAATTGTTAAGCCGTAGTGTCAAGGGCACTATAATTTTTAACAAGATTGAGTATTAGTTGCATAAGATGCAACGTTCGCATTAGATGCAAGCACTGTTACTGGGGATATGCAAGTGCCGTAAAAGGACTTGGCGTAGTCTCGCGGGAACAGAGTGAATGATCAGCTTACCTAGCTATTTTCTAAATAGTCTATGATTGTCACACGAGTGTGGGTTTAAATGATTAGCCCATTAATGGCTCTTTGGGCTAGTGGGAGATTGTTGGAAATGCGAGCCCACGGCGAGCCATTATGCAATAAATGTTATTGCAATTCACTCCTTAATCTGAAATGAAGAATACATAATTTGCATAATAGGTCCCTTAGTACAATTAGGGTTATGTACCATGGCCATCTTGATGATCATACAGCTGTTGATTCAACTATTGAATCATAGAGGCTGGTGCTTGGATGAATATCTAAAGAGTTAGATTGAGGACTCATCAAGCACCGACAGATGATTGTTAAGAGATGATCTCCAGCCTGAGAAGGAGATGGCAATCTTTTTCTCTAAAGGCTGATATCTGACCGACCTCTTGATGCAGGTCCTCTGCATAGGAATAGAGATTTGGAGGTGTCAGATTAGTTAGGTCAAAGAGTTGACTTAACGAGATCGAGATAACCAAAGTCCTATATCGTATGCTGTCATGATATAGGCACACATCCTCTGACCGGAGACAGATGTGCTACTATATGTCTGAGTATGTACATTTGGCAAACCAATAGGTTGATGACCTAATCAAGGTCTATACACCGGCGCGCTGGTATGCATATAAGGGCATATGAGTAATACGATCTCTCAAAGGGATCATACAGGTTCAGTTACTGAACCGGAAGACATGAGCTCACTCATGAGATATTGGGAAGAATCAAATTCCGTGCGCACGGTCGTCTCGCTTTGGAAGCTTGACTGAATTTGTAGGTTTGATATATACTTTTGGAAAGTATATGATCAAGACCTAGGTATGATATATGCTTTTGGAAAGTATATGATCGATACCGACTCCCAATGATCGAATGAGAAACTTACTGATAAAACCATGAAGTAGACAGTATAAAGTTGATCCAATACTTCGGGTTTAGTCCGAGTCTTCCAGTATGCAGGATGTACAGGTATTGGGAATACCTGAGGGTGATGTGATCATAAATGATTGTATAACCATGACGCTTCCATTCCTAGGGAGTGATGAAACGGGTCTGGATTTTAGTGACTCCTCTCAGTAGAGAAGTGATCTGATCTTGGTCCAAGTGTTGGACATTGATCTGAATGTGATTCAGATACAATGAGAAGATTAGATTTACGGTCTTGATTTAATCAAGCATCTATGGGAGGCCCGCGATCTGGATTTGGGATACGATCTCAATATCCATGTCACTATACGTGGAACAATACAATCGCCCTGTCCTTATCTCCAAGTATCTACGGAGAAAGCGCATTATCCTTGAAGGAGTTCATGGATAATTCTATTGTTGATTTATGTATCCGAGCATTGAGAAAATGGATAATTAAATGTGATTTAATTATCATGAGTAATATGAATTTGATTCATATTATAAAAAGAGTTATCTGAGATAATTAAATATGATTTGATTATCAAAAATGTGAATAATGTGAATGTGATTCATATTATTTGAGAACAAGAGAATAAAGATCCAAGATGATTAAATGTGATTTAATTATCATGGATATGAATAATGTGGATAGCAATATCCATATTAGTCATATATATTATAAATGTGATTTATAATATATAAGAGAGAGCTATTTGTGATTTACTTTTGTTAATTAAATGTTAATGTGAATTGGATTCACATTGGACATTGAATTGAAAATGTAATTTACATTTTGTTTTGGGTTGTGAATATGATTTACAAATTTCCAATGGCATGATTGCAATGTTCACAAAATAAATTGGATTTATTTTTGTGAAATAATCTACAACAAATGTTGTTGCAAATATTGGAGAGAATCATGAGATAATGTAATCTCATGTAATAGGAAAAAGGAAGCTCCCTTCCTAATGAGGAGAGGGGACGACCACAATTCCATAAGGAATGTGGTGGCCGTCCACCCTCCTTATGGAAGGAGGCTTGCCTCCTTTCCTATCTCTCCAATGGAGATTGATTTGATATAAATCAAATTATATTCAATATATATTTGATTTTTATTAAATTAATTGTTGTTGTATTTTTAGCAACAAATCATGACCATTGAAAGAAATACAAATTAATGTGGACCATTGGATTTGTGTTGACACATGGATTGAGATCCATGGATCCCAAAACCCTATAAAAGGAGAGGCACCCCATTGCTCTTCTTTACATGTAAGTGAGACAACAAGTCTCTCTCTCTCTTTCTTTCTCTTTCTCTCCCTCTCATGGCCGTCCACCATGGATGACCTAGAGAGGCTCTCCATCGCCGCGGCACCGTCGTTACGCTGCCCGATGTTTTGCTCGTGGAACTCCGTCTACTTCGGCATGCCTTGCTCGTGAAGAAGACGTCGGATCTCGTGTGTCGAGATCAGGAGATCCACCGCTTGGATCATCAACTTGGATTGCGAGAAGCACGTGGTTCATCCCCGCGCTCGCAAGCGTCTCCTCCGACAGATCGGACTTGAGACAGGAGGTCTCTTCGTTTAGAGACTTGATCGCAACCACGCTTCAAGAGGTAAACCTAATACTTGGTTGTGGTTTAGACGAAACGATCTGAGAAGTGTTCTTGGATCATGTGGTTTCGTCACATGAAAATTTTTTAATTTCCGCTGCATAGAACAACTAGTGCGACTAGTCATTCTTCGTCGTATTCGATACGACGATCACGCTTCCGTGATGCGCTTGAGGATCTAACCATATCCTTCAGTATAGGTATAGGTATAGGTATTTTACCTATGTATTTCATACATGTATTTTATTTTAAGGTTTTCTTTATGTTTTATTCATGTTTTAATATCCATATATATATTATAAATAATATTTAAGAAATATAAAAACATCAAATTATAAAAATAATGAATAATAATTAAAATAAATATTTTAATCGATATAAGTATACAATAGGATCCAAAACCTAACTTTCAAACTATAACTCCAAAAAATATGAAACTGCCTTCATTAAATAACCTATTAAAAGTTATTTACAATTAAAGGTGATTTTGATATTTTGAATTATTATTTGAGAGATATGGGTTTGGGAAGTTGGGATTTTGGAAACTTATTCTAAATATATCTCGTACACTATATATTTTTTGTATGAAATCAATTTTGTATTTTTTATATTTAGTTATCTACAACTTTCATGTTCAAAGTTTCTTTTTTTGAAGTATAAAACATGGAAACAAAAATAGGTCTAAAAAATGAATAAGAATGAATTAAATAAAAGGGTATTTTATTAGATTTTTTACCATTATTTCCCCCTACTTTATTCCTTGCTGACCTAGTCATCTAGATGCCTAGGTCTCAGGGTTTCGGGTCATAAAATATCTTCAATATTTTATTGTTTTCCTTTCTATATTCTATAATATTGGCACATAATGATGCATGAATGGTAAAACACATGAGTTAAGGGTATTTACACGCATTTACTAGGGGTTTTAAGACTAAAATGATAGAATAAAGAATGATGAAACGGAGATTCATCACGCGTGTAGTAGGGGAAGAGCTTGAGAGAACCAACATTGTGAAGATAATGTAGAGACGAATAAATTCAGAGGCAAAGCCACATGTGAAAGAGTTGGTTAGAAACCAAACTTTAACATATATATATATAGAGAGAGAGAGAGATAATAAAGGTCCAAAAAGAGGAGTGCATCAAAGTCAATGTTGTTTGTGAAAACTTAATCATGGTTCAGAGTCGACCATAGACTCATAGAGTGGCACCAGGAGACGAATAAGACCAGGTACGAAGATAGACTAGTATATTGGGGGGCTACACTATACTAGATTAAATTGGGATAAAGTTATACAAATGCCATTTTTTTATTTTCTTAATGTGTCTTAGAAAATAAATGATGAAGTTATTGAATAATAAGTAACTTGAACTTCATAAAATAGGAAAAACTATTTTTATTAATTTTGACTCGAAAGAAAATTTGAACAAAAAGGGCATTGAGTGTATATTTCTAAAATTACGTAATTTAAGCTTCGCATCTCACGACTTCGAATCAAATCCATTAATAATTCATCCAATACAAATATATGATTTTTATTTAATTATATAGTGCATTTTTTTATTTACGAATGGCAATATTTTTAATTAGATTTGAAAAAGAGAAACATAACTATACGAGTAATATCTGAATGATGAATACAATCATATAGAACCTGTACAAAAAGCCTCAGGTCTCAGCTACAACCTAGCCTGGCCTATCTTGACCACCCTCCTCTGGGGCATCTTCTCCCTCGATTGGTCCGCACCAATGTGACTATTTCTTTTTATTTCTAACTAGTCAGGCGCCCTTTGACCTTGGAAACTAACATTGATTTATTTAGCTCACATCCGTGTTCTAACTCTAGACATGATGATATGACCGTACTTATCGGAGTTTAAATGAAATAAGGTAGACGAATTAGTTTGAAGAGCATAACGGTGATGAATCCACGATTCATCCCCTTTATTCTTTTATTTTAGCTTCATTTTCTTAGTCAAACACCTGTAAATACCCACTAATTCCATAATTTTACCATTTTACATGCATTTGTTAAATATGCATTTTTAACACTTTTTACGCTTAAATGAATAAATAAAGAAGAAAAGAAAAAGAAAAGAGAAATAAAGGGTGTATTTACAAAGTAAATATAGACTGACCTGAACCCCGAGAGAAGGTCAAGACTTTACCTGATCGACCAGGAATAAAGTAGGGGGAGATATCGTCTTTCATCCAAAAATCCAAAAATAATTTGTACATAATTTGACCTCAAATTAATTATTTTTATAGACAAAAGTTGTAAATAAAAATGTGTTGTAAATAACAAAAATAATTGCAAAGAAAAATATTGTATATGTTACAATTAATCACTCTTAGAAAAAGCCACAATGCAATCACTGAAATACCAATTCCGGCTCCATACGAACTCAAATTGAAATGAACTCACTTCCATTATACTCTAAATTAAATTATCTTTCAAATGATTGTGGTTTCATAATTTTTGGAGTTACGGTTAAGAAGTCGATTTTGTGGCGTGTTTTGTGCAGTTTCACCATTATTTATTGCACATATTTATTCATATTATTTTTATATACATAATGTACATATTTATAAATTTTATTTTCATTAAAAATAAATAGAAAAAAGTATAAATAATAAAATTAAGAAAATGTGTTTATAAATTATTTCCCTATGTGTATATATGTATAGTGTATTATATGTATATAATATGTGTATACAACTAACTTCCTTAAATAAAAATCACCCAAAAAATAAAATATCTCACACTAATTAGTTAATTTAATTTAGTTACGAAAATTATATTTATATTTAGTTATGTAATTCATTATTTGATTTTATAACATACCATGTAAATTAGATTTGATTTTATGCCTTTAATTGCCACCATTAAGGTGGCTAATTAATTTTCATTAATTATTTAATTTATTTTAATTCCTAATTTCGTATTAATTAATTAATTAATTATTTATTTTATTAATTTCACCAATAGAAACTTTTCCCATTTGTACATACCTTCCTTTTTCATTTTTCTTCTCTTTTTAATGGGCACCTCCTCCTTCTTTCATTCTTTGATCGATCATTGGCGGAGAGGAGCCCGATCACCGAGAGTCGTCTTTTTGAAGAAGGTTGTCTATCCTCCGAGTCATCTGGTGACAGCACGTTGGCCCTCGTCGAGGCCATCATGGTATTTCCGAACCCCGAGGTGAGATCCCTTTTATTTCTTGTCATTTTTCGTAGGTAAAGCATAGGTTTAATATTTATTTTGGTTTTATTAAATTTTAGATATTAAACATCCCAAAAATTTTCCACCACACATTTTCCGATCCGACATCGAAATTTTCACTTCATCTCGCAATCTCTACATCTCTTTTCTACCTCAAGCAATCTTCCACCTCCGACCACGTACGGTGATCGGAGTCAAGCAATCCATTCACTTATCTTCTTATTGTGTATAAATAAAAAATTACATAAAATATTTTTTTCTGTTTATCTCACTTCTGTTTTTGCAGGAAAAATAAAAATATAATATTTTTTCTGTCTCTAATATTGGTTTTGCAGGTTTAAAAAAATTGTCATTGTTTACATTTTCTGTTTCATAAAAAAAAACTTAAAAAACCTTTTCTTTATTATCTATTTACATAAAGATAAAAACAAAACAAAAAAATAAAAAAAACCGCAGGTCATGACGGGTCCTCAACCCCACCGCTCGCGCCTCCAACCGGCGCTCTTGAACGCTGCCCCGTGACCGCCCGCACCACCTGAGTTGCTCCCCTCATCCAGGCGGTTGCGCTGTGCACCTTTCAGCTCAGCCACACATCGCCCCCTTGACCGTATGCGCCCCTCTGTAGGTGGCATCGTCCAGCCCTCCATCTCGACCAGGCCCCCATGCGCCGCCACCGTTGAAGTCCCACGTCGTCCGCTGCCGACGCAGCCGCGCGAGGCAACCATGCCGCCTCGACCTCCCCATGTGCGAGGTCGGCGCGGCCTCCATCCTCCACTGACCACAGCCGCCCCGCAGTCGATCCGCCTACGCCGCCTCGTGGCCTTCGTCCTACATCCCACGCCACCCTCCTCCCGCCAACCATCGCCTCGTCTGGCCTTCGTACCCTGCCTGAGAAGAAGGGGCAGCGGCCCTTGTGCCTACTCCTCCCCCCTTTGAGAAAACGAAGAAGAACCCTATGGGGAGGGTGAATTAAAAAAAGAAAAATTGCAAATAAGCCCAGAGAACTTTCTGGACTTACAAAGAAGTCCCCACCTACAAGCAAGTTATATGCCTAGCACATGCTAGTGGGTAATTTTTACTTTCCACCTACTCTTTTTTTCTTGTTATCTTATGGTGGAATAACTTCGATAAATTACATTGCAGTCCCTGTGATTTCAAACTTTAACTTGCTTGTTATCTTTGAATGGAATAATTGTTTTTATGAACAAAAATTCTGAAAAAATTAATGTATGCTCCTATTGTAGTTATTATCATTGTGTAAATCTTTCATCCATTTTATTATCGTTTGATATATTTAAAAAAATAAAAAACAGTAACTCTTTGCCAGCCCGAAATTGCAAAATTCATAAAAAATTCGAAAAATTGCTTAAAAATTCCAAAATAATTAGTGTAGGTGTATTTTGATGTGTTTTAATTTTTGACCAATTTTTCTGCATTAGCTCTTTATAAAAACCAAAAAAACGAAAAATGAAAAATCTATAAAAAATTGTAGAAAATGCTAGAAAAATACAAAAATTGTGATTTTAGTTTTTGATTGTAAATATTGGTTTGTAGTTTCTTATAAATATAAATTCCAAGAATTTTGGGCACTTAAAGAATTTTAAGATGCAAAATATTTTCGGTTGTGCACTATTTGCCTTGTTTTGAACTGTTTGATTTATATAAAATCACAAAAACATCAGAAAAAGTTGAAAAAATTACCAAAAATATTTTAAAATATATGAAATACAAAAATAGTTTCTTTGGGATTTTCTGAGCATTTATGAATATTTAGAAAAATACAAAAAGAGAATGGTGTTGTGTATTGTTTATCTTTTGTCGTTATTTTGAAAAATAAAAAAAATTCAAAAACCACTAAAAATCTTTTTTTTAAATTGACTACTTAGTTTTTAAATCGTACTCCTTGTGTTCGACCCTGATCGCTATTCCAGGTAAAAAGAATAGCAAAAACTGCTTAATTTTGTTGTGATTGATTTATCTTTTATTAAATGGTTAAATATAAATTTTTCTTGTTGATCGATTCGAGTGGTTGAGTACAACGACACATTGATATTATTATCCCATCTCGACCGCACAATTTTCGGCTCATCAGAATGGTGCCGTTGCCGGGGACATGGCTTTGTAATCATTTTTCTGTTTTGTCTCTCTATATTATAATTGTTTTCTGACCATCTCTCTTTGATTTTTATGCGAGGTACTGCTTGGACGACTTGGAGTTTCTTTTTTGAGGACACGCACTGGAGGAAGAGCAGGGAAGAGAAGAAGACTGTCATTTTATTTGAGAGAACAATTATTTGTTGTAATAATTTAGGACTTTGAACTGTGGACTAGGACACTTTATTCGGAGTCTGTTTCTCCAAGTGCCGGAGCACTTTGGGGAACCTCATCGTTATTTTTTCATGTTTTTTATTTCGCCGCTAAAACTTGCTACTTGATTCTCGTGATTTTAGCCCCTAGACATAGGAATTTTGATTGATTGTGACGTAATATTCTAAGGCCCAACACCTAATTGCTTATCTGTTCCTATAGAACGTAATTGGACCTTACTAAAATCAATTAAAAAAGTTAGTTTAATAGAATTTGAGACCACGTGTCGTGAGGAGTCATATACAGCACTGGCAGGACCATTGTGGCGGGCACCGGGTGACTCCCAAAATCGGACTCCGGACTCGATTCGGTTAGCTAACTATTGTTCTTCACGATCAATAGAAGCTACTCATCTTAAGGCTGATTTTCTCATGCATCATATAGTTAGTTTACATTCTTTATTTAATTTATGCACGGATCATATTTCACGTAGAGTGCTGGATAAAGGTACGCATTTTCTATCTCAGCATGCATCATCGTGTTTGACCGTGCATTGGCTTATTCGACTTCCTCCCCCTGTTTTTGGACTCATATTAATCAAAGAGGAAATCAAAAAGCTCGTTAGGTGTTATTTCTGAAAAAAATCCAAAAATAGAAAATCAAAAATTAAAAAAATTGGGATTGCTAATTGAACTTGATTATTAAAATTAAACATAGTTGATTCCTCATTGTATTGGGAGAGAAATCCCCTCATTGTTTGCGCTTTTAATTGCTCGCGCACACATTAAGGAGTAGTGCCCAAATCATATTAAAGTGTCCTAAGTGTTTGTATAACTTTTGTTGATCACCTAACTCTTAAAATTTGAAAAGATAAAAGACCAAATCTCACAGTCTTCACATTGCGTAGAGTTGGTGAATTGAGGGTTTACCTTGCGTATTGTATGTCTTTGGTGTGAGTTGGTTACATTTATCTTCTAGCATTAGCAGTCACCTTCTGTCTTTATCCCACCCTCCCTCCCTTTTATCTCTCTTTCTACTATCCCACCCTCCCTCCCTTCATTTCCCTCTCTTCATGATGGGTCACATTCCATTCCAACCAGATTTTGCGGCTTCTTCATTTCATTCCCATCATTCTCGTCCACTCTCTTGGGAGATCAGAACTCCGACCGACATCCCATCTTCCTCCTCTCCCTACACACCTGCTTTCTTGGGACATGTCGTGAGTGACGCCCGAAAAGTTCAGATTGATCATATACGAGACACGGGTGCTCACCTTGCTGAGATGAGAGTGCATCCCATAAGCGATCAGATGGTGCAGTTGCAATCTTTAGATGACTTCTATCCTAGGATGATGGATGATAACCAAGATCATGAAGCACAGTCCGCTTCTACTTTGAGTCCCTTCATTCTGGATTTAGAGTTCATTCATCTACTACCAAAGTTTTCAGGGGAAGTGCATGAGGAACCTTATTTGCATACTGATGAGTTTGAGGATATTTGTGAATCACGATCGTATTCGTATATCACTTCTGAGGAAATGATGCTAATTACCTTCCCATTTACACTTCAGAGTAAAGCCAAGAGTTGGCACAAACGATTGGGAAGGAAGATTGCTACGTGGAGAGATTTACGGTCATTATTTTTGCAGAGATTTTACCCCCAGCGTAGAGCTGATATGATGCGGTCTTGTATTCATGATTTTTTAGTTGACCTCCAGGAGCCATTGATACATTCATGTTTGAGGTTACGTGATCTTTTAAGGCGACTTCTAGATCACGGATTTCGATGACTGACCTTATCCACATGGCCATGAGGGGAGGACCGCAGAGCAGATTACATATGTCACTACGTCATATGGTTGTTCACACCAAAGTCCCGACCTGGATTTAATTGAAACCATCTCGGATACACTTTCAGACATTCCATACTCACAAGATGATTTATTCGGGACAACACATGAGGGAGAGATGACACCAGATGAGTGTGTGACACATCATGCCGATCTTGACAGCACACACAATTCAGAGGATATGGATTCTACTACTTCTCATTTGATGGATGTGTTGACTACCACTATGAGTTCCAAGAGCCGGACATTGGTCGAGTTTCCATTGGATTTACAACCAGACTTTGAGATAGTCCCGCACTTCCACGTTGATGATCCTTAGATTCTAGATCTGCTAGTATCCCAAGAAATAGAGGAGGAGCCCACATCTCAACCATCCTTTGATGAGGGATCGATTGTTTATTGGAAAGACCTTGATAGTCCCATATTTGAGCCTTGTGTCCTCCCATTTGATGAGGTTGATACATTTTTGGAGGACCTGATATTTGACAGCATAGATCCCCAATTTCCTGATGATTCGGTATTACTCCCCGAGGGTTATCTGCGGGAGGATGTCACGGACCCTGTGTACTCGATTTCACTTTCTGGGAGTGCATCCGATCTGTCGGATCAAGAGACTGAGTATTTTGACATTTCTGATCTTGAGTTTGAGGTTTATATCCTCGATATCCCTCGCGAGGATGACCCGATCTTTGAGATATCCGATGATTTTGATTTCACTGATTTGTCTAAATTATATGCATCGAGTTTCAATCTTTTTAGTGAGTCTTCTGATCTTGATCTATTCGTGACTGTGATTAACGTGGAGGATTCCCTACTAGATCCTTCCTTCTCCACATTTGATTTCTTCAGCTGCATCCATTCACTCAATTCAGATCTTGAGCCGATGATTTCTTTTGTGCTACCGGAGCCCGATTTCATCTGCCAATTTCTTTACCCGGTAGCAGACACCTGCTTGATTGTTTACCTGGGTGTCATTATTTCCTTTGTTGAGTTTGTTGTTGTTCTCCCACTGAGACTGCAACAACAGTACGGTATTCACCTTACAGATGTCGTCTTGAACCTCGATACTGCGTTATCCTAATATTTGCGCCCAGCTAGGGGCGTAAACTCTAGCGCTTGTTGAGAGGCAAATCAACACTACTCACATTGTCTAAATCCATCTGTCCATATCATACATTCTTTCTGTCTTACACCCCATTTCCATCTCATGATCATTCCATACTTAGGGTGCACTTTACCCTAAGTATGGGGGGTGTCAGACTTGTGATTATTCTTTTGATTATTTTTACCTCTTTTGCTTCCTATACTTAGGGATATTTTACCCTAAGTATGGGGGGGTAAACCCAATACATTCTACTCCTCGGTTTTCCCCTTGTGTACAGTTTTCTATACTTTGGATTACTTGATCCTAAGTATAGGGGGATCACCAACTTCTATTAATTTTATTCTTTAATTCATCATTGTAATATACTATTCTTTTCACTTTTCTATACTTAGCACGAGTTATGTCTTTCTTTCCAGCTCTTTGATCACTATGAGTACATAGTTCGAGCTAAGTATAGGGATGTGTTATATATATTGTATATATACTTTAGACATAACTCGTACTTTCATTATTTTAATGTGGCTAAAAAACTGTGTAAATACTAATTACACAAAACTAAAAAAAAGATGCAGAAATTTCCTCAAAATGTTTTCTTGTACATACTGATTTATAAGTCAGGTTAAAATATTTTGAAATTAGTTTGAAAATCTATTTGAAAATTATTTTGAAAACTATTTGAAAATTGCTTGAAAAATTTTTTCAACCTTTGTAAAAAAATTGTGGCTTGTAAAAATTTTTCTCTTTGTGTGGGAAAAAATGATTTTGTAAAACTATTTGCTAATGTTTCGAAAAATGGTTGAAAATTTATTTTGAAAATCTATATATAATGTTTGGAAAATGTTTGCAAAATTGTTTTCAAATGATTGTAAATGATTGGAAAATTGTGTGAAAAATTATTTTGGACTATAGTTTTCAAAATTATTTGTCAAATCATTTTCAAATAAAGTTGAGGAATATATGCATCACAAAAAAAATTATTATCAAAAAAATTATTAAAAATTAAAAATAAAAAAATCCAACTATGTATATACATGTATAAATAACTCAAGTTGTAAATCTTTTCTCATCACTCTTGTAAATAATTGACTCACTTCTTTGTAAATATGTGTATATAATCCCTAACCCTTATAAAAAACTTTGTATATACTTGTATATATTTCTAACTATTTGCATTAAAAAAAACTTTTGCATGTACATCATTTTTCAAAAAATTCCATAAAAATTTCAAAATTTTGAAAATGGTTTCACAAAAAGATTTTGCGTTGTATATATTTTCTTTCATTGGCATGTGCATTTTTCAGGATAGTTTTGACATTTAAACTAACTCTGGAATAAATTTGAAGAATGGAGCTCAGTTGGACCTTAATCCACTTAATTTCAAAGGAACCTTATAAGATTTGGAGTTAAGACTTTTCAGGTCCTAGTGACTTAATTCTTTGAGTCCATAAGACTATGTTCACATGTCATCTTGATAAGTCTAAGTAGAATATTTAACAACACACGCATGATTCTTTCAGATAGTGGCTTACCTTGGACAAAGCACTCTACACATAGCTCTTCATGGATGAGGTGGTGAGGGGGCAGCTTTTGGCTTGGCGTAGCATACGAGGGTAGTACATCTAGGTGGAACCTCTCGTTCTCCTCTAGGGAGGGAAGTATGTCTCAACCTGGTTTGGTGGTGTTGAGGTCTAAAGACATGATGCTGTGGGGTTGCAATATTGCTTCAAAAGAGGGATAGTCTACTGGCTCAAGAGGAAAAACTCCTTATGTACATGTTGTACCTTGTATATATTTTCAAAAAAAAAGAAGAAAAAAATGTAGAATCTCCAAAAGTGGACAGGCCTGGTTGAAAAGTAAAATGCTTGTCGGAGTGTATATACAAGTGAAAAAAAAGAATAAGAACTTCAAAGTCAAATATTTGTGAGCTTGCAGCAGGTAACATGGCTACAATGGTCATGCATCCAAGGATAGGTCACTACACTGGTTACTGTTCATTCTCTTCTCCACTCCCTCTTCTTGAGTTGGTTGTACTTGAACTTAGAAGGGAATATCCCCGCTCCTTGAGGAAAGAGTTGCTAGACTGGGTGTGAAAACCCCGAAAATCGAACAGGGACTAAAATGCAAAACCCAGCTAGATCTGGGTTTAATTGCAAATCTGCTTTTATTGAAGGGTCTAAAAAATTTATTTGAGTAGTCCATTGCATAAGCCTCGTCGATAGCTTTCCAAGGAGTGTAAGAATGCGAAAATCCGAGTTCGGGAGCCCGAGTTACAGTCATTTCAGTGAGAGGGGGTCCAGACCATATAAGGATCCGGACCCGAATCCGAATCGAGGTTAAACCCAATAAAACCCAACCCAACTCGCCCAAAACGCCCCCAAATCATTCCCCTTCGACCAGCAGCTTTCCTTCCTCCATTTCTCCTCCCTCTCCATCACCGGAGCATCGCCGGAGTACTTCGGATTGACGATCCGAAGCCAAAATCGAGTAGAGAAGGTCCGGGTCACCCCTTGTGCGGTTCCCATCGTGAACGAAGTGTCGATCGCATCGTGCTTCACCGACGGAGAAACCGAGGTGTGAGTGTTCTTGAGGTACGATGTTTTCCCCTCTTGTTGCGGCTTCCACATGACTTTGACCTGCGCATATTGTCTGGTTAGAGCCCTTGTGATGTTGGTAGCATAGTTTATGTTGTGAGTTGGTGTAGAAGTCCTAATTTGCTAAATACCAAACAAATTGAGAAGATCGTGTTCTTTTTCCCTCCACCAGTTGTGCATAATACCTCACTGCCTCAATGCAAACTGGTTGTTGTGGCTTAGTGATTCAAATGGCAGAGTGATGGTAAATAGGATGTGCCATAACCACTATTAGCCCCAATTCGTGAGGGGAATATTTTTTAGGATTTTCTGTGCACATGGTTATCTTGATCTGTAGCTACTGGGAATTTGCAAAATAAATTCCATTGTCTATGCTACTTTCCTGTGTCTGTCAGCCAGGGACTAAAGAAATGATCTCTTTCACATTTAGTTTTTCTTTGCAATAATGAGATGACACTCTCTTACTCTATTAGTGAGAACTAACACCAAGGTTGGTACCATTTTCCATTATTCCCTGCTACTTTACTAGTCAGTTCAAGTATACAGTTTGGAGCTTCCCACCTTGAGTGTGATGATGGGTAAGAATGAAGTGCTTTCTGTCAAGAGTAATGTTTCCTAATTTCATGGTGCTCATCAGCTCTCCTTTGTAGAGCACCCATCCACCGGAAATGCAACAGTCCAAGATGGGGATGTCAACGACTACAAATTGTTCAAGTCCTCATACTTTTCAATCTTGTGCCAACTGAAATATGCACGATTAAAGGAGATTTCTCTATTGATACAACTCATGTGGCCTTAGACAGGATGGGGAGTTAGAGCTTCCTTTTCTCTTAGAAATGCATCATTTTTCTTCTTTTCAGAACTTACCATATCACTGTTGAAGCTCATGATCTTCATCACAGAACCCTGGATAGTCTGATTTTGAATCCTTCGGAGTTTCACCTTGCTTAATCAGTTGATTCCCTACTCAAATTAAGATCCATTTTGATTAAGTTGTATAAAGCTCTACATAAATCTCTAGGTTGTGATTGGTTAAGAACTTTCTTTGCTCGAGTGAAACTTGTGTGTTTTGATCTCTTTTCCTACTACAGTTGCGAATTGTTGCTGTGACTTCCACCAAATAAAAAGCAATACCTTTGTTGAAAAATCTCGGACTTGAGACCTGGCAGCAATACGAAACTAAATGTAGCATCTAGTCACCTATTGCTAAGAGTACTCTTGTAATTTGATCATATAGAAATGGATAGTAAGGCCTTAGATCTGGAAGATTGGATCTTCTATAATGGATAATATGTACTTGGATCCTTAGATGTGGGTTTACATTGAGGTCATGATCGAAACTAAGGCCATCCTTGTCTCGTCTCTATTGTGAGATCATATGTTAAATGGGAATGACATATGATTTAAACGAGCATTTCATATCTCCCGACAAGTTCAATGGCATCATCATCTTGTGGGTCCGATTCATGATAAACGGGTAGATGGAATTAGGTGCATCCAAGGGAGGGGCATGCACCCTTGGGGCCCCGGGTAGAGACCTAGTTGACTGCGATCCCAACTGCTACTGTAGCTGCGATGGTTGGGGGACATGTTGCTTGGCACACCGAGGTGCTGATCTGACGGTGTTGGCCTCGACACTTGCGTGCTTTAGCCCGGTGCTCGAGCGCGGGCCAAGTAGTCATGGTTGGTCGGCTATGTTTCGCTTGTCACTTAGAGTTAACACTCGTGTACGGGCCAATGTAGGCCACATTCACCGGTGTTCCGAGTGGGAGCGCTAAGAGGGGAGTTCCAGGAAATGTGGTTAATGAAGTTTGGGATGGGACGTGAATCTCCTGGGCATAAGGAGGATTGGGCTAGTCATGAAGATTCGCGGGTTGGAATCTAGATTGTGAATCGAAAGTATCAATTGTGAAGTGGAGCTAAGTGGACGTGTTGGGAACTTAGTTAGGATGCACTGTACCCCACCGCATGCCTACGCAGGAACCCCAACCCTAAGGTATTCTTTTTGCCTTAGAGTCATAGTGTGAGGTCTCACCCCGACCAAGACCACAGACTATCCACAAAGCTTAGTTACTTATATCCATATCTAATAACCATAATAAAAATGTGATTCTTGTGAGATCCGGTTACCTAGTTTCTTTCTCTTTTGCACACATTTAAATTACATCCTTCTTGTTTTTGTATATTTTATCTAATTTGTACTGGGCAACTTCACTCATAACATACTGTTGAACACGGATTTGCAGAGGTCGTGCTGACTCACAAGGCGAATCAACAGTCGCTGATTTGACCTCCAACGAAATCCTAATTCAAACAACAATTAACCCACGACAATCAAGTAAAGAAGTGAAGGTGTGTGGAGTTAAAATTTATTATAACTCTACAACAAAGATGTGTATAGTGCAAGTATGTGTAGAGGTCGAACACAGGGAGCAGAAAGGCTAGATCGGGGCAAAATGCTCAAAATGTGTGTGTATGTGATCAAGTGTCTACTATGCCATTTTTTGTGGGTTTATAATTTTTATACCTTTTTTATTTAATTTTTGATTTTATATTTTTTTTATTTTGATTTTTACTTTACTGATTTTATATTTTCTTTTTATATTTTATATTTTTTTTTTCAATATTGGAATGTATATATGATATAAGAGAAGAGGAAAGAAGGTATTTATAAAAATAGTGAAAAATGCTCAAAAATCAGAAAATAAAATGTTTTTGTGGTTTTTATAATTTTATAATGTTTTTATGACTTTTCTAGATTTTTTCTAATTTTTTTGGTATTTTTAAAGTCAAAACTACTGAAAACAGTGGAGAAAATGCAAGGCTGAAACTAAAATGGAGAAATAAAATAGAAATCAGTAGCAAAAATTCTCCAATTTAATTTTCACTTAAAGATAATGAAACAAAGAAAATTTAGAGATAGAATTTGTATTTTTAGGATTTTTGTAGAATTTTTAGGATTTTTATAAATGTTTTTGGGGTTTTGCAATTTTTAGGAGTTTGGTTTTGTATTTTTTAATGATTGTTGGTCTAGAGATAGGAGGGACTAAAAGACACAAAATATATTTTTTTGGGAATTTTTCAAAATAGAATGAATATATTAAAAATAAAAGACTGTAGGAAGGTAGAAATGATGTTTTGGATTTTTTTGATAAAACAAACAACAGGATAAAAATACAACAAAAATCCCTAGTTGTAGAACAAGCTCAGAGGCACACGGACATATTTTTAGATTTTCAAATGGATAAATGATGCTCCAGAAATAAATTAACGACTCAAAATATTGTAGAAATTATACAGGACACAAATCACAATATCTTTTGTTGAAATTTGAATACAAATTCGGCCCTACCAATTCCTACAACATATCCAAAAATGAGCAAGTGATATTGAGTATTTAAAGCGTTATCAACAAAACAAGCCCAATCAGTACTCTGAATTCATAAATTCGCCATAAATAGTTCGTACACCAGAAAATTTTGAAATTTGGATATGATGTAGAACGTTCAAATAGCTTTCTAACAAAAACATCTCACAAAAAAACGAGTTCATATGAATGAGTTATGTCCGTTACAATACAGGGGCGCAGATGCAATAGTAGTACGAACTGCAATTCAAAAAGTACGAAAATTTCCTGTAATAATAAAAAATTGCGAGGGTCTGAATGTAAATTTCACCACTTATCCACTTGTCATGCTTGGATGCGCATTGATGGGGCCGATCTGACAGTTGATATCCCTTGTGACGTGGACGGTATAGATCAAAGGGGAGGGGGAAGATGGACGGCAACTGTAGCGTGCATCCCTCCCCTTTGTTTCAGTTCTGTACAGCACGCTATGGGGACTGCCCAGGTGCGCCGGCTGCGGCGTTCTCCTCCTCCGACGAGCCCGAGACACCCCCCAGATGGCTAAGCTTCGGCTCTGGGTACCTGCGAGATGGAATAGGCTCGAGAGCACGTCCCGGCCAGTTGTAAGTGCGATGGCGGAAGGAGGTGGAATGCGATGGGAGAGTAGCTCGCCGGAGCTAGATCCGACGAGGTGTTTGATGGCGGAATCGGGACGCTTTGATGGGTAGATGAACCAACTAAAAGCTAAACACTAATCCTAAAACTAACAGCAACAAGAAAAAGCATAAAACAGGACCTCAAGGGCTGGGGAGCCCAAGGTTTGACCTCACGGCCAAGCTTGGCCGGAGATGGGTGGAACGCCGCTTCGCCTTTGCCTGACCCTCTCTAGCTAGCTGGAGACCTTCCTGTCACCAAGATCAATCCGAAGCACGCCTAAGGGAGCCAAAGCCAAGGTCAAATCGGGTTCAAAAGCAAATGGAAGAGAAGAGGTGTGGTTTTGAAACATGGCTCTGGAGCGACCTTCGAGGCAAGATTGCGAGCAGACGAAGAAGATCTTGGAGGATCCAAGTGGTCGGCGCGAATCCTGGTAGTACAAGCTACAACTTTCGTGAAGGACGAAACCCTCCTCGAGCAACGCACAAGCGACGAAAAAATCGAGAAGTATGGGTCACGGGCACTTCTGACAAGGGTGCAGGGCTATGGTCAGGGAGTTGACCGGCTGGTCAACGTCCCAGACCACCTGGTTGGTCCACGTGGACCAACCAGGAAAAAGCCCCGAAAAATGTTTTATTAATTACTTTTAAAATAGTAAATGGCATTATTAATTTATGGTTATAAAATAAAAAGTATTCGTTATTTTATGTAGTATTTTATTATGATTTTTAATTTATTTTATGAAGTATATTTTTACAAGTTGCTTTTATACCCTTTATAGGTATAATATCTACATATTTTATTCTTTATTTTTATTTTGTGTATTTTAATTTTATTATTTTTATTTAGTATTTTATAAAATTATAGCATACTTTTATACACATAATTATGTTTTTATTTTATTTTTCTGATATGTTTTGTATATTTAATAAAATATGAATATGTGTTGTATATGTATGTATATAAGTATTGTATCTATGTATTGTGTATACATGTATTATATTTTATGTTTTATTATGTTTTTATTCCAATTTTAATGTACATAATTATTACAAGTATTATTTAAAACATTATAAAAATATAAAATTATAAAAATAATAAATAAATAATAAATTGAATATTTTATTCGGTACACTGTACAATAGGGGTCCAAAACTCAACTTTCAAACCGTAGCTCCGCCAAATGCGAAACCACCGCCATTAAATAGCTTATTTTCTTCTATATACAATTAAAGGTGAGTATGCTGCATTTGGAGTTTTCATTAATGAGATACGGGTCTGGGAAGTTGGCATTCTGGAATTTTATTTAGACCATAACTTTTTATCTGTACATTATTTTTCAGTGAAATCAATTTTGTATTTTTCTATATTAAATTATCTACAACTTTCATGTAAAAAGTTTCTTTATTTGATGTATAAAAAGTGGAACCAAAAATAGGTCCCAAAATGAATAAAGAATGAATTAATAATTATAGGTATTTGGCCCTTATCTCCCCCTACTTTATTCCTTGTCGACCTATTCATCAAGATGCCTAGGTCTCGGGGTTTCGGGTCATAAAATATTTACAATATTTTATTCTTTTTCTTTTCTTTTCTTTATTCTATAATTTTGGCATTAAAAACCGCATTTTATACAATATATACAAGATAATGCATGGATGATAAAATGCATGAATTACGCCTATTTACACGCATTTACTAGGGTTTTTAAGTCCAAAATGATAGAATAAAGATGATGAAATGTGGATTCATCATCCCCCTATACTTTACCTTTGCTAGTCCCTAGCAAACACTTATGCAATAAGTGCAAAAAGAAAAATAAAGAAAAGAAAAAGAAGAAATGTGGATTAAGTTTAATTATCAAACTTGTCTTCACAAAATCAAAGTTTGGAGCTTAAGTCGGACTTTGGAATTTTAGTGCGGTCGGAACCTTAATGAGAACCAAATTTGAAATCCAACAGTCCTTGAGAATCCCAAAACTCTGTCCAAGTCTCCTCAATAGCCAGGTCAGAAATACTTCAACTCATACGCAAACTCTTACGACTATGAATCTGACTTGTACAGTGTAAGTGATATGTAGCTCCCCACCTCAGAAGTAACAAAGAAACAACCTCCCCCAACCCGGTAACTCTAATGTCTCGGTCTAGCAACTCTTTCCTCGAGAAGAGGGGTATTCCCTTCTAAGTTCAAGTGCAACCGGCTCAAGAAGAGGGGGAAGAAGTATAGACTTTTGGGAGCTCAACCAGTGTAGCTAAGTCTCCCGCTGCAAGCTTCATGAGATGTAACATGGATACCATAAGCTTTTGCTTTATTGGACTATATACACTCCGGTGGGGTTATTAAATTTTCAATCCGACCCACCACTTTTTTGGAGTTCCTTTTTTTTCTTTTTTTTCTTTTTTTTTCTCTTTTTTTTCAATTGCATCTGTACAACATATCTACATGGTGCAGCATATATACAAGAAATTTCTTCTTGAACCAGTAGACTATCCCTCTTTTGAAGCTTTATTGCAACCCACAGCTTCTGTCTTTAGCCTTCATCACCACTAGACCAAGTTGAGGTGCACTTCCTTCACTATAAGAAGAGGAGAGGTTCCGCCTAGAAGTACTACCCTCATATGCTACCCCAAGCCAAAGGAAACTGCCTCCTCACCACCTCATCCGTGGAGAGCTATGTGAAAGGTGCAGGTGTCCAAGTTAGGTCATTATCAACAAGAGTCATGCGTGTGCTCTGAAATACTCTACTTAGGCAGTCAAGAATACATTGAACCAAGTCCCGTGATCCTCAAAGAATTAAGTCAACTAGACCTGAAGTACCTCAAACCCAGTTCCTATAAGGTTCCTGTTATTAGGTAGATTATAAGGTCCAATCAAGCTCCAATCTCCGGATTTTATTTAGACTTGTTCAACTATCAAACTCAATCCGAAAAATGCTCATGCTATGCCATGCAAGAAATATTTTTGTGATGCAATTTTCAAGATTTTGAACTTTTTATGGATTTTTGAAAAGATAATGATGATGCATGCAGATGCATTTTTTTGTATTTTTTCAAAACGATTTTTCAAATGTTTTTTTTATTTTAAATTTTGCAAATGTTTTTGGAATTTTTGAAAACAAAAGATTTTTGGCTGAAAACTAGGTGAAAAATATGTACACGGGCGTGCTTCTTACATATACAAGAAGTGGATTTTAAGTATTTACAAGGGTAAGTGGTCAATTTTATAAGTACATATTATATAATGGATTTTGGTGTGATGTAAGTATTCCTCAAACTTATTTGACAAAATCTTTTTCACACAATTTTTTGGAAAACTATAGTCCAAAGTAATTTTTACAAACATTTTACAAACATGTACACACATTTGAAAATCATTTTGCAAAGGCTTTCGAAACAGTATAGATAGATTTTTCAAAATATTTTTGCAACCATTTTTCAAACCATTTGCAAATCATTTTTCAAACATTTTATTTCACACAAAGAAAATAAATTTTACAAACCACGCATTTTTACCAAGGTTGAAAACATGTAACAAAATATTTTCAAAATAGTTTTCAATAGATGTTCACAAAGATTTTCAAACTATTTTTCAAACATTTTGCAAAAAATATTTTCACCTGATTTATTAATCAGTAAATACAAAAAGAATTTGAGGAATGAAACACCTTTTTATTAAGGAATTTTAATGAATTTAAAGAATTATTAACTGTATTATTACGAAAGTACGAGTTATGGCTAAAGTATATACACAGTATATACGACCCCCCTATACTTAGCTTGAGCTATGTCCTCATAGATCGGAGAGAAAAGAGAAGACATAACTCGTACTAAGGATAGACAAGTCTAAAGAATAAAGGAATAAATGAAGGAATGAATGAACAAATGAGAAGTTGACCGTCCCCCCTAAACTTAGGATCAAATAATCCTAAGTATAGCAGACTGTTCACAACGCAGGGAGGGTCAAGGGTGGGAATGAGCAGATCGTACTCAGATTGTCTCCCCCTATACTTAGGGTAAAATATCCCTAAGTATAGACAAGAAGAGGAGACAATGGAGAGGATCGAAAAGAATAGAGAAACTCGGGGTGCACACCCCCTATACTTAGGACAAAGTACGTCCTAAGTATGGAAAACTGTCTACAAGGGGCGACACCTTTTTGATAGATAAAGAAGATAGAAAAGGAAAAGAAGAAAAGATATCTGACAATGGGAGGAGAGATCGTGAGAATGTACACATCGCTCCCCCTATACTTAGGGTAAAAGACGCCCTAAGTATAGGCAACAACAGGAGCGATGACACGGAACGAAGAATGAACACTCAACTCATCTACCCCTCCTATACGTAGGACAAAGTACGTCCTAAGCAAGGCAAATACGAGAAATGGGTAGACGAGCAAAAACAGGAGATGGAAAGAGAGTCACGGGATAGAATCTACAACATAAATGGGTGATCATCAGAAGGTGGAAAGCAAACCTTCTTGCGGGACCGCTGAGGGATAGATCTGACGTGATGTATGTCGACATCGGGGTCCACAGTGGACGGAGGCCGATCAGGGTCGACACGGTGAAGGCCCTCAGTGGAATCAAAACGGAAAGGGACGAACTGATCTATGGAAGCAGTATGGCTAGGTTCTCCCTTTGTGGTCCTATGGTGTGAAGGCACAGACGGGTGAGTGGAAGAAGTACGACTAGGTCCGGCCTTGGAAGTCTCGCAGATGTCAAAGTGAAATGGGACAAACTCATCATCCTCGGAAGAAGTGTAATCGGAGTCGTCCTGCGAGTCCTCGTCCAGGTTAAAATCAAAAGGAACGAAATCATCTGCGGAAGTATACGAACCCTGTTCATCCTCTATAATCTCAATGGATCATCTTTTTCATTAAAAGGTCCGAATTTCTGAAGAAAAGCAACTAAATCAAATTCGGCCTTTGGCTCATCAGCATCTATGTGGACAGGGACGGATCCATCGGTGAAAGTAGTCAAAGCATGTCCGTCCTGTAAAGTCTCTAAATCTGCCCTCCGCTCAATGGTATCGATCGTGTAAATCCCGCGGATGTCATCAACACATCGCCAATCACAGGAAGCAGCAACACCAAGGTCTATGCTTTCCGAGCTTTCCTCCTTGGAGAGGAATTCTCGGGTCTCATCATCGTTCATAAAGAAGATCTCTCTGATATCCTCATATAGATCATAGTCCTCGGGGTCAGCAATAATCGATGAAGGTGCATCAGATGCAGGTTTTTGGTCAACTGTGGGTGTGGTGATCAACACTTCGCTCTCGTCAACAGGACGGAAGCGAATCTCTCCTGATCCATAGTCAATAACGACCCTCGCAGAGGCGAGGAATGGTCGTCCCAGGATGATTGGAGATGGCTCCCCTGTGGAGTTCTCCATGGGCAACACGACAAAATCAACATGATGGCTCGTGCCCTGAATAGAAATGACGGCGTTTTCAAGGATACCCTTCGGCCTCTTAATAGATCCATCAGCAAACTGAACGATCATCCTGGTTTTCTTGAGAGGCCCTAAGTGAAGAGACTGTACCAGCGAGAAGGGTAATATGCTAATAGATGCACCACCGTCTAGGAGAGTTCGATCACATGTATAGTCAGAGATGGTGCAAGTGATGAAAGGTGTAGCTGTGTTCTTCTTCTTAGGAATGGGACGGTGTGTGATGGCGAGGGTAGTGGCCATGGTCAGAATATGACGCTCAGATCTTCTCCTCCGCTTTCTCTTCTTGGGAAGAGGAGCAGATAAATCGGTCATGGCCTGCTGAAGTGGGGCACGAATGATCTCATGAATAGTGGTCACCACTTCGGGTTCAGTCAATATTTTTTTGAATTTTTGGACTTCCTCCATACAAGGGAGGAAGTCGGAATCAGCATATACACGAGGCATGCCAAGAGCAGTCTGTACAGCGGCATCCTCGGGGTCAAAGGTGGGACAGGATGTGAGAGATTGTGTAGTCAAAGGATCTGGCAAGTGGATGCTCTCCTCACAGTCTGACTTGATCAAAGGTCTCCCAATCTCTTTTTGGATTTTTAAATTTTTCTCATTTTTTTGTATTTTTGGCGATTGCAAGCTCTCATGGAAATCCTCAAATGAACCCATATCATCAAATGGTGGAATATCATGGTTGCTCTTATTTGTGCTAGTGAGGTGGTCAATCCTCTGTCTCATATGATCCATCATCTGGGTCAAGTGCTCTAGGGTGGATTCCATGAAAGGTGACTCCAACAGATCAGCCTCGGGTGAATGTGAAGGAAGAGGAGGATAATATACATGTGGAAGTGGATGTGGGTAGAAATCCGAGTTCTGATACTGCGGCTGAGGCGGATATGTACAAAAATCAGGAGCAAAGTCCTCCTGGAAAAAAGGAGGTAGACCGGCTGGAGTGAACGAGGGATCCGCAGAGTCCGGATAAAATACGCTCTAGGGGTCCATCTCGAGAACAAAAGACAATATTGGGAGAGCACGATGGTCAAGTCAAGAGAAGTGGGAAGAAAGGCGCAAGTGCGCAGAAGCGATCTAGGACACACACAAAACAATCACAAACAAAAATGAAACAATCAAACCCTCAATTCACCTACTCAACTCGGTAGAGACCACAAGAGCGGTCTTTTTATCTTGTCTGTTTTAGAGTTAGGTGAGAAGTCCAAAAGTTACACAAACACTTAGGGGCTCAATGGGATTTGGGCACTAGTCCTTAGGGTGTGCGCGAGCAAGTAAAAGCGAAGACAATGAGGGGATTACTCGCCCCAATACAAGATTTTTCTTTTGATCGATTTTAGGGTCAAGTAAAATTAGCAGTCCCATTTTTATTAATTATCACTTTTTTGGTATTTTAATGAGAATGCACGAGCCTAACAGGGAGTCAATTCTTTTAAGCACCTAGGTGATCAAAATCAGAGGTAGAGAGTCGGAAAAGCAATGCAAGCGGCAAAACGATGATGTATGCTAAAGCGTAAATGCTCACCTTGCCTCCAGCACTCATACATGCAGGGATGCTCAGCAGAATTGAAACCTAACTATATGCAAATGCAAGCCGATGAAATCGCCCTAAGTTGCAGAAATTGCTATTATCGTGAAGAACCACAAGTCGGCCACTTATCTTTAGCCTAAGAGTCCGGTCTTGGCTTACCCCTCCTCTTCTCGACACACTCGAGTTCAGGAGTAGCGCTTGATGGGGCTCGCTCACGGCACACGGGTTAGAAGATGATGACGCGACTGTTTAGATTTGACTAAGTCCAAAACGCACTATAGGTACATGCAGTGGTTATTATTGTGTTTGGACCTAAGTCTATCGCAAGCAATCCTAAAACTAGGAGCTCAATCACACAAAATAAGGAAAACAAAATCGGAAAACAAAATAAGAAAAAGGCGATGAAAACCGATGAAAAGCCGCGGTGAGCCCCCAAGTGTACAAACACTTGGAAATTGGGCCCGAAAGTCCAAGAGTCCGAGTACCTGTATTATTACACAATAGAGTCTCTCTCTCTCATTGAAATTACACAAATAATGCACAAAAAATGCTCAAAAATGTGCTTGTCTTCTCAAATCCTCCAAGCCTCCTTTGATGCTAGGTCGGCAAGCAGACGCCGGCTTCACGTGGGTGCGTAGGTGCCTAGGGTAGAGCACCTCCCTCGATCCGCGGTTCCTCGCACAAAGTCAACAAGAGAGGGTGATTAGACAAGTAAGACGATTATATCAAATAAATGAGCAAATGAATAAGGCAAAAATAGGCAAATAATCACAAACACAAGCAAAAACCCAAACTACGCGCTGTTGCTCCCCGACAACGGCGCCATTTGTTGAACACGGATTTGCAGAGGTCGTGCTGACTCACAAGGCGAATCAACAGTCGCTGATTTGACCTCCAACGAAATCCTAATTCAAACAACAATTAACCCACGACAATCAAGTAAAGAAGTGAAGGTGTGTGGAGTTAAAATTTATTATAACTCTACAACAAAGATGTGTATAGTGCAAGTATGTGTAGAGGTCGAACACAGGGAGCAGAAAGGCTAGATCGGGGCAAAATGCTCAAAATGTGTGTGTATGTGATCAAGTGTCTACTATGCCATTTTTTTGTGGGTTTATAATTTTTATACCTTTTTTATTTAATTTTTGATTTTATATTTTTTTTATTTTGATTTTTACTTTACTGATTTTATATTTTCTTTTTATATTTTATATTTTTTTTCTTTTTCAATATTGGAATGTATATATGATATAAGAGAAGAGGGAAGAAGGTATTTATAAAAATAGTGAAAAAAGCTCAAAAATCAGAAAATCAAATGTTTTTGTGGTTTTTATAATTTTATAATGTTTTTATGACTTTTCTAGATTTTTTCTAATTTTTTTGGTATTTTTAAAGTCAAAACTACTGAAAACAGTGGAGAAAATGCAAGGCCGAAACTAAAATGGAGAAATAAAATAGAAATCAGTAGCGAAAATTCTCCAATTTAATTTTCACTTAAAGACAATGAAACAAAGAAAATTTAGAGACAGAATTTGTATTTTTAGGATTTTTTGTAGAATTTTTAGGATTTTTATAAATGTTTTTGGGGTTTTGCAATTTTTAGGAGTTTGGTTTTGTATTTTTTAATGATTTTTGGTCTAGAGCTAGGAGGGACTAAAAGACACAAAATATATTTTTTTGGGAATTTTTCAAAATAGAATGAATATATTAAAAATAAAAGACTGTAGGAAGGTAGAAATGATGTTTTGGATTTTTTTGATAAAACAAACAACAGGATAAAAATACAACAAAAATCCCTAGTTGTAGAACAAGCTCAGAGGCACACGGACATATTTTTAGATTTTCAAATGGATAAATGATGCTCCAGAAATAAATCAACGACTCAAAATATTGTAAAAATTATACAGGACACAAATCACAATATCTTTTGTTGAAATTTGAATACAAATTCGGCCCTACTAATTCCTACAACATATCCAAAAATGAGCAAGTGATATTGAGTATTTAAAGCGTTATCAACAAAACAAGCCCAATCAGTACTCTGAATTCATAAATTCGCCATAAATAGTTCGTACACCAGAAAATTTTGAAATTTGGATATGATGTAGAACGTTCAAATAGCTTTCTAACAAAAAAAATCTCACAAAAAAACGAGTTCAGATGAATGAGTTATGTCCGTTACAATACAGGGGCGCAGATGCAATAGTAGTACGAACTGCAATTCAAAAAGTACGAAAATTTCCTGTAATAATAAAAAATTGCGAGGGTCTGAATATAAATTTCACCACTTATCCACTTGTCATGCTTGGATGCGCATTGATGGGGCCGATCTGACGGTTGATATCCCTTGTGACGTGGACGGTATAGATCAAAGGGGAGGGGGAAGATGGACGGCAACTGTAGCGTGCATCCCTCCCCTTTGTTTCAGTTCTGTACAGCACGCTATGGGGATTGCCCAGGTGCGCCGGCTGCGGCGTTCTCCTCCTCCGACGAGCCCGAGACACCCCCCAGATGGCTAAGCTTCGGCTCTGGGTACCTGCGAGATGGAATAGGCTCGAGAGCACGTCCCGGCCAGTTGTAAGTGCGATGGGGAATGCGCGGAAGGAGGTGGAATGCGATGGGAGAGTAGCTCGCCGGAGCTAGATCCGGCGAGGTGTTTGATGGCGGAATCGGGACGCTTTGATGGGTAGATGAACCAACTAAAAGCTAAACACTAATCCTAAAACTAACAGCAACAAGAAAAAGCATAAAACATGATCTCAAGGGCTGGGGAGCCCAAGGTTTGACCTCACGGCCAAGCTTGGCCAGAGATGGGTGGAACGCCGCTTCGCCTTTGCCTTACCCTCTCTAGCTAGCTGGAGACCTTCCTGTCACCAAGATCAATCCGAAGCACGCCTAAGGGAGCCAAAGCCAAGGTCAAATCGGGTTCAAAAGAAAATGGAAGAGAAGAGGTGTGGTTTTGAAACATGGCTCTGGAGCGACCTTCGAGGCAAGATTGCGAGCAGACGAAGAAGATCTTGGAGGATCCAAGTGGTCGGCGCGAATCCTGGTAGTACAAGCTACAACTTTCGTGAAGGACGCAACCCTCCTCGAGCAACGCACAAGCGGCGAAAAAATCGAGAAGTATGGGTCACGGGCACTTCTGACAAGGGTGCAGGGCTATGGTCAGGGAGTTGACCGGCTGGTCAACGTCCCAGACCACCTGGTTGGTCCACGTGGACCAACCAGGAAAAAGCCCCAAAAAATGTTTTGTTAATTACTTTTAAAATAGTAAATGGCATTATTAATTTATGGTTATAAAATAAAAAGTATTCGTTATTTTATGTAGTATTTTATTATGATTTTTAATTTATTTTATGAAGTATATTTTTACAAGTTGCTTTTATACCCTTTATAGGTATAATATCTACATATTTTATTCTTTATTTTTATTTTGTGTATTTTAATTTTATTATTTTTATTTAGTATTTTATAAAATTATAGCATACTTTTATACACATAATTATATTTTTATTTTATTTTTCTGATATTTTTTGTATATTTAATAAAATATGAATATGTGTTGTATATGTATGTATATAAGTATCGTATCTATGTATTGTGTATACATGTATTATATTTTATGTTTTATTTAGGTTTTTATTCCAATTTTAATGTACATAATTATTACAAGTATTATTTAAAACATTATAAAAATATAAAATTATAAAAATAATAAATAAATAATAAATTGAATATTTTATTCGGTACACTGTACAATAGGGGTCCAAAACTCAACTTTCAAACCGTAGCTCCGCCAAATGCGAAACCACCGCCATTAAATAGCTTATTTTCTTCTATATACAATTAAAGGTGAGTATGCTGCATTTGGAGTTTTCATTAATGAGATACGGGTCTGGGAAGTTGGCATTCTGGAATTTTATTTAGACCATAACTTTTTATCTGTACATTATTTTTCAGTGAAATCAATTTTGTATTTTTCTATATTAAATTATCTACAACTTTCATGTAAAAAGTTTCTTTATTTGATGTATAAAAAGTGGAACCAAAAATAGGTCCCAAAATGAATAAAGAATGAATTAATAATTATAGGTATTTGGCCCTTAT
The DNA here is from genome assembly GCA_037367405.1 of Ottelia alismoides. Lineage (NCBI taxonomy): Eukaryota > Viridiplantae > Streptophyta > Magnoliopsida > Alismatales > Hydrocharitaceae > Ottelia > Ottelia alismoides. The sequence goes on along the minus strand of JAZKJV010001889.1, from coordinate 292,426 downwards.
CTCCCCCTACTTTATTCCTTGTCGACCTATTCATCAAGATGCCTAGGTCTCGGGGTTTCGGGTCATAAAATATTTACAATATTTTATTCTTTTTCTTTTCTTTTCTTTATTCTATAATTTTGGCATTAAAAACCGCATTTTATACAATATATACAAGATAATGCATGGATGATAAAATGCATGAATTACGCCTATTTACACGCATTTACTAGGGTTTTTAAGTCCAAAATGATAGAATAAAGATGATGAAATGTGGATTCATCACATACCTACGTGTGGATCCGCAGGTCCTCAGTAGTGAGAAGTTTAAAGACATCACTTTTAGTACATATTCACACACTTCTTGTAGCATAGTTGGTAGTAGTTTTTACTGTCTTCTTTACTTGTAGTTTCTTTCTGAGAGACATGGCATGTAATGTATAATTGTGGACATCTATATTTATGCTTACATGTATTTTTTGGACATGGAATGAATAATAGAATGTAATGGAATTTGTGAATGGAAACACGCGTGCTTGTGAACAGATTGAATGCAATGGGAAGCAAAAAAAATCATTCCCTTTTTGCATGTTCCTATTTTCTTCTGCTTTTGTGAATGTCAAATATTCGAATGGTGAATGTATGTGCGTGGATTGGTTTGCCGAGTACCCAGATCCTAGGGGTGTCCCAGCTTGGTATCAGAGCAGTGGTACTCCATTCCATTCCACACATACTATTCCTCATTGGTGTTCGAATATTGGATAGTGTGAAAGCCTTCTGACCCAACACGAATCCACAGGAGAATAGCATGTTTACATCCATGTCCATATGTCTCTCTTAACTCATGCAACACATATGATGGTAGGATTGGGTGCATCTCCACCTTGAGGGCACCAGTTTCTCAGTTAGGGTAGTGTAGGCTACCTTGCCTACATAGTACACTCAACGACACAGGATCATATGATAGAGGATGTTAGAGTTGTGTACGAGTTGCTAATGTGTTTCCAGACGAATTTCCTAGATTACCACCAATACGGGAGATAGAGTTCGAGATCATGCTACTGTCAGTTACCCAATCGATCTCTATTCCCCCGTACAGGTTGGCACGAACTGAGCTCAAGGAGCTCAAAGTATAGTTGTAGGAGCAGTTGGAGAAGGGATTCATCTGCCTCAACACATCACTATGGGGAGCACCAGTTCTTCTCGTGAAAAAGAAGGATGTAACCTTTCGAGGCTATGCATAGACTACAGACAGCTAAACAAGAGAACAGTTAAGAACCGTTACTCACTCCCATGAATTGATGATCTCTTTGATCAATTACAGGGAGCAACAATGCTCTTTAAGATTGACATGTATTCAGGATATATCACCAGTTGAGGATCAAAGAGGCTGACGTGATGAAGTCTACATTCCGCACTAGATATGGCCATTATGAGTTCTTGGTTACACCTTTTGGACTTACGAATGCACCTGCCGCATTCATAGATTTGATGAACCGAATCTTCCGTCCGTACTTGGATAGGTTTGTGATTTTATTCATCGATGATGTTCTAGTCTACTCCCATGATGAGTACTAGCACGAGTCCCATCTGTGCACGGTTCTAGAGACACTCCGAGAGCATCAGTTGTATGCCAAATATAACAAGTGGGAGTTTTGACTTTTTGAGGTGGCATTTCCTGGCCACGTGGTGTCAGGGGTGGGGGTGTTAGTTGATCCCGTCAACATAGAGGTAGTGGTGTCTTGGGAGAGGCCCAAGACGGTTACAGAGATTAGCAGCTTCCTTGACCTCGTCAGGTATTACAGGAGGTTTGTTAGAGGGTTCTCTCGGTTGTCTCTACACCTCCCCCGATTGACGCAAAAGGATGTGCCATTTGTCTGGAATGACAAATGCAAGTTGAGCTTTCGAACGCTCAAAGAGCGATTGACTTATGCACCCATCCTCAATCTTCCATCTGGTACCTTGGACTTCATCGTGTACACAGATGCTTCCAAGGAGGGCTTCGGTGTAGTGTTGATGCAGCATGGACAGGTTGCGACGTACGCGTCACGAAAGCTGAAGAACCTTGAATGCAACTACCCCACTCATGACTTGGAGTTGGTGGCTGTAATCTTTGTATTAAAGATACGGCATCACTATTTGTATGGGGTGATATTTAAGACTTTCACAGGTCACAAGAGCCTCAAATAAATTTTCGATAAGAAGGAACTGAATATGAGGCAAAAGCGGTGGATGGAACTGCTAAAAGATTATTATTGTACCATCTCTTACCATCCTGGTAAGGGGAACGTGGTAGCAGACGCCTTGAGTAGGCGACCATACACTAAGGGTACGGCAACATGGTTGCAGACTTAGGATGTGCTCGCTACACTTAATAAGTAGCATCCATTTGAGGGCACATCCGATGCAGTGACACTGCTAGTCAAGTATAGCAACTTGTGGGATAGATTGTTTGGGGGCAACTGACAGATTCAAGGATCCAGGACCACAAGTGTTTGAAGGATGAATTTGACAGATTTCGAGTTCGTGAATCCATCATATGGAATGGGGACCGCGTGTGTGTCCCAGATGACAAGGAGCTGATGAGAGAGATCTTGGATGAGGCGCATAGTTTGAGACTTTCCATACATCGAGGTGGCACCAAGATTTACAGGGACCTCCGCCAACACTTTTGGTGGGAAGGTATGAAGGACGTAGCTGAACATGTTAGCAGATGTCTTACTTGCCATATGATGAAGGCAAAACACCAGAGGCCTCCTGGGTTACTGTAGTCTCTTCCCATCCCGGTATGGAAATGGGAGAGCATCTCCATGGATTTTGTTACATCATTACCGCATGGGATAGGGGTCATCATTGATCAGTTGACAAGTCAGCCCATTTCATCCCGGTGAACATGACCTATACTCCAGTACAACTAGCCAAGCTATATGTTCAACACATCATTCGGTTGCATGGCATACTCAAGGAAGTAGTGTCAGACAAAAATTCCTTTTTTACATCACACTACTGGGGAGAGTTCATGAGAGCCTTAAGGACAGAGCTACATATGAGTTCAGCCTACCATCCGCGGACAGATGGGCAGTCTGAGAGGACCATTCAGACCTTGGAGGATCTACTACGAGCATGCACAATTGAGTGGAAGGGATATTGGAAGGATCACCTCCCACTAGTTGAGTTTACGTACAATAATAGCTGCCACACCAGTATAGCCATGGTACCATTTGAGGTATTGTACGGGAGGCGGTGCACTAATGTTTACCATGCAGATAATTGAGGAGACCACCAAAGTAGTGGAAAGTGCTAGGAGGAAATTGTTGACTGTGCACAGCCGTCAGAAGAGTTACACCGACCGTCAGCATAGAGACCTCGAGTTTCAAGTACGTTGTCGTGCATTCGTGCTCAAATGGGTAATTTTTAGTCATTCCTGTGTGACTAAGCATTTCTCATGATCACAGGTTGGGGACTTCGTGTTCTTACGTGTCCCCAATGAGGGGCATACAATATTTTGGCGCAAAGGGCAAGCTAGCACCACATTTTGTAAGGACATTTGAGATTTTGGCCCGTGTCGGGAAAGTAGCCTACAGGGTGGCCCTTCTCTCACACCTCGAGGGAATCCACGGCGTGTTTCACGTGTCAAATCTGTGGAAGTATATCCGAGATCCCCGACACGTGATCAGCTATGAGGACTTGACGGTGGAGCCAAACCTCTCCTTCCTAGAAGAGCCGGTGCGGATACTAGATCACGCAGTTAAGAAGCGGAGGCGGAAGGAGATCCCGTTAGTTAAAATCCTATGGCGAAGTCAAGATGTCGAAGAGGCGATGTGGGAACCTGAGGCATACATGAGGGAGAAATACCCTCAATTGTTCACAGGTACGGAACTGAAACCGTAGTCGAGCTCTTTTGAGATGGGTTTTTCTCTCTTTGAGATTTTTATGGGCTCATTTCTCTGTGAGACTTGGACACAATGGGGTTCGGATATTGAAATCGACTAGAATCATCCTAAGTCTCGGGGACGAGACTTTCTTTGAGATTTTTATGTTGTGAAAACCCCGAAAACCGAATAGGGACCAAAATGTAAAACCCAGCTGGATCTGGTATTATTTGCAAATCGGCTTTTATTGCAGGGTCCAAAAAATTTATTTGAGTAGTCCATTGCGTAGGCCTCATCGATAGCTTTCCAACGAGTCTAAGAATGCAAAAATCCGAGTTCGGGAGCCCGAGTTACGGTCATTTTAGTGAGAGGGGGTCCAGGCCATATAAGGATCCGGACCCGGATCCGAATCCAAGTTAAACCCAATAAAACCCAACCCATCTCGCCCAAAACGCCCCCAAATCATTCCCCTTCGACCAGCAGCTTTCCTTCCTCCATTTCTCCTCCCTCTCCATCACCGGAGCATCGTCGGAGCACTTCGGATTGACGATCCGAAGCCAAAATCGAGTAGAGAAGGTCCGGGTCACCCCATGTGCGGTTCCCATCGTGAACAAAGTGTTGATCGCGTCGTGCTTCACCAACGGAGAAACCGAGGTGTGAGTGTTCTTGAGGTACGATGTTTTCCCCTCTTGTTGCGGCTTCCACATGACTTTGACCTATGCATATTGTCTGGTTAGAGCCCTTGTGATGTTGGTAGCATTGTTTATGTTGTGAGTTGGTGTAGAAGTCCTAATTTGCTAAATACCAAACAAATTGAGAAGATCGTGTTCTTTTTCCCTCCACCAGTTGTGCATAATACCTCACTGCCTCAATGCAAACTGGTTGTTGCGGCTTAGTGATTCAAATGGCAGAGTGAGTGTAAATAGGATGTGCCATAACCACTATTAGCCCCAATTCGTGAGGGGAATAGTTTTTAGGATTTTCTGTGCACATGGTTATCTTGATCTGTAGCTACTGGGAATTTGCAAAATAAATTCCATTCTCTATGCTACTCTCCTATGTCTGTCAGCCAGGGACTAAAGAAATGATCTCTTTCACACTTAGTTTTTCTTTGCAATAATGAGATGACACTCTCTTACTCTATTAGTGAGAACTAACACCAAGGTTGGTACCATTTTCCATTGTTCCCTGCTACTTTACTAGTCAGTTCAAGTATACAGTTTGGATCTTCCCACCTTGAGTGTGATGATGGGTAAGAATGAAGTGCTTTCTGTCAAGAGTAATGTTTCCTAATCATGGTGCTCATCAGCTCTCCTTTGTAGAGCACCCATCCACCGGAAATGCAACAGTCCAAGATGGGGATGTCAACGACTACAAATTGTTCAAGTCCTCATACTTTTCAATCTTGTGCCAACTGAAATATGCACGATTAAAGGATATTTCTCTATTGATACAACTCATGTGGCCTTAGACAGGATGGGGAGTTAGAGCTTCCTTTTCTCTTAGAAATGCATCATTTTTCTTCTTTTCAGAACTTACCATATCACTGTTGAAGCTCATGATCTTCATCACAGAACCCTGGATAGTCTGATTTTGAATCCTCCGAAGTTTCATCTTGCTTAATCAGTTGATTCCCTACTCAAATTAAGTTCCATTTTGATTAAGTTGTATAAAGCTCCACATAAATCTCTAGGTTGTGATTGGTTAAGAACTTTCTTTGCTCGAGTGAAACTTGTGTGTTTTGATCTCTTTTCCTACTACAGTTGCGAATTGTTGCTGTGACTTCCACCAAATAAAAAGCAATACCTTTGTTGAAAAATCTCGGACTTGAGACCTGGCAGCAATACGAAACTAAATGTAGCATCTAGTCACCTATTGCTAAGAGTACTCTTGTAATTTGATCATATAGAAATGGATAGTAGGGCCTTAGATCTGGAAGATTGGATCTTCTATAATAAATAATATGTACTTGGATCCTTAGATGTGGGTTTACATTGAGGTCATGATCGAAACTAAGCCCATCCTTGTCTCGTCTCTATTGTGAGATCATATGTTAAATGGGAATTACATATGATTTAAACAAGCATTTCATATCTCCCGACAAGTTCAATGGCATCATCATCTTGTGGGTCCGATTCATGATAAACGGGTAGATGGAATTAGGTGCATCCAAGGGAGGGGGCATGCACCCTTGGGGGCCCGGGTAGAGACCTAGTTGACTGCGATCCCAACTACTATTGTAGCTGCAATGGTTGGGGGACATGTTGCTTGGCACGCCAAGGTGCTGATCTGACAGTGTTGGCCTCGACACTTGCGTGCTTTTGCCCGGTGCTCGAGCGCAGGCCAAGTAGTCATGGTTGGTCGGCTATGTTTCGCTTGTCACTAAGAGTTAACACTCGTGTACGGGCCAATGTAGGCCACATTGGCCGGTGTTCCGAGTGGGAGCGCTAAGAGGGGAGTTCCGGGAAATGTGGTTAATGAAGTTTGGGATGGGACGTGAATCTCCTGGGCATAAGGAGGATTGGGCTAGTCGTGAAGATTCGCGGGTTGGAATCTAGATTGTGAATCGGAAGTATCAACTGTGAAGTGGAGCTAAGCGGACGTGTTGGAAACTTAGTTAGGATGCATTGTACCCCACTGTATGCCTACGGAGGCACCCCAACCCTAAGGTATTCTTTTTGCCTTAGAGTTATAGTGTGAAGTCTCACCCCGATCAAAACCACAGACTATCCAGAAAGCTTGGTTACTTATATCCATATCTAATAACCATAATAAAAATGTGATTCTAGTGAGATCTGGTTACCAAGTTTCTTTCTCTTTTGCATACATTTAAGTTACATCCTTCTTGTTGTTGTATAGTTTTATCTAATTCGTACTGGGCAATTTTGCTCATAACGTACCAACGTATGGATCCGTAGGTCCTCAGCAGTAAGCAGTTTAAAGACATCACTTTTAGTGCAGATTCACTACACTTCTTGTAGCACAGTTGGTAGTAGTTTTTATTGTCTTCTTTACTTGTAGTTTCTTTCTGAGAGACATGGCATGTAATGTATAATTGTGGACATCTATATTTATGCTTACATGTAGTTTTTGGACAAGGAATGAATAATAGAATGTAATGGAATTGGTGAATGGAAATACGCGTGCTTGTGAACAGCTTGAATGCAATGGGAAGCAAAAAAAATCATTCCCTTTGCATGTTTCTATTTTCTTCTGCTTTTGTGAATGTCAAATATTCAAATGTTGAATGTATGTGCGTGGATTGGTTTGTCGAGTACCCGGATCCTAGGGGTGTCACACTGGGCGATTAGAGTTACCTTGTTAAGAGAGAATGTTTCTTTGTTACTTATGAGATGAGGAGTTATATTTCACTTACACCGTGCAAGTAAGAATTCATAGTCATTAGAATTTGTGTATGTAGACTTGTTCTGATCTGTTTGTTGAGGAGACTTGAATAGGAGTCTTGTGGAACTTAGAGGCATTAGATTTTAAATCCATATCCCGATAAGGTTCCGACACACTAATAATACAAAGGTCCAACAGAGCTCCAGACTATATTTTTATGAAGATAAGTTTAAAAGTCAACATTATTCTAACTTATTTCCTTTTTCTTTTCTTTATTTTTTCTTTCACTTATTTTCCAAATAAGTGTTTGCTCAGGGACTAGCAAAGGTAAAGTATAGGGGAATGATGAATCCACGATTCATCGCTTTATTCTTTTATTTTAGCTTCATTTTCTTAATCGAACACCTGTAAGTACCCACTAATTCCATAATTTTACTATTTTACATGCATTTGTTAAATATGCATTTTTAACATTTTTTGTGCTTAAATAAAAGCATAAAGAAGAAAAGAAAACGAAAACAGAAATAAAGGATGTGTTTACAAAGTAAATATAGTCTGACCCGAACCCTGAGAAGGTCAGGACTTGACCTGATCGACCAGGAATAAAGTAGGGGGAGATAGGGTCTTTCATCCAAAATGCCAAAAATAATTTGTACATAATTTGACCTCAAATTAATTATTTTTATAGATAAAAGTTGTAAATAAAAATGTGTTGTAAATAATAAAAATAATTGCGAAGAAAAATATTGTATATATTATAATTAATCACTCTCAGAAAAAACCACAATGTAATCATTGAAATACCAATTCCGGCTCCATACGAACTCAAATTGAACTAAACTCACTTCCATTATACTCTAAATTAAATTATCTTTCAAATGGATATGGTTTCATAATTTTTAGAGTTACGATTAAAAAGTCGATTTTCTGGGGTGTTTTGTGCAGTTTCACCATTATTTATTGTACATATTTGTTCACATTTATTTTTATATACATAATGCAAATATTTGTAAATGTTATTTTCATTAAAAATAAAAATAATAAAATATAAATAATAAAATTAAAATAAATGTGTTTATAAATTATTTCCCTATGTGTATATATGTATAGTGTATTATATGTATATAATATGTGTGTACAACTAACTTCCTTAAATAAAAACCACCAAAAAATAAAATATATCACATTAATTAATTAATTTAATTACGAAAAGTCTATTTATATTTAATTATTTAATTCATTATTTGATTTTATAACGTACCACGTATATTAGATTTGATTTTATGCCTTTAATGGCCACCATTAAGGTAGCTAATTGATTTTCTTTATTTATTTAATTTATTTTAATTCCAAATTTCGTAATTAATTAATTTATTTTTTATTAATTTAATTATTTATTAATTTCACCAATAAAAACTTTCCCCTTTTGTACATACCTTCCTTTTTCATTTTTCTTCTCTTTTTTATGAGTTCCATCTCCTTCTTTCATTCTTTGATCGATCTTTGGCGGAGAGGAGCCTGATCTCCAAGAGTCATCTTGTTGAAGAAGGTACCTAGCCTCCGAGCCGTCCGGTGACAGCGAGCTGACCCTCGTCGAGGCTATCATGGCATTTTCGAACCCCGAGGTGAGATCCATTTTATTTCTTGTCATTTTTCGTAGGTAAAGCGTAGGTTTAATATTTGTTTCGATTTTATTAAATTTTAGATATCAAAAATCCCTAAAATTTTCCACCACACATATTTCGATCCCACACTAAAATTTTCATTTCATCTTGCAATCTCTACATCTCTTTTCTACCTCACGCAATCTTCCACCTCCGACCACGTACGGTGATCGGAGTCACGAATCTATCTCCCATTTCGCAGATCTAAATCCATTCACTTATCTTATTATAATGTATAAATAAAAAATTACATAAAATATTTTTTTATCTCACATCTGGTTTTGAAGGAAAAATAAAAAATATAATATTTCTTTCTGTCTCTAATATTGGTTTTACAGGATTAATATATATATATATGATTTTGTCATTGGTTACATTTTCTGTTTCATAAAAAATTAATTAAAAAATCCTTTTCTTTATTATCTATTTACATAAAGAAAAAAATGCAGGTCACGGCGGGTCCTCCCCCCGCCGCCCACGCGTCCAACCGGCGCTCCACAGCGCCGCCCCGCGGCCGCCCGCACCACTTGAGTTGCTCCCCTCCTCCAGGCAGCCGCGCCGGTCGTGCGCCCTTCAGCTCAGCCCTGTGCCACCCCCTTGACAGTCTGCGCCTCTCCGCGAGCGGCATCTTCCAGCCCTCCATCTCCGCCAGGCACCCACGTGCCGCCCCCGCCGAAGTCCCATACCGTCCGCAGACGACGCAGCTGCGCGGGGCCACCGCACTGCCTCGACCTCCCCACGTGCGTGGTCAGCGCAGCCTCCGTCCTCCACCGACCACAGCCGCCCCGCGGCCGATCCGCGGTGCCTCCCCGTGGCTTCCGTCCTGCAGCCCATGCCGCCCTCCTCCCGCCGACCATCGCGTCGTACCCTGCCTGAAAACGAAGAAGAACCTTAGTGGGAGGGTGAATTAAAAAAAGGAAAAATTGCAAATAAGCCTACAGGACTTTCTGGAATTACAAAGAAGTCCCCGCCTACAAGCAAGCCACATGCCTACCACATGCTAGTGGGTAATTTTCACTTTCCACACGCTCTTTATTTCCTATTATCTTATGGTGGAATAACTTCGATAAATTACATTTTAGTCCCTGTGATTTCGGACTTTAACTTACTTGTTATCTTTGATTGGAATAAATGTTTTTATGATTGCAAAAATTCTGAGAAAATTGGTGTATACACTTGCTGTAGTTATTATCATTGTATAAATTTTTCATCCATTTTTATTGTCGTTTGATGAATTTAAAAAATAAAAAATAGTAACTTTTTGCCTGCCCAAAATTGCAAAATTCATAAAAATTCGAAAATTTGCTTAAAAATTCCACAAAAAATAGTGTAGATGTATTTTGATGTGTTTTTATTTCTGACCAATTTTGTGCATTAACTCTTTAAAAAACCAAAAAAAATACAAAAAATGACAAATCTTAAAAACATTGTAGAAAATGCAAGAAAAATCCAAAAATTGTGATTTCAGTTTTTTATTGTAGATATTGCTTTATAGTTTCTATTAAAAATAAATTCCACGAATTTTAGCGCTTAAAGGATTTTTAATTGCAAAAGATTCTCAGTTGTGCACTATTTGCCTTGTTTTGAACTGTTCGATTTTTAGAAAATCACAAAAACATCAAAAAAAGTTGAAATAATTACCAAAAATATTTTAAAATATAACAAACACAAAAATATTTTCTCTGGAATTTTCTATTTGAATATTCAGAAAAATACAAAAAAGAGTGTGGTGTTGTGTATTGTTTATCTTTTGTCCTTATTGTGAAAAAATAAAAAAAATAAAAATTCAAAACCCACTAAATTTTTTTTTAAGATTGACTACTTAGTTTTTAAATCGTGCTCCTTGTGTTCGACCCTGATCGCTATACTAGGTAAAAAGAATAGCGAAAATCGCTTACTTCTGCTTTCATTGATTTTTATCATTTACGTGGTTTAAAACACATTTTTTCCCGTTGATCGAATTGATTGATTAAGGACAATGACTTCGTGATTTATTTTCCACCTTAGTCGCGTCGAAATTTCGGCTCATCAGACGGCTTGGAAGTTTTATATCAAAAATACAATAATTAGGGCTGTAAACAAACCAAACCTACCCAAGTTCGATTCATTTAGTATTTTTATAGCTCGGGTTTGATTCGGTTTGATAAGATGAAAATGTTGTCCATGTTTGGTTCGGCTCACCCTTGATTCGTGAAGTTTCGGTTTGATTCATTTAAGGTTCGATTAGCAGTGAATCTCCTTAGAATCTAAGTCTTTTTGGAATGTGGAACGATCGCAACCCTTCGTTATGCCTTGATAAAGGGTTGTGAACTTTTATGTATATACCTTATTTGAATCAAGGTGCAAATTCCTCATATATTTTTTGAGGAAAAAATACATACATAAATAAATATAATAGGGCTTTTATCAGCTGTTCCCTTTCGAGATTTTGTAATATTAATTATGCCCCTTCTTTTTTAGTAATATGGATTATGCCCTTGACTTCTTTCCGTTTCATCACTTATGCCCCTCGGGTCAATTGTCGTTCATCCCAAACAAAAAAGGATGTTAACTTTAGGAATACAAAAGACCTAAATTTTAAAAATTAGACCGAAAAGACCATCCCCCATCCTCTTGCTCTTGGAGTTCGCCATGGCACCACCCTCTCCCTCTCGAAATTCACCACAGGCATCTACGTAGGCCCTGGAGGAGGCCGCCAGTAGCAACTATCCTCCATCTCCGAGCCCAAGTGCCTTACGACTGATGAGCTCATGCACCTCTCCACTGGCCTCAAGGATCGTACTCTCGAGGAGATCCATCTAGGGCTTCCGATTTCGAGTATATGCCATCGAGGGCCAGGATGGGGGCAAGAGGAGCTACGATGGCGAATTCGAGGTGGCGTGTCGTGAACCTCCACCTAGGGCTTCCAATTTCGAGAAGATTCCATCGAGGGCCAGTGAGGTGGATTATTGGGACGCAAGGAAGAGGTTGTTAGTGTCGGCGTAGAGAGGGAGGCGTGAATCATGTGATCAGTATCAAGATCTCGGGGGAGGAGCTAGAACGATGAGAGATGATGACTTTGATAATTGGTCCGTTGGGAAGAAGTTGATTCCGTTGAGGTCTTCTATATTCAAATCAGGATTCTGAAAGGCAGGCCGGGATGATGCTAGAGGCGCTTGTTGCGGATGTGAAGAGCAAGGTGTTGGAGGCAGGAGACATGGTTGTGCTTATGGATATGCTCGAGGTCGACAAGAAAAAGCATAAGGAAGTCAATGCGGAGGGGTTTTGGAGATCTGTGAAGGTGGGGAGAGGCAGAGAAGGGTTTGAGGGGAGGAGGAAGGGTTGGAGCGTGAGAGAAGAAGAGATTGGGGATGTTCTTCCAAATATGCCCCTCTTAATTATACCTTGGTTTGATTAAACCATGGTTAAGTTCAACTTACTGATGGCAAAAGTAACAGAGAGGCACAAGTGATAAAACGACAAGAAGTTGAGGGTACAACTGATATTCCTAAAAAGAGAGGGGCATAACTAATATTGCAATATCTCAAAGGGACACAACTGATAAAAACCCTATATAACATATTGTGCATCAAACTTTTATTGAACCAAACCTGAGAGAACCTACTATTTCGATGTTTGATTCATTTAATGAATGGGCCAAACCTATATCAAGGTTCGGCTCATTAGTTTTCGTCGAATCTAGATCAAATCTTTAACGAATCGAGATCGAGCGAATACCGAACTTGAGATTTTTTTGACAACCCTAATGGCAATGATGTCGCAGATTGTGATTGTATCAAGTGTGGCATTGAATTTATTATATATTGCGTATATTAAGGGAAAATGGAATTATGAAGACCAACCATAGTAACAAGAAGGTTCAAAGTAAAAAAAGATTCCATTTTGATTTTATCACAATTCCATCCTCCAATTAGCCAAATTAAAGATGTGATTATTTTAATTACATTTACACATCCCTCCTCTTTGTTAACTACACATGTTCCTGTTTCTAACCCACTCTAATTTCCCAACTTTTTAGAGAACAAGATTGAATCCCTAAATTTCCGTAGTCTTTTCTTTACCTCTATTTTTTCCTTTTTAACATGGATCAAGAATACTCTTTTCTTAAAAAACATATGGAGTTAGCAAAATGCCGGGGGTGCTTAGCACCCACCTCCCTCCCTCCCTCACTGAATAAGACAGGTCAATGTGGAGCAACTTATTAATCCAAGTCCTCTCTTTCCATGAACTCGCCTATTCACCTGTACGTTTGATTTCCACATTTTCCATTTTCTACCTTCTTCTCCAAGAACATCTAAACCCTACATAAATGGATTCCGGTTCATGATCACGGCACCTCAACTTGCAAAATAGCTCTGTTAGATAATAAAAGAAGATAAGGGGCAGTGCCTTCACATCTTCCTAGTGAAGTGGTTGCTCAGTGCAATCATCGGTGGTCGAAGAAATTGTAGGAGCGAAGAGCAAGAGGCCATCGCCGATGCAACCAAGCACTTCGTTAATGCTCACAGGATCAAGTTCAGTTAGTCAATTGTTTATGGTCATACTTTTGGAGGCCAGGCTAGCCAAGTGATAAAAAAGTCATGCTTATGGTGGTTCTTTATTTAGGTTTATATTGCACCATCATTCTCTTTGTGTCGTGGTTATAAAAAGGTGTCGAATTCATGTTCTGATAATCGGTAAAGTTGAAAAAAGTAAAGTATGACAAGTTATGATTGGATATGGTCTTCAAAATTCATTGTAGACCTCTCTAGGCATCGTCTAAGTTATAATTTTTGACAAATAAAGAGGATGAATTTATATATCAAGTAAATATAAATCAACTATACACTAGATACAGGTGGTACTAGCATATAACATGGATGGATCCTACTTAATTTTCACTTAGGTACTCAGTATTCTTAATTCTTCCTCATAATTTCTCCATTTTCCATCTATTATAATTTATAAATTATTTATCTAAAATCTAGCCTTATAACATAATGAATTACAATAAATATTATCAAGTACTCGAGATTAAGTTCTATTCTTCCAAAAGAAGTATAGAACACAAAGTTTGTTCAACAAGTACAAAAACCAACACAAAAAACCTTGGGTCCTCGGAATTTAGTACAATTGATGAAAGAGTTACCTAGGTTTAAAGCGACTCCAGAGGGAGGATGGTGTTGTTAGCCATGTGAGCTTGGGGGAAATCATTTCCATGATAAATGTTATTGTAAATTTGGATATATTAGTAAAGGTTATCGATTTATTTCGCTCAACGTCTGAGATTAATTGAATTAATGCACTTATAAGGTCCCATAGTACAATTAGGGTTATGCACTATGGACATCTTAATAATCATGCAGTTGTTGATTCAATTGTTGAATCATAGAGGTTGGTGTTTGAATGATATCTAAAGATTAGATAGAGAACTCATCAAACGCCGCCAAATGATCGTTAAGAGATGATCCCCAATATGAGAAGAAGATGGCAATCTTTGTCTAAAGGTTGGTATCTGACAGACCTCTTGATGCAGGTCCTCCACATAGGAATAGAGATTCGGAGGTGTTAGATAAGTTAGGTTAAAGAGTTGACTTAACAAGATCGAGATAATCAAGACCTATGTCATATTTTGTCACGATATAGGAACACATCCTCTAATCGGAGACAGATATATTATTATATATCTAAGTATGTACGTTAGGCGAACCATTAGATTGATGACCTAATCAAGGTTTGTACACCAGTGAGCCGGTGTGAGTACGAGAGCATATAAGTAATACAATCTCTCAAAGGGATCACACAGATTCATTACTGAACCGGAAGATATGAACTCACTCATAAGATATTGGGATCAAATTCTGTGCACGGTTGTCTCACTTTAGATGCTTGACTAAATTTGTAGGTAAGATATATGTTTTGGAAAGTATATGATCGATACCAACTCTCAATAATCCAATGAGAAACTTAATGATAAAACCCTGAAGAAGACAGACCAAATATGATCTAAAACTTTAAGTTTATTCTAGGTCTTCCAGTATGCAGGATGTTCAAAGTATTAGACTCGAGGGTAATGTGCTCATAAACAATTGTATAACCATGACATTTCCATTCTGAGGGAATGATGAAACAAGTTGGATTTTAGTGACTCCTTTCAGTAGATTATTAATCGAATCTTAGTCCAAACATTGGACATTGTTCTAAATGTGATTCGGATGCAATGAGAAGATTAGATTCACAGTTTGATTTAATCAAACATCTTTGTATGGTTTCGGAAATCTAGATTTGAGATATGATCTCAATCCAAGTCATTATACATGGAATATACAATTGTCATGTCTTTACCTCCAAGTATCCGCAGAGAAAGTATGTTATTCTTGAAAGATTTCAAGAGTAATTCCATTGTTGATAACATATCTGAGCATTGGAAATTTGATAATTAAATGTGATTTAATTATCATGAATAATATGAATATGATTCATATTATTTGGACACCTGAGAATAGTCATCCAAGATAAGTAAATATGATTTAATTATCAAGGATATGATTAATGTGGGTATCACTATCCATAATAATCATAATATTATAAATGTGATTTATAATATGTTGGATATATTTAGTTGTAAATAACATTTACGAATTAAAATCTAATGTGAATTGGATTCAAATTGAATAATTAGTTGTAAATGCAATTTACTTTTTATTGGATGTATGTAGAACGATTTTGGTGAATGATTTTACAACAAAATTTGTTGCATATGTGGAATATATGATGTGATATGAGATATCAACATAATATGAACGAGAGAGCCTCATGGGCAATCAACTTAAGCTCTTCATGTTGGTAGTCGTCCACCCTATGTATGGAAAGAGACTTGCTCTCCTTCCAAGTAGTTCCATATTTGTTATTTTGATTTAAATTTAATTATATTGATTAAACTTCTAAATATATTTAATTTATTTTGAAATAACTATTTATTTTTACAAATTTATGCAACAAAATCGTGGCTATTGATTGAAAGCGCAAAATAATCTACACCATTGATTATTGTGCGTACGTGGATTGATATCTATGGGTATCCAATTTGTTATAAAAGAAAGGCAAGTATTTGCTCTTTCTTTACACAACAATTGCAAGAGAAATCTCTCTCTCTCTCTCTCTCTCTCTCTCTCCCTCATACACACCCCATCTCTCTCTCAATATTGTGATTGTCCACATATTGACCTAGAGAAAGTCGCAATCATCGCGACCTTGTTGTGATGCCGGATCGACTGTATGTGGATTTCCCCTTTTCAGTGAATCTTACTCATTATGAAAGTCATCGATTTCGTGTATTGAAATCAGGAGACCCTGCGCTTGGATCTTCAACTCGGATTGAAGGAAGCACATGTCTCATTCACACGCTCATAAATGCATCCTTCGTCAGATCATACTTAAGATAAGAGGTCTCTTCACTCAGATACATACATGATCGCAAACACGCGTCAAGAGATAATCCTATTACTTGTTTGTGATCTTGATGAAATAGTATGAGAAGTGTCCTCCTATCATGTGGCTTCATATATTTAAAATTTTAACTTCTGTTGTCCCGAACAACTAATATGATAGTCACTCTTGATCACATGTAATGCGATCTTTATGCTTCTATGATGAGCTAAGACCCAAACACTAGCCTTCAACTAGTATCAGAGTCTTGTTCAAAACTCTTGGATATGATCCAAACCTCAAGGGAACAAGGTTTCATATATCTGTTACGCGGGACTCATAGTTTTTGCATATGATCCATGTTTCGAATTGTTTTTGCTAAAATGAAAAGCTCCTATTTATACACTACTTGGATGATTTTTTGTATAACAAAATGTATTTAAAATTTCTAAATATATAATCAAAATAGTAACCAACAGTTGGCACCAAAGGTGCATAAACTAAATTTCAAAAAGTTAGAAAGGTGACAATGTTTTTTGCATGTATTCGCGGATCTATAACAAATTGATTTTTAGCTATTGTTTTTCCGTCATAAAATATGAAATAAACACATTAATTAAGTAGATAACTAAACCAGGAAACTGTTTGAATTTTTTCCCATGATTCTGACTCTATTTACCCTAGATATTCCATATTTAGTGGAGATGGATCAGAAGATGATTGGATCATAAAGATTGCATTCTTAATGTGTTTATCATTTAATGTAAATCAAAAAATTTATGAATTTATCATGATTAATTTATGCTCAATATTTATGAAAATATTTTATTAAAAACATCAATTATCATTGAATGGTTGTGTCATGACGAAAATCCTAGTTTAATCTACTATAGTTGTAGGTTAACTTTTACATGCAAAACATGTTTGTTTGATATGACCAGAAATTTAGAATATTTAAAAATATTTTAAGATGCCTAAAAATTCCTGGGTGACTATTATATATGTATCATGCCAGTCACCAAGAGCATGTAATAGATAAAACCTCTTAGTACAATTTGTATCAATTACGTTGTATTGAATTGATTTGGTGATGGTATATTGGTTGTGGATATGCCAATGGGTTACATAATAGGCATTCTACTTCATAGTGGAAGCGCTCCTTGTTAGTATTACATGTCTACCAGGCTTGATATGTTTCAAAGATGGGTAGCATGAGAAGTCTATTTGTACTTTAATCAACTAATTGGAATAATACAATTGTACAATGTGAGGGTGTATACCATACAGTGATATCAAGCAAACCCTAATTATTTGTTGGCTGAATTAGATTGTTAATGAATTTAGTATGATTAAATTAATTATATCCAATTAAAAATAAGAATTATATTATGAATAGAGATGTAATATCTTTGGATGTATTAATTATGTGAATATGATTCATAATGATTAATTAAAATTAGAATGAGATGTGGAGGATCATATAAATGACATCCATGGTCTCTTATCAAGGCGAAGGGTTCCATCACCATAAATTGTATGCAAAAGATGCATATCGGAAGTAATAAATCCTTGATGAGCATGGATCTCGCAATGGTATTAAGTCATCCTCACTGAATAAGTGAAGACAGATTGTCGCTGAGGTGACTGCTCACAAGGTCGCATGGTTAATCAACAATTAACCACAACATATAATGAATTAGTGAATAACAAAACTATGGAGCACAATTTATTCTACTCTATAAACAAGATGTATGGCATGTAAGCATGTAGAGGTTGAACGATAGAGAGCAAACATGGTAGCCAAGGTACATTTGTACAAGTGTCTTCTTAATAAATAAGTTAAGGTTTTGTGGGATTTTAATTATATATATCATTTTTTTAAATAATATATTTTTTTATAATTTTTTATTTTTAATTCATTTTTATTTTTAATATAATAATATAAGAATATATATTATACACAATATAGAGTAGTATATTTATAAATAAAACTGAAGATAAACAAAAATTACATAATTAAATATTTTTGTGTTTTATAAATTTTTGTACTTTTCTTTGTGTTTTTTAGGGACTTTTTGCTAATTTTTAGGTATTTAAAGTCAAAAATATCCCAAAACAATGAGTAACTAAATAGACCGAATTGATTTCAAGAGTTAAAATAGCAAAAAGCCTCAAAAGTTCTCAAAATCAATTTTATATATAATATATACTATAGAGAAAAGTACAGATAAACAATTGGTATTTTTGGTGATTTTTATATATTTTTATAAAATAATTTATAGCTTTTTATTTTTTAGTGATTTTCTTTTTCTACTTTTAAGATTTTTGTTCTGGAGTTGTAAAATACAATAATAAACAAAATATTTTTTTTGCAATTTTTCAAAATGTTTTTATATTTTTCGTAATTTTTAATTCAAGCAAGGCTAAAAACATGTCATTTTGATTTTTGAAAATAGGTAAATAGTTAAAATGCAAATAAAAAATATAGCTTGAAAATGTATGCAAGTGGGCACATATTGGAGCATGGGTGATATTTATAAAAATTGAAGAAAGAGCACAAAAATTAAATATTGGTAGGGACTTATTTGCATATATCAAGAACTTTTCATGAATTCAAGAACCCTAAAATAAAACCCCATGGGCTACTATACAATTTATCCATGTATATTTAAATTAAAAATACCTAGTAGGGGCTTAAATGTAATTTACAAAAATTACAAGGCCATCTGCATAATTTTCCACACAACTGAACACTAATTATATAAACTTAAAGATTAAAAATAAATACAAAAATAAACAGGGTAATAATTACAAAATGCTTGCCTCACGTAAGGGGTGCACTTGAGGTGAACAAGAACAGCCATAAAGGAAAATATTCAAAAAGACTCTGGGCTTTACGCAAAATACCCTCAATTATTTACACTTCATACCTGACTTTTACTATTAAATAAAAATATATGAAAAGGCATTAGTGAAATTTACCCCACATATGAGTGGATAAAACAATCACATGCGCTTTACTTAAACATGTGGCAGGCGCTCCTTGCACGATGACATTTCGTCGATCTACGATTAGGATCAGATCTAGATTTCCATCTAATAGGTGAAGCAGGCAGTGATCGGACGGCCATGATCAGAACTGGAGCAAAAGGCAGATCCAGAGGCTACTGCTCTCCCTGAAGAACAGAGAACATGTCTTCAGGCGAGCTTCAATCAGTTGATCCTCGCTCCTCTGGTGATTTCCAAGGTTGCTCGGGTTCTATAGACATTCTCCAAAGTGGTTCGCAGCTTCTAGGGGCTTCAAAAAATATTAGGACCCATCATAGGAGTCATGGCTGGTCAGTTATGGTCAAAGCTCCAGGAAACATGTACTTGAGTCAAATTGGCTCACATCTAGGCTCTTAGGATCCAAGTATCAGCATAGAAGGATAACATGGTCAAAGGAAAACTGCCTCGACCCTTTTGCAGGTGGAATGGTAGCAAAATGGCAGAGGGCGAAGGTGCCTCGATGAATGATGGGTGTGGAGCACCCATATCCTGACTCAGTGGGAGTCAGGTAATCTGGAGGGGCGTGGGACGTAGAAGAAGTGTAAGGGAAGAGAATGGGATGAAAATGGGGTCGAGCACAGTCGAGATCACAACAGAACATGGTCGGAGCTTAGAGGTCCGATGATTTTTTATTTTGAAAATCAAGCTAAAAATTTGATCTAAAGACAAAATAAATGGTAGGAAATTTAAACCCGAGGCTAAATCTACCTAGAAATGTAAGGAAAAAATGCAGCTCGTACATGGGGACCAGGGAGCAGAATTGTCGCCTGAGCTCCACCATGGATCGCCTCCTCTCCTCCTAACACTACCTCGACCTTAGGGAATACTCCTTATGTCATCGAGAGAACACGCAAGACCAGAGGTTATAGGGCACTAAGAGGGATCGAACAAAGAAGGGAGGCGAGGAGGATTATTTTTTAACAGAAGTGAGGGTCCTTATTCGATTAGGGTTTGTGCACGAATCAATGAATCTTTGACCTTGAAAAAGTGTTGGCATGATTGAGGGAAGATTGTAGAAGGTTTTTCATGAAGGAATCGAGAAGAGAAAATCAAATAATCGAATGAGGAAATAGGGAGAAGAGTGGTTGATTAACGTCTGACATGCCAGAAGGTTGGAGGCAGGGGAGTTGACTCAAGTCAACTTGGGTTATCTTATGGTTGGTCCACGTGGACCAACCATAAATTTCAAAGGGGAAAATTACTGGTAAAATCAAAAATAAATTAATTAATTTTAGGATAAATAGTTTTTTGAAATTTTATGTAGTATTTAATTACTATTTTTTTTATTTGTATGGGTTAATTTATTATAAGTTACTTTTTACAACTGTATTTATAGGTATATTGACATATGTTTTGTATATTTTATTTTATATTTATATTTTTTGATTTTATTACTTAATACACATAACTTATATATTTATATCTTATTTAAATACACATAAATATATTTTTTATTATATTTTTCTGTTGTATATTATACATCTAAATAAATAAGGATAATGATTAAATAGGTATAAGTACAGTAGTATGTTATTTGGTTCCATTGTTTACTTTATGGTTTTACTCTATTTTAAATATATATTATAAAGAATGTTATAAAACTATAAAAATATAAAGTAATGAAAAATATAAAGACTAAATACGATAAATATTTTATTCAAATATATAGTACAATAGGGGTCCAAAACCTAACTTGTGCATCTTAACTCCAAATAAATGAAACCACCTTCATTAAATAGCTAATAAAAAGTCATATACAATTAAGGTGATTTTGGTGTATTTTGCGATCATATGGAGAACATATGGGTCTAGGAAGTTTGGGTTTTAACTTTTTATGTTGAGTATAAAATGTAAATTTTATATTATTTTTGTATAAAGTAAATTTTATATTTTTCTATATATTTTTATCTACAACTTTCATGCATATAGTTTCTTTAGATGAGGTATAAATAATAGAAAATAAAATAGGTCCAAAAAAGGAAATAATAAAGGCTAAAAATTTGGGTTTTTATTGTGTATTTGACCCTTATATCTCCCTACTTTGTTCCTTTTCGATTCAATCGTCATAATGCCTAGGTCTCGGGGCTTAGGGTCATAAATACCTTTACCATTTTATTTATTTTTCTTTGCTTGTCTTTATTTTTTTATTTTGGATTTTAACAATAGATTTTATACAGTATTTATACGATGAATAATGAATGTTAATTCTTGGAAAACAATAATATTTACATGCATTTTGATAGGGAATGAAGGCTAAAACAAAAGAATAAAGGTGGTGAAATAGATATTCATCACCCCCCGCCCCCCTCCTATACTTTTCTTTACTAGTCCGTAGCTAACACTTATGCCTATAAGTGCATGAAAGAAAATAAAGAAAAAAAACAAAAACTTGGATTGATTTTAATTCATAAACTTGTCTTCTCAAAATCGAAGTTTCAAGCTTAAGTTGGACCTTTGGACATTTAAGTTTGCTCGGAACCTTATGTGGGAATCTGACTTCAAACACAGTAGCCTTTAATATCCACAAAACTCTAAACAAGTCTCCTCAATAGCCAGGTCAATATTAGTCAACTCATACACAAACCCTTATGCATGTGAATCTATCTTGGACTTTATGTGTGATATATAGCTCTCCTCGACTGAAGTGGTAAAAGTTAATCTTCTCCAACATGGTCACCTTAATTTCCCAATCTAGCAACTCTTTCCTTGAGAAGTGGGGTATTCCCTTCTAAGTTCAAGTACAACCAGTTCAAGAAGAGGAAGTAGAAAGAAGAATGGATGGTAGTCAGTGTAACTACCTATCGTACGATGCTTGACTAGCGTAGCCAAGTCATCCGGTTGCAAGCTCACATTAATATCACTTTGAAGCTCAAGCATGCTTATTTGAATATAGAAATATATACATACTCCGACAAACATTTTGTTTTCATTCAGGTCTGTCCACTTTTATTTTGGAGTTTTATTGATTTTTTAATAAAATACACAACAACATTTACATAAGGACTTTTTCTTCTTTTGAAGCTTTATTTCCACCCCCAACTTCTTTCTTAAACCTCGTCATCATTGGATCATGTTGGGGTACAATGGTCACAGATATGTGACTTCTGATGTTTCTCCATTTCATCACCTTTATTCTATCATTTTGGCCTTAAAAACCATAGTAAATGCATGTCAATACCCTAATTTGCATAAATTAACATCCATTCTTTGATGGGCCAAAAATACAATAAAACTCCGATTTATTTATTCATTATTTATGCATTTTGGAACCTATTTTATTATTCATTATTTATACCTCAAAGAAAGAAATTTTATACATGAAAATTATAGATAATAAAATGTGAAAAAATACAAAATTTATTTCATAAAAAAATATATACAATGTAAAAGTTATGCTCTTAATAAAATTTCAAAATTCCAACTTCTCAGACCCATATCTCTCAAATAAAAACTCAAAATATATGAAAATTAACTTTAATCTTATATAACTTTTAAGCTATTTAATGAAGGTGGTTTCATATTTTGGAGTTAAGGTGTGAAAGTTAGGTTTTGGACCTCTATTGTATAATATACTCGAATAAAATAATTATTTTATTTACTCTTTATTGTTTTTATAATTTACATGAATATTTTACACTACAGAGGAATGTTTGTAGACTAAAAAATAACATACAAAACAACATCATATATGGAAAATTTACCCCCTCATACGTGTTGTCAAATGGTCCAAATGCTTTCACTTATCCATGTGGCCCTCTCAGAACACTAGATAGCCCTTCGACAATGAGCGACCAAGATCAGATCTTAGTAGATGGATGAACGATCGAGGGCTTCAGGATTTGATGACAGTGAGTGCTTTTGGAGCTAAGGTTTGATCTGATGGTTGAGGACTTCCCTGGAAGAAAAGCGAAGAACATGGCCTTTGTCAAGCTTCAATTGGTGATGGTGGGTGATCCGATCACCAAGGGGTATCCCGAGGATCGTAAAATTGTTAGAAGATTCTCGATGCTGCTTGAGGCTTCAAAAGGGTCCTTGGAGCTCTGACGAGATCCAACGAGATCGAAGAAGCTTTGGAGCTCTATGACCTTCTTTCTTGGCAAAATCAAGCCAAGAGGGGTCTCCAGTCCTCTAGTGACTGCAGGAAGCTCAATGGCCAAAATAAGGGTGTCTAGGTGTCTAGTCTAGGCGAGATGAAGTGAAAATGAGGTAGTGCGGAGGTCTCCGGTGAAGAGTGGCGGAAGGAGACTTAATCTCTTGATCTAGTGTGGATCAGGGGGATCGAGATGGGGCTGGGCATAGAGAAGCGATAGGGAAGATAATGGAGGTGATAAGTACGATGAAGTACGGTCGAAGCACTATGAAGAGGTTCGTTGGAGCTTTGCTCTGACAAACTTTGCATTTTTTTATTATATCAAATAAAAAGAAAAATCAAATCATAATAATACCACCCCTAATCTACTACTAGTCCCTAGAATGGAAAACACATGTAAAGAAAACCTCACCGACATGGAGACACGACAGAGGTCTGGCAACACTTGGATCTAACTCGATTCAGCCCCTCTCCTTCTCGTTAGACCCTTGAGAAGCTCCAACTTTCGCTAAGAGTCTCAAGAAAGGCTAGGGATTTGAGAGTTGAAGAGTGATTCAAATCCGATTGAAGGATTAGGCAATATTATATGCTGGCAACATTTGATTGAGGTGACAGCTCAATAGATTGATCTTCGGATCGATGTAGAATCTTGATGTGAAAGAGCAGTAACCGAGGAAGAAAATTCAAGAAGATCGATCCAAATGGGTGTAAGGATCTCGTGGAAAAAATCAAAGAAGAAGATTCAATAGTCATCTGACAGCTACAGGATAAGGGGGTCAGACAATTAACCAAGGCGACCTGATCTTGGCTCCCTATTGGTCCATGCGGACCGCTAGAGGACAAATAGGATAATAAAATAATAAAATAATAAATGAGATAATTAATTAATACTCAAAATATAAAAATGTTTATTATTTTATGTAGTATTTTATTATGAATTTTATTTATTTTACAAGTTAATTTATTAGGTTTTATTTTTTATAGGTGTATTTATAGGTATAATGCTTATATTATATGTACTTTATGTTTAGTTTGTATTTTCTATTTTATTATTTTACATATATAATTTATATATTTATAATTTAAATATATATATATGTTGTATTTTTCTGAATTCATTTATACACTTAAATAAATATATGTGCTTATCATGTAGGTATAAGTATGTATAATTCATCTATATATTTTAGTGTATGTATTTATTTTAATGTATTTTAAATGTTTTATTTTATTTTGATTGTTTTTTAAAAAATATTTACACAATTATAGAAAATATAAAAAAATAAAAATATTAAGAATAAATAAAATAAATATTTTATTTAGGTATAATATACAATAGGGTTCCAAAACCTAACATTTGCATCTTAACTTCAAATGAAATAAAACACCTTCATTAGATAGCTAATAAAAAATTATATACAATTAAATGTGATTTGATGAATTTTGAGTTCATATGGAGGAGATACATGTTTGAGAAGTTTGGATTTTGGGTTTTTATTCTGAGTGTAGGAAGCACAATATGCATTATATTTATATAAAATAAATTTTACATTTTTCTATATATTTTTATCTAGAACTTTCATGTACATAGGTTATTGATTTTATTAATAAAAATATATAATAAAATAGTTCCTAAAATTGACTTATTAGGTATTTATTAATTAGGATTTATTGTATTCTTAGCCCTTATCTCCCTCGACTTTATTCCTTGTCGACCCAATCGTCACGGTGCCTAGATCTCGGGGTTTCGGGTCATTCAATACCTTTGGTATTTATTGTTTTTTTTCTTTTCTTTTATTTATTCTTTTATTTTATCTTTAAATACAACATCTTTTTTAATATTTATATGATAAATAATAGATGTTTTTATGTAAAATAATATTATTTTCATGCATTTAACTAGGATTTAAAGGCCAAAATGAAAAAAATAAAGATGATGAAGATTCATCAGTGTCTTTTAGAAATTCAAAAGTATATGTGGATTGATTCAAGCACATACATTCTAAAGAGTGTGATATTTAATATCAAGAAAGAATTTCAGTTTACCTTGGTCTTCAATTCGAATTTAGTTGAGGGATCCTTCTAATGTTATGTAGCTCCTCCTCGTCATCATCACCTGTGAGAATTATGTCATTAACATAGATCTAAAGAAGAGCTCATTTTTCACCCTTATATTTATGAATAGTGTATGATCTCCATTTGTTCGGTGATAACCCTTTTTTATCATAATAATATAAAACCATTCAAATCAAGCCCAAGGAGATTTCTTTAACTGTACAATGCCTTATTTAATCTATAGCACCTTCCCATTTCTTCATATCTAGGGGTAATCATCATGTAAACATCCTCCTTGAGATCACCATATAGGAAGAAATTTTTAACATCAAGGTGATACATTTTCCAGGATAGTTGATCTGTCAAACAAAGGATGACTCTGTCAGTGCTCATCTTATCCACTGAAGCAAATATCTCAAGGTAATCAATACCATATTTCTGACTGTATCTCTAGACACTAGCCATGCCTTGAATCTATCAAACTTTTAATATGCAGTGTACTTGATCGTGTATACTCATTTAGACCAACGAGATGAGCATCTTATGGAGTATCAACCACATCCCAAGTATCATTTTAATCAGTGAATTAATTCTTATATTATAGCATTCACCTATTTTGGGTTACTTTTAGCCTCAGTAATATTTCTAGGAACACGATAAAAATCCATAGAGGTAATAAAGGATTTATAACATGCACTCACACTTGTGTAAGACATTAAGTTGTTAATGGAATAAGAGTAGAAAATATACTCATTCTGATGGACTTCCTTACTGTAATAGGATGATTATCAAGAGAATTTTAAGAAATATCATCAGTAATAGCTTGAGGTAGAGAAGTACTTGCAGGTTGGCTTGATTTGGATCATCCAAGGTGAGATTGAAGATATGGTTTGGTGTGATCTCATCTTTAATGTTTACAGTATCGCTATTTATGTCAATGACTTCAATTGATCTCTCTCCTTAAAAACATCATTTTCCCCATTTTCATTTTTGTCGATGGGCTTATTGCTCTTACCCATTCTAATCATTACTTGTGTCTCACCAAATAAGGAAACACCAATGTTCTTTTCCTCAACATGTTCACCAATAGATTCCCCATGAGGAAAGTGCCTTGGATAAAAGAACTTAGTTTCAATAAAAGTGACATCTTTGCTTATATAAAGGCGGCATGAGATAGGATCATAACACTTATATCCCTTCTTATTATTGCAATAACAAAAAATATGATACACTTTATATCTAGGGGTCTAATTTCACGTGTTGAGATCAGAATTATGAAGGAAATAAACACTTCCAAATATGTGTGGGACAAGAGAAAATAGATCCCCATTTGGATGTAAAATAGAGAAGGGTGTCTTCTTACCAAGCACCAAAGATGAAGTCATGTTTATGAGATATGTGTCGGCTAAAACAGGCTCACCCTAAAAAAATCTTATGTAATTCATTTTGTAAATTAAGTAAGTCTCTAGTCACATTTATTAAGTGATGATTTTTTCTCTCCACTACTCCATTCTATGGGGGTGCCTAACTACATGAGATATCATGAATGATCCCTTTCCCATTAAGAAAATACCTCAAAGATACTTCCAAATACTCTCTAGCATTATCAATCCTCATTGTTTTTATTTTAGTGTCTATTTGAGTTTCGATAATAGTGATAAATAGTATGCCGCATTATGAACTTCAATTTTATTCTTTAACTAGTAAAAAAATATTTCTCAACAAGTCATCTATAAAAGTAATAAAGTGACCATGGCTTCCCAACTTTTTATACTTGAATGACCCCAAACATCATAATGAACAATATCAAACAAAGTACTGCTTTCTTCTGTTGAAACATGATAAGTAGTTCTAGTTTGTTTTTATATCTACCAAACTTCGTACAGGTGAAACTGACTACCAATTTTGTTATATAAGTTGGGAAATAAATATTGGAGAATAGCAAAACCAGTGTGACCAAGTCCATCATTCCACAGTTAAAGAATCTAAGAGTCATCAGCATGCTTCTATCCTTTGACAGCAATCCATGCAAAAACCATGCATGTATAAAGGCGATAAAGATCATCAGTAACCAAAACCAATCTCAATCCGCTTCCAGGTCAGCAAGTCCTGCATAACACAAATGTGCATAAAAAATCAAGTGACACTTAAGATCTTTAGCAATATGATGAACAAACAACAAGTTAATATGAAGATATGGGTCATGGAGAGCATTCTTTAACAGAAACTCTATAACCATTGATTTATTTCCTTTCATTTCCACATTGACAGAATACCCATCTGTGAGGTTCATACATTCCCTTCTAGATGTTATTTAGTAATCATGAAATATTTTTGAATTCCATGTCTATGTTATAGTCACTTTTGATTTTAATTGATATGGAGAGCTTACTTACATACTCATGGAAGTCTATGATTTGGGCATCTGTCAGTTTCTGACCATCAACATAAAGACTTTTTGTATTCTTTATGTCACCAATCTTGACATATGATTTTTTTCATATATTTAACTTATTTTCAGCATGAAATTGCTAACAATAGTCAATTTTGTAACCTAACTGTTGGACATGTGAATTCACGACGAGTCATTATGTAATAGGTATTATTTAAAATCACTCCTTAATTTGAAATGAAAAATAAGTAATTTGTGTAATAGGTCCCTTAGTACAATTAGAGTTATGTATTATGACCATCTTAATAATTATACAATTGTTGATTCAATGGTTGAATCATAGAGGTTGGTACTTGGATGATATCTAAAGAGTTATATTGAGGACTCATCAAGCACCATCAACTGATTAAAAGAAAGGATCTCTAGCCTAAGAAGGAGATGATAATCCTTCTCTAAAGGTTAATATCTGACCGACCTTTTGATGCAGGTCCTTTGCATACGAATAGATATTTGGAGATGTTAGTTAAGTTAGGTCAAAGAGTTGACTTAACAAGATCGAGATAACCAAGACCTATGTCGTAGATTATCACGATATAGAAACACATCCTCTGATCGGAGAGAGAAGTGTTACTGTATGCCAGAGTATGTACATTTGGCAAATTGGAGGTTGATGAGCTAGTCAAGGTTTATACACCGATGAGTTGGTATGCATATAAGGACATATGTTAAAACGATCTCTCAAAGGGATCATACAGGTTCATTACTGAATCGGAAGACATGAGCTCACTCATGAGATATTGGGATCGGATTCCGTGCATGGTTGTCCCGCTTTGGAAGCTTGATTGAATTTTGTAGGTATGATATATGCTTTTGGAAATTATATGATCGATACCTAGGTATGATATATGATTTTGAAAGTATATGATCGATACCAACTCCCAACAATCAAATGAGAAACTTAACGATAAAACGCTAAGGTCATGTTCGGTTGGGTCCCCCCCCAGGATGGTTTTACCCTCAAAAATCCCCCATTTTCTCTTTCTTGTGGGACCCTCTACATATTCTTTATTTATATATTAAATAAATTACTTTTCATTCATCTATTCTATCAAAAAATAATATATTATACCACCATATCATCTAAAAATTATAAATTACTCAACTTCTAGTCATTTTTTCAAACTTCAATACAATCGCATGACAATAACTACTCATTTTTCCAAACTTCAATAGAATCACATCACAATAACTACACGCTTTTTCAAACTTCAATACAATCATATCACAACAAATCCACTACCAGTTTAACCCTCTATCCAAACACCAAAACACAAAAATGGGTTACCCCCGACTAGTTTAACCCTCCCTAACCTGTGTACCAAACGCACCCTAAAGGAGACAGTAAAAACGTGATATAATACTTAGGGTTTATTCTAGGTCTTCCATTATGCAGGATGTAAGAGTGTTAGGAATACTCAAGGGCGATGTGATCGTAAAAGATTGTATAATTGTGACACTTCCATTCCAAAGGAGTGATCAAATAGGTTTGGATTTTAGTGACTCCTCTTAGTAGACTAATAAATTAATCTTAGTTCAAATGTTGGACATTAATTTGAAAGTATTCGAATGCAATGAGAAGATAAGATTTATAGTTTGATTTCATCAAACATCTGTGAGAGATCCTCGAGATCGAGATTTGAGATATGATCTCAGTATCCAAGTCATTATACATGGAATGTACAATTCGAGATTTGAGATATGATCCCAATATCCAAGTCATTACACATGGAATGTACAACCACCCCATCCTTATCTCTAAGTATCCGCATAGAAAGCACATTACTCTTAAAAGAGTTCGAGAATAATTCCATTGTTGATAATGTATCCGAGCATTGAAAAATCGATGGTTAAATGTGATTTAATTGTCATGAGTAATGTGAATATGATTTATATTATTTGGATACATGAGAATAGTCGTCCAAGATCATTAAATATTATTTAATTATCAAGGATATGATTAATGTAGATATCACTATCCATAATAATTATCAATATTATAAATATGATTTATACTATGATGGAGAGATTTAATTATAAATAATATTTACAAATTAAATGTTAATATGAATTGATTTACATTGAACAATTAATTGTAAATGCAATTTACATTTTACATCTTATTTATGAATATGATTCATAATTGTTGATAGCATGATGGAAGTGTCTTAAAATAATTTGAAATTATTTTATTGAATTTTTATGCAACAAAAGTTGTTGCACAAGTGGAATATTAGGAGAGATATGATATCTCTCAATTAAGAAAGATGTAAGCTACCTTTCCCTTTAAGAGGGTGGATGGCCATGGAGTCTTACTCCATATAAAGATGTTCAATCTATTACGGAAAGGAGTCTTGCCCTATTTTCTTTATTTTCACATGAGATTGATTTGAATTAAATTAATGTGTCGTAAATTATTTGTAACAAGTTTACTTTATTTTAAATTGATTATTTATTGTTTCAAATTTGTGCAATAAAATCATAGCCATAGATTGAAAGCACAAAATAATCTAGATCCTTGATTATGAACGCACATGGATTGAGATCCATGGACATCCAATTTAGTATAAAAGGAAGGGTAGCCCTACAACTCTCTCTCTCTCTCTCCCCCCACTTATTCTCACACACATTCTCCCTCTCTTTCTCAACATTATGGACTAATGAATCCCTGATTCTCACTCTTTATTCTTTTGTTTTAGCTATTTATCTTAGCAAAGCAACATGTAAATACCTATAAATATAATAACTTAGCAAATTGCACGCATCTGTTAATATTGCATAATTAGCATGTTTTTATGCAAAAATAAAAGAATAAAGAAAAGAAAAAGGAAGGAGGTATTTAGAATAAATACAGAGTGATCAGAACCCTAAGAGAAGGTCAAGCCTTGACCTGATCGCCAAATAACATAAGTAGAGAGAGATAGGGTCGACTTTGTGTTGTATATATTACCTATAGGCGTATATAATTGTTTTTGACAAAATTAAATTAAATTATTATTTTTGCTCCTTTATATATATTTCTATAAATAATATAAAAACTAAATAAAAACCAAAAAAACTAAATAAAATTAAAAAATCTCCCTTTTATTGTACAAAACACATGTATATACATCATTCAATATTTATTCTATACTTGTAAATAACTCATAAAAATAAAATAAAATTATTTTTTAATATTAAAAATACATTGAAAATAAATAAAATATAAAATGGGATATTTTTGTAAAACTAACAAAATAAAAATACTTGCACATAATACATAGGTATACTATACATGTATATAATACTATATAATGTATATACACTAATTTATTTTTCATAAAAAATAAACAAAAAACACGGAAAATTCTTTGAAAAATAATAAACATTTTTAATTTATTCATTTTCTAATTTAAATTCATTTCTTATTTTTAATTTAATTTATTTTATCTTTCTTCTCTATTTTATCTTTTAGCAGCTTTTGTCTGCATCCCAGGCGGCCTCTGATTAGGCCACCTTGATTTATTGACTGAGGTCAACTAGTGCACCCCTCATCTTTTTTGTCGAGTTGGGTTTCACCGGATTTTCTCCCATTTTTAGCAACCCATTCCGACCACCATTCCACCCGATCCTTCGCCCCAATTCAAGAGCGCAGATTGCTAATCTTCGCTCGCTACTTTCCTCCTCGATCTGTGCCTCGGTTCGTGGGTCACGCCTCCTCCTTCTCGCACCTGGAGCACTATAAATCCTGCCCCCCCCCTCCTCCCTTTTCTAGCACCTTTGGTTGCGCCACCACCTCCTGCGTACTCGTACTTCCTTTTCCAGAGTGATAATAATGAGCGAGAGCGAGGGGAGAGGGCTCCCTTTTGGAGCGTGAGATCTCCAGGTCCGGCGAGGTTTTCCTCAGCTCCGTCGTGACGAGCAAAGCCTCTAGCAGCGTCGGCCATCGAGGCCACTACCCTCGTGGACGATGTTTGTACCCCCAGGCGTACTCTGACCATCCTTAGGTACTCCCTATACCATCTACTTTCCATTGATTCGATTTTTTCTCTGCCAAACAGAGCTACTCCAACCATCCTCCATTTCCCATCTCACTGTCGTACTCCAACATCCACACACCTCGCTCCGACTTCCTCCCGCTTCTATGTGTGCTCCGCATCCTCCCACATGACTCCAGCCATCGGGTTGGAGCCTCCTAGCAGGTCGAGTCCTCCATCTCACCGGAGACATGCCCCGTTCACCCTCCACCCTCAGTTCTTGATTATTTGCATGCTCTAACCCTTGTCAGAACCACCCCTCCGAGCATATAGCTTCTCATGCATGGTTGGAGCATGACCAGACCTCATCTGGAGGTCTTGGGTACTTATAGGAAGCTCCAGGACACTCATGATGCCCCCAGACCTTCTCTTTGGTCCTGGGCCCTTCTGAACCAACTGATCGTTGCAGACCACCATCAGCATTTTCCACATCCCAGCAACTCGTGAAGACGCCGGAACCATGTGCCATCGCCAATTGAAACTCGTTGGAGGCGAGTTCTTCCCTGTTCATCCAGGTGCCTTCTCCATCTTTCGATCAAGCATCCTCCCAGTTCTAATCACAGCCATCCATCATTGGGAGGCCCTCGGTTGTCATATCCATCTACGGATCCATCGTTAGTTGTCCATCGCTGAAGGGGTATCCACCCATCCTGACCGTCCATTCATTAGTGGAGCACCATCAGCTATTGGATCATGCTTAATAAAGGGTAAACTTCACTTAGGCCCATTCTATTTTTCTTTTATTATTTAGTCCTACAAATATATGTCATAGTTTAAAATAGTTTGGATATTTTGCATGTGGACCATTGTTATTTCCAATATTTGCACTTTAGTCCTTTGTGTATGAACTCACGTGCTGTCTTACGTGCTTGTCTGGTGTATTTGCATGTTCTATCATAGATTTCACATATGTTATGTTTTGAATAGAAACTTCCTGATATTTGCATTTATACCCATGTATGTGGTTTATTGAGCATGTGTGTTTATTCACTAGGCTTTTTCCATCTTTGGCCCTAAGTTATTCATCTGTGTTAATATTTTTTCTTTGAACTTTATTTTAATTATAATTAGACCCTGCATTCTGTGTGTCTTATGTTTAATTACATAAATACAAAATTAAGTCCAAAAATTCTATAAAATATATTGTCAGCTCCTACTAACATGTAATATTTATTATGATTTTTGGGATTAATTTTGTATTGTATTTTATTTTCTAAAAATAAAAAAAACGCTTAAAAAGTTTATTGCATGTTTTAATAAATACATCAAAATTCGAAAAACAACTTAAAAATTCCAAAAAAAATCGTGAGTGTGTGTTTTGGTGTGCTTTGCCTTCTATAGCATTTTTGTGCCAAAAAACATTCACAAAACCTAAAATTATAAAACTCCTAAAAACTTATAAAAATCAAAAAAAATAGAAAAATCTGAAAAATACAATTTCAGTTACTATCTCTAGCTCTTTTTAACTTGCAATATTATCATGTTTTTGCAATGTTTGTATTTTTAGCCCTTATTTAATTTTATAAAATAAAAAAATATCAGAAAAACTCCAGAAAATTTCCAAGATTACTTTAATTTTAAAAAACCAAAAAATATTTTTATCCAAATTTTTGAACATTTCTGACCTTAAATAAAAAAATGCAAAAGCTTGTTGTTTGCTTGATTTGCTTATTAGCCTATTTCCATTAATTAGATGTTATAAAAGTTTGAAAAACTAAAATCAATAAAAATATGCATTTGATTTTCTGAATTTCGACTACTTCGAAGGATTTCTTGTGATCCTTGAGTTTAACCCTAATTGTTATACCTAGTTAAAATAAATAGCGGAGACTGCTTACATTGTTTTGAATGATTCATCTTTTGATTGTGTGGTTCTCTATTCTTTTTGATTGAACGTTGGCCTTCTGATCCATGTCGCAATGACCCTTTAATTACTTGATTCTCTAACATGTGTCACTCTACCGCTTGTTAGAATGGCGTCGTTGCCGGGGAGCACTGCTCAGTAGTCGCCTTTCATTCTTTTTGTACATTTTTATCTCTATTTGTTATAACTATTTTCCAAGCTATTTCTGTATCACTTTTTGTGCAAGGAACTGCCTGAGGACACTTTGGAGGAGACCCGCAACCGAGGAGGAGCAAGAGGACGAGCAGGAATTAGTTAAAGTAGATAGAGTCGAGTAGAGTAGTTAGTTTATTTTTCAATAGACTTATTATTATTATTGTAATGATTTGGGCCTTGTACTCTCTTTGGACTTAGACTTATATTGGGGTCTATTTCGCCGAGCACCGATGTGCTCGGGGTACCTCACCAAGTTTTTTGCGGATTGGTTTTTATTGCCTTAGAATTTCTAAACCGTCCCTTACAAAAGACTACCAACCTCTTTATATAGTAGAGGTGGATTTACAAAAATAGAAAGCGAATCAAAATTGAAATCTGACTCGATCTTCATTGATTTGAATCAGGATTCAAATCTACATTATCCTAATTTGACTCTAATTCAAAATTCGAAATTCAAATTTAAAATTGACTGACTAATTTAGAGATCACACGTGATCTCTTTATTTAAATAAAAATGCGGCGATTCCAATAAACGTAAATAAAATTAACGGATAAAACATTAAGCCTTATGTTTTAATTTTATGCTGCATATTACTGATGTTTCTCGAAGATTTAGCTCCTAGACTTAGAATTTTCTGATTGACTGTGACTTAAATAAATTAAGTCCCAATCCCTAGTAGATTGCTTGCACCTATTGATCGTAATTGGACCTTATTAATAATAAATAATAAAAAGTTAGTTTAATTGAATCCGAGACACCTGCCATCAGGAACCACATACAACACTAGTAGGACCCGTTGTGGCGGGTACCGAGTGGTTCCCAAGATCGAACTCCATACTCGATTCGATTAAGTAACTATTGTGCTTCACGATCATTAAAAATTGCTCGTCTAAGGCCGATTTATTCGTGCATCATATAGTTAGTTTTATTTCTGCCTTTTCATTTATGCGTAGATTACCCTACATGTAGAGTGTTAGAGACAGGTATGCATCTCTATCTTTACATGCATCATTGTATTTGATCGTGCATCAATTTTTTCGACTTCCTCCCCTTGTTTTTAGACTTAAAATAACCTTAGGAAATCAAAAAATTTGTTAGGCATTGTTTGTCTTTGAAAAATATCTAAAAAAGTGAAAGCAATAAAATTTAGGACTGCTAATGCAAACTTGACCCCTAAAATACACCTCATCTAAAAAATATTTGTTTTGGGGAGAGTCACCTCCTCATTAGTTGGTTTGCTTGAGTGATGAATCTCTGATTCGTCACTCTAAAAGTTGAAAATATAGCTTTGTTCCCGAGTAATTAGCTACATTTCATCACTTATATTGCATAGTTAGTGTTCATGCATGTGTAAATAATATTTGCATTTTAGCATTCATATTTGCATTAAATAAGGAGCTAAATATACTTGTACATATTCACATGTATATAGCT
The DNA here is from genome assembly GCA_037367405.1 of Ottelia alismoides. NCBI lineage: Eukaryota > Viridiplantae > Streptophyta > Magnoliopsida > Alismatales > Hydrocharitaceae > Ottelia > Ottelia alismoides. The sequence continues at coordinate 257,007 of JAZKJV010001889.1, read as the reverse complement.
AAATTCACCTATTTGTATATGTTGTATACTAACTCCAAATCCAATAAGATTAACTCTATAGTGTTTTTTTACTAACAATAATAAAATAAAAATATCAAAAAAATACTAACTTGTAAAATTGTCCAATAAAACCCAAATCCAAGTTTGAGACCAAGAACTTTAAAATGTGCATCTCTCTCTCATACAGTGTCTGATTTAGGTCTACTCACTTTTAAATTAATATACATTCAAAGACCTTCAAAAAAGACTAATTTCATGAAATTTGAAAGACTAATTTCATGAAAATCGGAGATCATATGTGAAACTTGAGTTTTGGGTCCCTATTGTATATTGTACATATTGACCTTTTTAGCCTTGTATTTTATCTTTTATTTTCTTAATTGTTAAAAATAAAAAATTAAATTAAATTGTAAATATTTTTTAATATTTTCTGTATTTTTATTTTTGATTTTTCTCTTATTCAAAAATGACAAAAAGTAGCGAAAGACAAAAATGCGGTATTTTATACCTATAAGATACCACCCAAAAATGTTTTTGTACATATGACTTCCTTTGATTTTCAATCCTTCACGAAAGTAGCAGATCTTGTCGAGACAAGTAACTTTTATGTTGACCACTTTTTGATTTAACCTCTTTTGATATTTCTTTTTATTTTTCTTTCAATTTAAATTTGGATTTTTCCGGTAACGACACATGGCAGCTGCTGGAGCTGTCATGTGTCATCTATATTTTTATCATTTTTTACTTATTTTCTTTTATTTTCTTAATTATTTTATACAATTTATTTTAATTTATTTATTTCTTATTATTATTTTAAATAATTAAAAATAAGTTTCACGTGGCCGCTCACGTGCGCACCATGTGGCACCTTCTACATCCACCCTTATCACATGCAATGTAAGTGATGAGTCCCCCTCTCCTTCCTCCTGCATCACGCAGCACACATAACCACCGCGCCCTCACCTTGCGCGGTGGCCCTTCCTCTCCCGTGTCTTGCGCACCCTCCCACGTCGCACAGCTCGTGCAACTACCTCATACTATCTCCATCTCGCACATTGATGACTCTCCATTTCATTACTGTTATTCTATCATTTTGGCATTAAATACCCCAGCTGGTGCATGTAAATAACATTAATTTGTACATAATAGCAGCCATTATTTATTGTATTTATTGTACGTAAAATAAGGTTTTTAATGCCAAAATTATAGAATAAAGACAAGAAAAGAAAAAGGAATAAAATATTGCAAATATTTTATGACCCTAACCCCGAGACCAAGTCTAGAATGGAATTGGTTGACAAGGAATAAAGTAGGGGGAGATAAGGGCCAAAAATACAATAAATACCTCATTTATTTATTCATTAATTATGCATTTTTGATACCTATTTTATTCTTAATTATTTATTCATCAAATAAAGAAACTTTGTACATGAAATTTGTAGATAATAATGTAAATAAAAATACAAAATTTAGTTTATACAAAAATAATACACTATATACATTTTATACACAAAATAAAAAGCCAGATTCCAAACTTCACATATCCATGTCTTTCAAATAAAAACTCAAAACATATCAAAATCACCTCTAATTGTATATAACTTTTCACGAGCAATTTAGTGCTGGTGGTTTTATATTTCTGAAGGTAAAAGCTAGGTTTTGGGCCCCCTATTGTACATTCTACCGATTAAAATATTCAATTTATTCATTATTCACTATTTTTACAAATTCGTATTTTTATAATTTTGTAAATGTTATTTATAACATGTATTTATATTAATATTAGAATAAAACTAAAAAAATGAAAAATAAAATAAATGTATGTGAAAACATTGATGAAATATGTATGTATTTACTTGTACATAAATAAAAGGGGAAACATATTCTTTAATTCTTTATTCTTTTATATTTTTCTAATATTGTAAATATTATATAGATTCTATTAATAATACTAAACTAAAATAAAACTCAATAAACAACATTAAAATAAAAGAGTATACATGAAATATAAGTAAAATACCAATAAGTATACCTACACAATACATTTACCTATTTATTTAAGTATAAAACTAACATCATAAAAATACAATAAAAATATATTTATACTCACAAAAATAAGTTATAAATATAATAATAAAATCAAATATACAAAATAACAACAAAAATGTACAAAATATAGGCAATTATATGTATAAGTAAACCCCTAATAACTAACTTGTAATAAAAGACACCAAAAATAAATAAAAATCATAATAAAAGACTACATAAAATAATAAACATTTTTTATTTAATAACCAAAAATTAATAAAATATTTTAATATTTTAAAATAATTATTTTCTAATAAGTTGGTGGTTTTTGTCGTTTTGTGTCCTACATGGACTAATCGCCAGTTGCGGGGAGTTGACCCCTGGTCAACTGCCCCTCCTGCCTTCTGACTTGACGCGCCAGGTCCAATCTTGTGTTTTCTGCCATTTTTCGCGGATGATCCGTCCATCAATCATCTTCGCTTCCTACAAGAAACGCTCTTGAATCATTGTACATCCACGCCGACCCATCTAAATTGTTGTACATAGCTCAAAATTCCTTCAATCGCCTGGTCAAATAAGGGTGTACTAATGTGTATAAATAACCCACCTCCGCCTCATCTTCGAAATTTGGTCATTTCTTCAACCTTGGACTCCTGGATCTCGGTCTAGAGCGTATCCCCGTGACAGGGGGTCCTCTGAGCATCCACGACAGTTCACGGAGGCGGAGGTGCACCCAGGCTGTCGCTCTGGTGAGGCCCTGCTCCTTGGCCACCAAGTCAGGTTTGAGTTGCACATTTATCCATTTTTATATATCTTTTAATTCTAGCATGTCATTTATGTTATTAGTTTAGTGATTAGGGTAGTTAATTAGCATAGATAGGCCCTTTTGTAGTTCGTCGGAGTTCCCCTCCGACGAACCATTCCATCATGCCTCACTTGTTCCCCGACCACCATTTCGCTCTCATTTCATTCCCCTCTCGCTTCCCTTCGCCCCAGGCACTCTCGCTTAAGTAGATCCCTAGTGGATCTGGAGATCAGGTACCTCGCTCCGCCGCTCTCTGGAGGTACCTCCTCTCGCTTCAGCCTACGCTCATTTCCACCAATAAGACCCCTGGACCCTTCATTTACTTGTGTGTTTTATATTTTCAGGTCCAGGCGTGCCAAAGGACCCACATGGGGTCGATTTTGAAGGACGAAGAAGCATTTGGAGCTCGAAACATGTCGCGACCTCGTCTGAGCACACCGCAGCTCCAGGTGCTCCATTAACGGTGTCAGCCAACGTGGAGGATGTCCACTTATGTCTAGAGCAACTTGGCGGCGACGGAGATGGCCAGGAGAGCCCGTTCTTCCATATCCAAACTTGCCTCGTGTGAGTTCTTGCCCAGTTCTTCCACCTCTCTTCATTGTCGTTGGATAAAGAAGACGCCTCCAGACGATACAACAACCGTCGGATGAAGCGCATCTCCACCGTCGATCACCCGTTGAAGATCTAATCGCGGCCGTTGGGGACGAAGTGGTATCCGTCGTTGGATTTGCGATGCGTGTCAAGTGGCGCACATCAAGTCATCCACCCGCGCCTTGTTTGAGGTAATTTCCACATTTAACCCTACAATTTGTGTATTTATTATTAAAGGATGAAAATAAATTTTATATTTGTATAATAAATGAGGTTTTTGCGTAAGGACCCCTGCATGTTTCTGATTTTACACTTAGGTCCTTCTCAGCCAAGTCATGTGTAATCACCATGTGACTTGGGACATTTTGTATAGAGGCCCTTGTGTTTAATGAAAATTACATTTAGGTTTTCACCTGTTTGAATCATGTGTTGTCCCACGTGATGCATGGTAGATTTTGTACGAATGCTTTAGCACTTTTTCTATGATGTATAATAGGCATAAAAATTACATAAATGTTTATTAAAGTACATTTGCATATGAACTCATGATGTTTATTTTATTTGTAGTTATGCCCCTGCTAGGACATATACTTTTGTGACTTTTATATATTTATTAAAAATAGCTAATAAGCTACTAAAATCCTCAAAAATAGGATTAGATGCTCCATGCACTGTACTTACGTGACACATACCTGTCTTCCATTTTTTGCATTTAATCTATTTATAAAATTAAAAAGGAGCCTAAATAATCCCTGCCTAAATTATAAAATACCAAAAAATAAAAAAAAACTTAATGAAAAATTCCAAAAAAAGTATATAAAGTACATTTTGATATTTCTTGAGTTCAAAAAATAAAAACCCCTAAAAATAAAAAAAGAAAATTATAAAAATCCTAAAGCTCCAAAATCCAGCAAAAAAATATAAAAATTCAACAAAAATCCAAAAATATGTTTTTCCTATTTTATAATTATCGATATACTATTATGTGTATGTTAAAATTAATTTGGGTAATTTTAGGAATTATTTATTTTTTATAATACCCAAATTAATTTCAGAATATCTATTAATCCCATATTTGGGATATTTTTGACTTTAAAGATACATAAAATTAGAAAAAAAATCCAAGAAAAAAATCGTAAAAACATTATATTTATTGTATTTTATATATTTTTACATATTTATATATATATAGCATCTATACATACTTTATATTGTATTTATATATGTACATGCATACATATATATACTCTATTTAAGTTAAAAATAAATATAAAAATGGAAAATATAAAAAAATACAAAATTACAAAACAAAAAATAAAATATAAAATGAAAATCCAACCAAAACAATAAAATGGATAAGAGATAAATGACGGAATTTTTGTGCATATATGTTGCTTCCTCCTCGCGTTTGCTCCTATTGTTCGACCTCTACTCATGCTTACACCTATACACATTTGCATGTAGAGTTATAATAAATTTTAACTCCACATTTTTTTTATTCATTGCTTGATATTTATTGGGTTAATTGTTGATTGATTGAGAGGTTTTGTCCGAGGTCACATCGACGACTATCCTTCCGCCTTGTGGAATGACACGACTTCGGTTGAATTATTCTCTGTTATCAAATGGCATTGTTGTCGAGGAGCAATGTCGTAATTGGAGATGATCTGATTTTTGTCTTATATCTCTTGTTCATTCATTTATTTATTGTTGTATTTATTTATTTTTCACTATTATTATTGATTGATTGTTCTGACTACTCTCTTTATTTGTCTTTGATGCGAGGGACCGTAGCATGAAGGAGGACCACTTAGGAGGACCGGTGCACCCCAGAAAGGTAGAGTTAGCCATTCTTGCTCGGCTGACAGGAGAGAACATCAAAGGTAGATGAAGATGAATTTTTGTAGACAGTCTACTTTTTCCGCATTTTATTCATTATGTATATTTACGTGAGAGAGTGGTTTTATAATTGTGATAATTCAGGACTCTCAGAGATTTCGACTTCCCGAGGTCCAGTCCCCGAGGGATTGTTCCCTTGGGGGGCTCGACGGTTCTGACATTTTTTCATCTTTTATTTTATTTTTTTATTTTTATTATTTTGTGTGAATGAGCCCTAGATTAGGAATTGTTTGCCAATAGATTACGTCCAAAGCCCCTAATATATTTGCATGTACCTATAGATGCGCTTCTGGACTTAGTCAAATAATAATTGTCGGTTATGTAGCTTCGAACCCACGTGCCGTGAGAGACATCATACAACGCTAGCAGGACCCATTGTAGCAGGCACCAAGACATCTACAAGATCGGACTTTAGGGTTTGATTCTGAATAATTGACATTTTGTGCTTCACGATAATAGCAGTTACTACCCTAGGGCGATTTCATCGGATTGCGTCTCATATAGCATAGGTTTTCAATTTTGTTATGCATCCCACATGGAGAGAGTTGGGAAGCACTGCAAGTCTTCTTACTTTGCATGTATCATTAATTTTCGACTTGCATGGCTTTTCCGATCTTCTCCCTCTGATTTTGCTTACCTAGGATGCTAAATGGAAATTGGAAACCGCGTTAGGCACATGCATTGAAAATTAACCAAAAAAATGATAAGCAAAATAAAATCTAGACTGCTAACTCTATTGGACCTAAAATAAAAATGTAATGGATCCCTTGTATTGGGGAGAGCAACCCCCTCCATGTATGCACATTTCATTCCTACACGCACGCTAAGGACTAGTGCCCCAATCCCAAGCTTATCTTCGGTGTTTGCAACATTGTGATGATCACCTAACTCTAAAATAGACAAGATAAAAAGAATAAATCTTGGTCTACACCATGTTGAGTAGGTGAATCAGGGGGTTTGCTTTGTGTATTGATTGCGCTTGGAATTCATCTGCATTTTCCCATCTCTTTGAGTGTGTGGTCTCGTCTGTGTGAGTCATCCATTTTTCATCTTTGAGTCTATCTACCTCTCTTATACATATATCTTCTCATTTGCATTGAGTCATGATTCGCGAGATCTTTCGTCTCTCTTCTTGCCAGCCCTCCTCGTGTCCCATGTATCATCTTTTCTCTCACCCGGGATTCTTGTGCTGATAGGTATCTCCCGAACCGAGGAATTTTGACTCACATTTATTTTTGGAGTAAGTCGGGGTAGTTTTAAGGATGCTGAGATTGACATATCTCACTCGTGGTGGATTTGACTTACGATTTGTGCATAGGAGCTTATTGAGGACTTTAATGATGCACGGCCATTAAGGTGTGATTATTATTTGATGATTTTGATCTCGCACACCAGATCGAGGATGTCATATATTTTAATGATTTGGTGATGATATCATGAGCTTCGATCTATATATTTTCAACGTTACCACCATCTTGATTTCGAGGATTGATTGACTAGTCTGATTTATGCTTCATAGTGATGGTGTGCAGAACCCACACGATGTCTCTCATCTTCTTGATTAACCCATCCCCGATCTCCTGATCATGATTAATTTGGATTAATATTTATGAAAATATTTTAGTAAATATCAATCACCATTGAATTATTATTTCATGACGAAAACCCTTGTTTAACCTACAATAGTTGTAGGTTAACTTTTACATGCAAAACATGTTTGTTTGATATTTAAAATTATTTTAAGATGTCTAAAAATTTTTCGAGTAACTATTATATATGTATCATGCCGGTCACCAAGAGCATGTAATAGATAAAACCTCTTAGTACAATTTATACCAATTATGTTGTCTTGAATTGATTTGGTGATGGCGTATAGGTTGTGGATATGCCAATGGGTTACTTAATAGGCACCCTACACCGCAGTGGAAGCGCTCCCTATTAGCATTATATTTTTAACCTGGCATGATATGTTTCAAAGATGGGTAGCATGATATCTACTCGAACTAGATAAGACAATGGGTTACTCAATACAAACGGACGTTATCTTTGAGGATGCTGTAGGAATTAAATTTAAAAAATGGATAGAAAAGTCCATCTTCATCCTCTTCTTCCACCTCTTTCCCCGTCCTCTTCCTCCTCCCCCAACCTCCTCCTCCCCCCTCTCTTCTCGAACTCCTCCCCCACCACCGACTGCTCCCCCTCCACCCGCAACTCCTCTCCCCACAACCTCCTCCCCCTACGCCAGCATCATGGTCTATCTACTCGTTGTGACCCAGATGGTCGAGAAGAATCTGTGCCACGTCCGGCAAGTACTCCTCCTAAAGTAGTCAATGGAGAAGAGAGAGCACTGCCAGAGAATGTCGAACATGTAGATCGAAATCGTCTGGCTGACCTCTGCTGCTGAAACGGTCAATGTATAGTTCAAAAGATCATCGTAGTCTAGGCGTTGCTCCAGACGAGCTCTCGAAACGTCTCCCTCTAATCCTCAAACTTCTTCGCTGCATCGATAGCCTCGGAGATGGAAGTGATGTGTAGTCCAGCCAGTTTCTCCGGTACCTCCTCTCACATGTCGCTAATGAACTTTCCATATTCTCCTCTGGAAATGCGTCAGCTGCTCGTGTATGTTGTGACAGCTCTGTTTATCAGATAAAGTAATATCTAGTTGTCATATGTCCCTGATGAAGCTCTCCAAAAAGTCGGCACTGGGACTTCTTCCACTTCGCAGAAAAGAAGTGGGATCTGAACCTCGTCTCAAAATCGTCCAATGTAAGTTCTCGGTCTAACTCAGAAACTACAGCATCCCACCATCTCTCATCAAAGTCTTTAAGTGAGTACTCCATGAAAGATAGCCACGTGTCTCATGGCGCGCGAATCATACTGAGTACCTTCATCACTCTCTTCAGCCACTACTCAGCAATATCCGATGTACATGTACCCTCGAACAAGGGTATATTGGCCTGCTGGTAGGAAGTGAAGATCGACTGATACCTGTGAATAGCGGAATACTCGTGTGCATCCTCGTTTACAAAGTCAATAGGTTCCTGGTTCCTATCATAGCCTCTATCATCTGCTTCATGCTCAGGTATCTCCTCAAGTGAATCGTTAAAATGAGGTTGTTGTACCTCTACTGACTGTGGTGACGTGTGCCATCGTGAAATGGACGGTAGGTGGAATCTGATAACTCCTCAAATCTCATCTCTATGTCTGTCTGTCTGTCTGTCAGCAATCTCTATTTGTTGAGCTAGAATCTGGTCCCGCTGGCCTCTCATAGCAGCCTGCTGCTGCTGAACATCGGTAAGAGCAGTCAGTATGCATGCCAGTTGGTCAGTAGTCTCATGTCCTAGTCAAGATGCCATGGCTCTGTATGAGAACCACATTTAGTCATAAAAATACCATTCGCAGATATATATCATATATGCTTTTTTTCTCTTCTTGGGATATAATATGATAATTATGGTGACATATGTGGTAATTGATTTCGAATGTCATATTTCCCCTTCTCAGACTCACGACAAGTCAGAGGACTATCGCTATCTGAGAACTTAGTGTGATCGGAATTGTAATACTGCGAATGTGTGTATCGGGGTATCACTGCTCTGATACCAAAAATGCGAACCCCCTCGGATCAGGGTGCCCGTTTACGCCGCATTCGCAATATTACATTCATTGACATCACACTAAATGTATGAATTTACGGGAAAATTTTTCGCGCTACTATATTTGCACATGACATTCCAAATCACATTCATCATATTCAACAAAGATATGCCATCAAAATTTTATTCCATTCATTTTCATAATATTAATACATATACATCAGAAGTCGATCGTTCATTTATACATAAATCCCAATATATATATATATATATATATATATACAGAAGAGAAAGAAAAACTAAATAAAAAAGGAACGTATTGTCTGGTATATACCTTATCACTTGAAATCATGAATAGCTACTGAGAAACAGGCTTTTTACCTGCCAAAACATGTTAGGAAAAAAGAGACGTCAGCGGACGCTGGTACCTCCCAAAAACTTATAAAATTAAGCAGGTATTTATTATCTTCAAAAGCAAGCAAGTAGAAAGGCAAGAACAACTAAAAGTTATTTCTACTTGCGTAAGTAAAAAGATTTTCAAGTTGCTTGTAAGCACCTCCCATGATCAGTCATTATCCCAATATTTCCCATATAACATATTTATATTGTAATTGATTGATCATAAGTATGCAGATATTATTCTAATATTATTCAGAGATCATGTTTGTGAATTTTGATAATGGAAAAGTTGATATTGGAAAGATTTAATGATTTATCAAATTCTTAAGTCTAGTGGATAGTCTGTGGTTGTGGTCAGTATGCAACCTCACACTATGACTCTAAGACATGGGGAATGCCTTAGGGTTGGGGTGCCTCCGTAGGCATGCGGTGTTGTATAATGCATCATAACTAAGTTCCCAACACGTTCACTAGCTTATAGGAATTTTGAATCAGATTATAGTCAATTCCAATCAACTCAACTTTAATTGTAATTTCATTCAAACCTCGACTGAACTGTCTCAGATGTAACTCTAGATGATTTAGATGTAGATATGGATGATCTGGATGTATAATCGCCAAGTTTGTTGGCGAAAGTAAAACTGAAGCGGTGAGGTAGCTTACAAATGGCTCTTCCATCTCGCCCTTTAATCAAAAGTATGGTCCAATAGAGGGATATGTCTACTCCAAAACTATGCCACTGAGATGGGTGAGAGGGACACTCCGAAAAAGTCACTCTAAAAACTGACCCGACTAGTACGGGTAAACGAGCTCGTACGAAAAACTAAAACCGAGGATCTCCTGTCTGGGTATCCTAAAATAAGGATCAGCGCAACTGGTCAAAAGTCAAGATTCCAACGAGGTGTAAAAACGCTGCGAGCTCGCGTAAAAATCGTGAAAAGGATTGGGATCCTAGACTGCGCACTAAACGGTCGCTGCCCTAATTGGGCGTCCTATCTCCCGCCCAGTTGAGGGTCACCGCATCCTCGCACGATCAGGTATAAGGATCACCATGATCGGCACTAGCATTTATCAGACATCACCAAACTGCCATCATCCTTACTTTCTTGACTTCCCAACTCGTTCTTAGTCTTTCTATAGTTGACCATACAAATCTAGGTCCTTTATTGATAACCTAGGTAATAATGAATTATACGTAGTGATTCATGTTCAAGATTTGATCTTGACAATTCTGGTTATTGCTTTATATTTATATATTTATATATATATATATATTAATCGCCCCTTTTTTATAGAATTAATTAGAAGAAAAGTAAATATACCACATCACTACCCCATATTCAAAGTATACCTTATCCATTCTTTGGTTATAAACATTTCAACCATCCACACCATCTTCTCATATTAACAGGAACCAGGCACTGTCACATATTCAATACTAAAAATTTATTCTATCTCTTCTCACTTGTTTGCCTTGTTTGCTTCATGTGTATCCTATGCAGTAGATCTAATGACACTTAATCTTCTTGAAGGATATGAAAATACCTAGGAAGTTACTCAACCTAAGAATACCAATGATGCAATTACCCTTTTTTCAGAACAGAATTTCGTCATCCCAAATGCACCTCCTCACTACCAATATATTACATGTATCCTGACAAGATTCTCACCAATGGCTCGATAAATGTTGTTCCAAAAGTTACAGTCTGCAGATTATTAGATATTATCTATGTTTGAGATTTGTGAAAAATCATCTGTTAAATGTACTTCCTATTAAACTTCCCGTCATATGAGAGTCTTCAAAGAAAGACACCAACCCAACACCTAATAGCTTGATTTTCCTAAATAGAACCTCGAAAAAGACTCATACAATTATATAAAGATGATCATATTTATTTAATTTACTGGATCAAGGTTGTTCTCTACTCAAGAAGATTTTGGTCATGCTTTATGGTAACGGTTCTTTAAAATACATGCTTTATGGTAATATTCAATAATATCTTCAATGCATGTGTTAAGAATACAGATCAGCTTAATGATGTGAGCAAAAATTTTTCTTGAAAAATTTTGAAAAGCCATACAGTGATCCTCCTAACGAGCAGACATCAAATATATAAGAATGCATCAATAAAATACGAGACTTTCTACCAAATTTTTCTGCTCATTAAATAGACCACAATGTAATAACCTTGTAGTTTCTATTCTACTGTCAAACAGTCCAAGGACTTTATATTTGCACAAGGCATTGCATTCTAAAAACTAAGCACAGTCTTTCCTTCCTTTAAACAACATCTAACAACCTATGGGGGAAATACTATAAGGAATGGTGAAAGACCACTTGAAGTAAAAACACATGGAGGGCAGAGTTTGGGGTTTTAACTTATACATGTATGGAAGCAAAGAGAATTATGTAGGATTGTACCCAGTTAGATTTCCAAATGGAAATCTCTTTGCATGATACGGCTGGTGTTTTGGAGCAGTTCCAAGGTTCCAAGCTCCTCTTCAAATGCTGGAACTGAGTCCAGCAGATATGAACAGTTGAGGCTCTTCTAAAGAGGAAAAAGAAGAGCTTCTGAAGAAAATTCTTCAACTGCACCAGAAATTTCGGTAGCAGATTTTTAGCCTATCACGGAGGAAAAGAGGTCTTTGTTGGAATTTCAAAAAAATATTGAGAGAGAGAAAGAAAAGGAGAAAGAGGAGGGTTTCTTTGGGGAGGGGTAGCTGTTACGTTGGAATTGAGATATAAAAGAGGGACATAGAGAGAAAAGAGGAAGTGTGAGGTTATACATCTTTGAATTTGCTTCAAATGGAGAACATGCATGAGGAGCTTTCAATTCAAGGAGCAGCAGTTGTTGAAGAAGAATTCCCAGCAGCTAAGTCTCTTTGAGGAGAAGAGAATGAGATGTTAGTCTTATATAACAAGGGAGGCTTTTGGAAATATTAACAAGTGTAAATAAGAATATCCAAGTGGAAGGGGAAGGGCTAACGTAGAATGGAATTTTTTTAAAAAACAAGCTTGTATTCTGTAGCAGCTGCAGATATTAAATTTTAATTAAATTTATATTTTTTTCAAAATTCTCTTTATTGGGCATATATAAAAATCAGTCGTACGTGTGCCTCGGGCCTTGGATTTCGACGCAAAATATCTCGATTTGATTGTACTTGAACGACAATCAATATTAGTATAATATTGATATACTTCTGATTGGGTTTTGAATATCCGAATTTTCGAGATACGATTTTGGTTTAGGATTAAATTCTATGATTTTAAAATATCAAACGACCTCCGATTAATGAACGGCCGATTTCATTGGTCTTGTTTCATTGAATTGGATCTAATGACAGTCTAGATTCCTTTTGTGGTTTCCGAATTTATGTTGCAGCTTTTTTTCGGCACGCATTACGATGTGACCAATTTTTAGTCGATTTTGCCCGAACGACTTTTGGTTTACGATCAATTGATCGTTTTAGGTTGTCTAATATTACCAAATAACTTTATTGGGTTACTTAGACCCTAATCGGGTCGTGTTCGGGTTTGTGTAGATTCCGGATGTTGCAAATATAAAAACCTCAAAGTGAGTCTCGTCCTTGAGGCTCGAGTCAACGTTCTTAGGTGTCTTGTTTGAATTTCGTCTGGCCATAAAAATCTCAAAGGGTTTTGAACCCATAAAAACCTCAATGAGAAAACAAGCCATATATTTTAACATATATCTTACTACAAAAGCTTGTTTTAATTTTACCTCAGAAAAGTTGTGGGTATTGTGTCTGCATGTCGACTTAGGTCTCCCATGTCGCCTCTTCAATGCCGTGACGGTGCCAAAACACCTTGACCAATGGAATCTCTTTGCTGCGAAGTTTTTTCACAGCATGGACAAGTATCTGTATCGGCCCCTCCTCGTATGTCAAATCTGGCTCTACGTCGAAATTCTCGTAACTGATGATGTGTTCTGGATCATGTACATTCTTCCTCATGTTGGATACATGAAATACATCGTGAGTACCGAAAAGATGTGGAGAAAGAGCTACTCGGTATGTCACCTTCCCCACTCTAGCAAGGATCTCGAATGGTCCAACATATCGTGGCACCAGCTTTCCACGAACATCGAATCTCTGTATTCTCTTCATGGGAGATACACAAAGAAATACCGAATCTCCGATCTATAATTTATAAGAATGTCTTTATTATGAGATTAAGTTGAACATATATAAGTCATAATTGAGTGGATGAAGAAGAAAGAATTGGATTACCTGAAACTCCAAATCTCTTCTCCGACAAACTATATAGCTCTTATGGTGGCTCTGTTCCGTCAGAAGCCTCCGTCTTACAAGATCAACAGCTCTCATAGTCTCCTCCAGGAGATCCACGGAGTAAAGAGCAAGATCACCTACCTCACGCCAACTGAGAGGTGTGAGGCATCTCCGTCTGTATAGGGCTTCGAATGGTGCCATGCCGATACTGGAATGATAGTTGTTGTACGTGAATTCAACCAATGGCAGATGGTCCTTCCAGGACCCTTTCCACTCTAAAGTGCATGCGTAGGGTAATTACGCTCATGCGGTCTCAACTGTCGTGATGCATAAGCAATCACCTGACCTCACTGCATCAACACTGCTCCTAGACCTTCTCCAGATGCATCTGTGTAGATTGCATAGTCCTGAGTGCCTGAAGGAAGAGCAAGAGTAGGTGATGTAGTCAATTTCTCCTTCAGTGTCTTGAAGGCCTGCTCACAAGAATCATTCCAAATGAGTGGAACTCCCTTCTGCGTCTATCGTGTCAAAGGACGAACAATGCGTGAAAACTCGTTGACAAAGCGTTTGTAATAGTCTGCTAATTTGAGGAAGCTCCGGATCTGAGTAATTCTCTTGGGTTGCTCCCAAGACATAATTGCATCAATCTTCGCAGGATCAACTGCAATGCCTGCTCCATAAATGGCATGCTCCAGGAATGAGACTTGGGATAACCAGAACTCGCATTTTCTTAACTTGGCATATAGCTTGTGCTCCCGCAATGTATCCAAGACAGTCCGTAGATCATTCACATGATCTCATTCATTCCGTGAGTATATGACACATCATCTATGAACACTACCACAAATTTGTCCAAGTATGGACGAAAGATCCAGTTCATCATATCCATAAATGTTGCAGGTACATTGATGAGCCCAAACGGCATCACCACAAACTCATAGTGTCAGTAACGAGTCCTGAAAGTTGTCTTCGAAATATCAGACTCTCGAATCCTCAGCTGGTGGTAGCCTGAGCGAAGATCGATCTTCGAGAACACCGAAGATCCCTAGAGTCGGTCGAACAAATCATCGATACACGGTAAAGGATAACGGTTCTTCACCGTTCTCTTGTTCAGCTACCGATAATCAATGGATAATCTCATGGATCCATCCTTCTTTTTGACGAATAACACTGGAGCACCCCAAGGTGAAGTGCTCAGCCTTACAAATCCCAAGTCAAGTAACTCCTACAATTGCACTTTCAGCTCTCTCAACTCGGCAGGTGCCATGCTGTAAGGAGCCATCGAGATCGGATGTATATCTGGCAGCAATGCGATCTCGAATTCGATCTCTCTCTCAGGAGGTAATCCTGGTAGTTCATCAAGAAACACATATGGGTATTCTGATACTACTCGAATGTCCTGGTTAATCGGCTCCCGATCAAATACCTCCCAAACAAATGCAAGGTACCCCCTCTTCTCGTAGCTCCTCCCCTCAACCTCTCCCTCAGCTTCTCCCCCTCCGCCTACAGCTCCTCCCCCACCCTCGATTGTTGCTCCTCTGCCCGTAGCTCCTCCCCTCACGACCTCCTCCTCCCCCTACGCTAGTGATTCCTCCCCCAGCCTCGGCTTCCCCTTCCGCCCGTAACTCCTCCCCAAACCTCCTCCACCTCTACCGCATCTCCTCCCCCACCCCTGACTGTTGCCCCTTTGTCCGTCTGCCCAGAACTCCTCCCCCTCTGCCTCGAGCTCCCCCCTGCTTCTCCGGCCACGCACCTCCCCCTCTGCCCCTAGATCCTCCCCTCCGCCCTTGCACATCCCATCTGTCCCCATCTCCTTCTGTCATCACTGCACTCCCCCTTCACCTTGAACTCCTCCACCCACACCTCCCCTCTTCCCCAGCTCCTCCCCCGTCATGTCATGCCTCGTCGCCTTGTTGCTGCTTCAGATATTCGCAAAGGGACGAGCGGTTGGCGACGAAGCGGGAGCAGAGGAGGATGAAGAATTGCTGGTGAAGGAGGATCAAGAGGTTGAAAGAGGGACCTTTCAGCATTTGTTTAGTATCGATAATTTTTTTATTAACTGATTCATGAAAATTCATCAAAAAATTCAATAAAATTCACTATTTGATCCGCAATGAGTGATATATCCGTGAAAATGCAAAAATTTTAACGATATAATGGATGCATGAAGGTATAATTAAGGGAGAAATTATGAAAAGAAATGAAGAAGAACAAATGGAAGGAAAAAGATGAAGAAGAAGTCTGGACAATTATACCCCTCTTAATTGCACCATGGTTTGAAAAAAATCATGGTTATGTTCAACTCATTGACGGTTCAACTAACTGAGGGGCACAACTGATAGAATGATAAGAATTTAGGGGCACAACCGATATTCCAAAAAAGAAAAGAGTATAACTGATATTGGAATATCTCAAATGGACACAACTGATAAAAAACCCTAAAAAATAATATCGTCACAAAAAATATCTTCGTCACATATTTAGCGATGTGATATATAATGAGGGATTTAAAAAAACCATTACAAACCCATTTTGTTGTAATGAGATAATGTTCGTAGTTTATGGTCGAAATTCTCATAGAGGATCCACATATATAAATCGATAATCCAACTCGGTCATGAATTTTGGTGTAACAAAACTTTTGAGCTATACTTTGCGTTGAGAATGTGGCACGAATCTTCCATCTCAATAACCCACGTAACTAAAAGTCAAAGACGAGGACTAAAGCTTTGTGACATACATTCAACTCGATTAATTGTTCAATCGAATAGCATGCGTTGAACGGAACTAAAATATTCTCACCTTTCTATTGTAACATCTACAGTCTACATACTATCTTCCTGACCTTATAGTATACCTTCAAGCACTACCTTGATACCCAAGTAATTCCTGACCTTATATACGAGAGGCATATATAGTCTCTCGCAAACTCAAGGCATCAGGAACATACATCTCTTCCCCAACATCGAACAAGCGCTAAACGTGGTCCTGTACTAGTTAATCAAGCATGGGCTCTCCCCATGACCGCGAGATGGCCGATGGGGCGAAAAGGAAGAGGCGACGCGTAGGCCTCTCTGTTTCGCGATGGTGCCGGTGCTTCTTGGCTAATCACTTAGACACCAGGAGCGAATTAGGTAAAGGCGTAGACGATGAAGAAGCCATAGTCAATGCAGCTAAGCATTTCTCGAGCGCTCACAAGGTTAAATTTGGGTAGTGGTTTAAGTTTGGATGTGATAGTTTGCTAAATAATTAGGTTGGTAATCAGTATGTAATTACGGGTAGATATCGGAGTGTGCTAATGGTGTGTAAGTGCTCGTCAACGTGTATTGTAACCATCATGTGATTGTAAATAAAGAGTATTTGCTTCCTTGTGTTTCAATAATAGAGTCAGACAGTTACAGAATTTGCTCTCCGTAGAAAGGACGAGAACAAACCACCATTATTATTTATTATATTGGTAGTAAGTGAGCGCTAGAGTTTAAATGGTTAGTTAGATTTTGTTGCTAATTGTGGAAGCGGATCACACACAGACAATTAATCATGCAAGCACAAAGATACACAAATTCGCAAGGTTTGACTTTAATTGGACTACATCCTAGAGCGACCGGTGGCGATCAGCTTTCACTCTGTGGAGAAAGAAAATAGTACATACGATAGAACCCCAACCTTATGGGGTTTTATATATATACTACTCATGTACAGACAGATCCATATACTCAAATGGAAATAAAATTATACTTGAAAAAATCTCCAGTATATGTGCTCTCCCCTCCAAGGCTCGCTGAATGGGCAGCAAGACCCCTGTCTTATTGGAGTATGGTACGACAAGTTAAGATACATACGACGATTCAACTTGAACCAGATGGATATAATTTAAACATATCAACAAATGGAATATCAATGATCAACAATCAGAAAGAACCTGTGATCTGTCGATGAACCAGTTAGTCGACGTGATCAACACTATCGATTATTAATCAATCGGTCAATAGAGACCTCTCCCGATATTGCATAGAATGCCAGTTTCGACCATTCGAATTTGGTTCTCAGTGATTCCAATTAAAATCCGAACCTTAAATGAAAAACTGAAATTTCAGTGACAAATAAATACTGACATATATTAGAAACTGAAATTCCGGTAACGACCTTCTGATATTTTAGGCCGTTAAATCGATTGAACATAGGCTGAATGAGTTTTATTCAAGTTATAAAAATGTACAGCCATTTTTGAGATTGCTTGGAAAATATATAATTAGTACGCGGGCTGAGGCTGAGGTTGAAGCTGGTAGACAATTGAAGCCATAATGAATAAGCGGTCAATTGGGTTTCATATACTGACGTCTACATTTGCGTGGTGTTTACTCCAAATAACCATTAGACTTTGGTGGAAGCTTCGCATCGACTAAATCAACTGGTCAGTAGAGAGTCGGCTGATCTGAGATTGCATAGAGATGTTCAGATATATATTATATAACACAAGTCCAAAAAGACGAGTGCATCAAAATCTACTAGTGTAAAACCCGTGCGTTGCACCGGGAGCTATATTTTTTGGGATTTAATGCGATGATGAATAGAAATGAGTTGATTTATATTGTTGTGCTTGCTTTAAAGAATGAGAAATTTAGAAAATAAATTGAAGGTACCATCATAAGAGTTCAACAATCTTCTAAAAGTCTAATCTATCAAATAGGAAAACAGAGAATCTCATTGTTGATGATGTGTATGAACATGTAAAAGATGTCTATGATTACATAGGATTTGCTAAAGATATATAAAGAAAAAATGAAGTTGTGTCATGTCAATAACTTGATAAGTGGATATTGATAAATGAGAATAGAAAGAGAAATTTGAAATAGACTCATAAAGATATCCATAACATGGCAAACATAATAGATGGACTGGGGCATTGAAGACAGAGCTCTAATATTTTCGTCCTCGACATCAAAGAGCAAAAATCATTCCCCATATTCCATTTATTAACACAAAATATATAAAAACTCAGGAAAATCCAATGCAATCATAATTCTCAAACCTATTCCCAAGTGTTTATATCTTAATTTCAATAAAAAAGAATTATCTATACTTATCAGAGATTGTGATTGCTCACTTAATTTTCTCAAAATAATACTATATTAATCATAGACTACATAAGATTGCGAGCATGAGTTGGTGGTCGACGTTCGCTGTCCAAATCACATATCTCACTCACAACTAAACACTACAACCTACCCAAAGAAAGTAAACCTAAAAGTTTCTCAAAATCAAAGTTGAATATATGAAATAAGGAAGATATCGATGATGTACCGACTCTCGCATGTATTGCTAAACCATACCGAAAGAGGGAAAATCTAAAATATGTCCAAAATTGAAGTGGTTTTGGAGGAGTTGGTCTCAATAGTGATTTCAGATGGGCTCTTGTGTGGTTAGTCGATGAATCTCCTTGCCAAAAGACCAAACAAACATATCAGTGACTGTGTACACCAATCCTCGGAGGAGTTGTCATCCCAATGTCCTCTATTGCCAGTAATCTTGTGATTCTTGCAGTCGGAATCGACTAAACCCGTCTCGGGTGGAGGCAAAGAGGGGCTTTGTGTCGATCCATGTCGACGGAGTATCAGACAGAGGAAGTTTACGATTTAGGAATTCACTATAAAGAAGAATCTAGAACAAATCAAATAAACAAAGATGTACATCGGCGATAGAGAACCTTAGAGGAGTTGTCGGTCCGAGCTCTCCGATCGACCACACGCCTGCGATTCTCGTAGGGTGCATTCCGAAGGAGAATCAAAGGGAAGTTTAGGTTTTAAGATTATAAAAAAATGACGAAAAAACTAAGTAACCCTCATTTTTTGATCATCGAACACCTCCACTGCAATCCATTCCTAACGTGTCAGTATTAAAAAAGGTACATGGCACATGTTAGAGGAAGCACATGATATGGCATCTCCTGAAAATTTCCACCGTACACATTATAAGAATGTCATGTTTACATTGAAATAAAACATACAAAATGTCAACCAACCACTAGAGATGAAAACTGATCAGATACATATATAATTTGGATATCCATTAAGAAAACCATATCCTTAAAAATACAGATATGAATTCGAGTAGGATATTTACCAAATCCTAATACGTATGGAATAAAAGTGGACCCAAATAGGGATTGAATAAAGAGCCAATCCAAATATGAATCGAATAAAAAGTGAATACAAATATGGATCCAATAAACATAAAATCCGAATATGGACCTAATAAAGTCCACATATGGATACGAAATATTTTTTTTATCAAAGTCCATAATTATTTAAAAAAATAACAATAGAAAATAAATAAGCAGCATCATAATAAAAGTGAGCGTCGAGATGACATGTGTTCTTTATCCTTAGCAAAAAGAGGGATAGAGTTTCGTAACTTTTGTTCGTGCCTTAAAAAATGACTGTCTCGATGGAGTTCGTAGGAGTCTCTGTTTCTGACGAAATTCGAATGGCGTATAGGAGGAATATAGGGATGAATATACATGGCGATATTTTTTAAAAATAAAAAATAAAAGAAGCGTCGAAAACGGCGCGGGGGCAGCCATGTTGGCTGTCCGGAAGGGGCAGCCCCATTAAACTCATTATATAATATATAATACTAATATATAATCTAATATATATATATAAACAAAACATTTGCAATATCAACAAAAATAATGCTATAGGGCCGTGAACAGTACCATGTCCACGGCCCTTAATATAGTGTATGATGTTGATTGTGAAAACTTAGTCATGAAGTACATTCACAGTCGACCATAGAGTGGCACCGGTAGACGAATAAGACATTAGGTCAATGTGGAGCAACATATTAATCCAAGTCCTCTCTCCTTCCAAGAACCTCACCTATTCAACTGTACGCTCGATTTCCATATTTTTCTTTTTCTACCTTCTTCTCCAAGAACATGTAAACCATATTTTCCTTTTTCTACCTTCTTATCCAATAACATCTAAACCCTATATAAATGGATCCCGATTCATGATCACGATGCCTCAACTTGCAAAATAGCTCTGTTAGAAAAGGAAAAGGAAAGGCTTGCAGAAGAAGATGGAAGAAGAGAAGGGATGGTGCCTTCACATCTTCCTGATGAAGTGGTTGCTCAGAGTAATCGTCGGTGGTCGAAGAAATCGAAGGAGCGACGAGCAGGAAGCCATCGCCGATGCAACCAAGCACTTCTCTAATGCTCACAGGATCAAGTTCGGTTAATCAATTGTTTATGGTCATACTTAAGTGATAAAAAAGCCATGCTTGTGACGGTGCTTTATTTGGACTTCCAATTGAACTATCATTCTCTTTGTGTCGTGGTTATAAAAATATGTCGAATTCAAGTTGTGATAATCGGTAAAGTTGAATAAAGTAAAGTATGACAAGTTATGATTGGATATAAAGTATGACAAGTTATGATTGGATAGTCTTCAAAATCATCGTAGACCTCTCTCTAGGTGTCGTCTACGTTATACTTATTGACAAAGCAAGAGGATGAATTTATCCTATCGAGTAAATATGCATCCACTACACTCTAGATAGGGGTGGTACTAGCATATAACACGGATGGAACCTACTTAATTTTCACTTAGATACTCAGTATTCTTAATTCTTCCTCATAAATTCTCCATTTTCCATCTAGTATAATTTATAAAATTTTATCTGTAATCTAGCCTTAAAACATAATGAATTACAATAAATTTCCTATCAAGTACTCGAGATTAAGTTCTATTCTTTCAAGAGATGTATAGAACACAAAGTTTGTTCAACAAATGCAAAAAAACCACGCAAAAAACCTCGGGGCCTCGGAATTTAGTACAACCGATGAAAGAGCCACTCCAGAGGGAGGATGGTGTTGTTAGCCATGTGAGTTTGGGGAGAATCATTTCTACAATAAATGTTAATCTTTGATATATCAATAAAGGTTACTGATTTATTTCACTCAGTGTCTGAAACTAATTGAATTAATGTGCTTATAAGGTCCCTTAGTACAATTAGGATTATGCGACATGGCCGTCTTAATAATCATGCAATTGTTGATTCAATGGTTGAATCATAGAAGTTGGCGTTTGAATGATATCTAAAGAGTTAGAATGAGGACTAATCAAACACCGTCAAATGATTGTTAAAAGATGATCTCCAATCTGAGAAGAAGATGGCAATCCTTTTCTAAAGGTTGATATCTGACAGACCTCTTGATACAGGTCCTCTACAGGAATAGAGATTCTACGGTGTTAGATAATCTAGGTCAAAGAGTTGACTTAACGAAATCGAGATATCAAGACCTATGTCATATGTTTTCACGATATAGGCACACATCCTCTAACCGGAGATAAATATATTATTATATATCTAAGTATGTACATTAAGCAGACCATTAGGTTGATGATCTAATCAAGGTCTATGCACCGGTGAGCTGGTGCGAATATGAGGGTATGAGTAATAGAATTTCTCAAAGGGATCATACAAGTTTATTACTGAATCGGAATACATGAGCTCACTCATAAGATATTGGGATCAAATTCCGTGCACGGTCGTCTCTCTTTGGAAGCATGATTGAATTTGTAGGTACAATATATGTTTTGGAAAAGTATATGATCGATACCAGCTTCCAATAATCAAATGAGAAATTTAATGAAAAGAAGACAGACCAAATATGATCTAAATCTTTGAGTTTATTATAGGTCTTCCAATATGCATTATGTATAAAGTATTAGGAATACTCAAGAGTGATGTGATCATAAACGATTGTATAACCATGACACTTCCTTTCCGAGGAAATGATGAAAGAGGTTTGGATTTTATGACTTCTCACAGTAGATCAGCAATCCAATCTTAGTCCAAATGTTGGACATTGATCTAAATGTGATTCGGATGCAATGAGAAGATTAGATTCACAATTTGACATAATCAAACATCTTTGAGAGGACTTCGAGATCTAGGTTTGAGATATGATCTCAATCCAAGTCACTATACATGGAATATACAATTGTCATGCCTTTATCTCCAAGTATCCGTAGAGAAAACGCATTATTCTTGAAAGAGTTAAGGAGTAATTCCATTGTTAATTATATATGTGAGCATTTGAAATTTGATAATTAAATGTGATTTAATTATCATGAACAATATGAATATTGTTCATATTATTTGGACACATGAGAATAGAGATCGGTATTCAGTCGGAGGGTCACTGAATAGAGATCGGTATTCGGACGACTATTCGGAATTATTCGATTTTGTATTTTTAATATAAAAATTATTTATAATACATATATTCTTATAATTTATACATATATGGTCATTATTTAACATGAATCTAAGATAAAAGTACCAATCAATATAATAAACATATAGAATTTGACATTAGTGGCGATATCGTGGTAAAATGTAACCCATAAATATTGAAAATTGAAAATAAAAAAATAAAAATTTGAAGAGTCAAACTCCAATCGGCCTCATAGTCGAGCCAGTCGGCCGACTATTCGATCGGGCCGACTATTGCCCGACTAGAGCTCTGTTCAGTCGGGTACCTGATGAAGCCACATTTCATCATCTTTATTCTATCATTTTGGCATCAAAAACCATAGCAAATGCGTGTAAATAGCATTAAATCCATCATCTTAGCATTCATGCGTGTGCATCCAAATAGTGTATAAAATATTGTATTTAAAGCCAAAATTATAGAATAAATAAAAGAAAAGAAAAAGAATAAAATTTTGTAAATATTTTATGACCCAAAACCCTGAGACCTAGGCATCTTGATGAATAGGTCGACAAGGAATAAAGTAGGGGGAGATAAGGGTCAAAATACAATAAAAATACCTTTTATTTTCCTTCATTCTTTATTCATTTTGGGACCTATTTTTGGTTCCACTTTTTATACCTCAAATAAAGAGACTTTGTACATGAAAGTTGTAGATAATTAAATAAGTAAAAATACAAAATTGATTTCACTGAAAAATAATACACAGATAAAAAGTTATGGTCTCAATAAGATTCCAGAACTATAACTTCCCAGACCTGTATCTTGCAAATAAAAGTCGAAATGTACCAAACTCATCTTTAATTGTATACAGTTTAAAATAAGCTATTTAATGGCGGTGGTTTCATATTTTTCGGAGTTACGGTTTGAAAGTTGAGTTTTGGACCCTACTTGTATCTTGTACATATTAAAATATTCAATATATTATTTATTCATTATTTTTGTATTTTTATAATTTTGCAAATATTACTTATAATATATTTGTACATTAAATCAGAATAAAAATGCAAAATAAATTTAAATAAAATACTTGTATATTCTATACATAGGTACAATACATATACTTATACATGTATAATACATACTTATATTTTATTAAATGTACAAAATACATCAGAAAAATAAAATATAAATATAATTACGTGTATAAAAGTATTTTATAATTTTATAAAATAATAAAAATAATTAAAGAAATTAAAAATACCAAATAAAAATAAAATAATAAAATTATAGGTAATATACCTATAAGGGGTATAAAAAGCAACTTGTAAAAATATACCTCATAAAAATAATTAAAAATTAGAATAAAATACTAAATAAAATAATAAATATTTTTTATTTAATAACCAAAATTTAATTCGACCATTTTCTATTTTTAATCGAATTAATAAAACCATTTTCCAGGGTTTTTCCTGGTTGGTCCACGTGGACCAACCAGGTGCAAACCCTAGTTGACCCCGGTCAACTAGGTGTCCTTTCCCCTCTAGCCCTGTCAGAACTAGGTTTTGACCCATGTTCTCGCCTTTTTCGAGGATGCATCTTGCATCTTCTTGGGATGATTCCTTTTGCAAATCTTCTCCTCGTTCATCCACCTTGCTCGCCCGGTGATTGTCTTGGGCTTTGGATCGCTGCGCGAGGCTTCGTCCCTTGGTCTTTGGAGCACCCAAGTCGGCAGGTCAAACCACATATAACGAGAACCCAACTTCGATTTAAAATTCAAACCCCCCATTCCATAGGTTAGCTCCCATCATCGTGCCCTAAGGCTTCAGGAAGGTGACAGCTTCCTCGCAAGCCCTTCGGGTGGGTCGAGCGTCGCCTGAGGAGGCTCCACGACCTCTGCCTTCGCCGACGTTGAGGCACTCCTTTCCCTCCGGTCTCCACCGTCGAGGTAGCCACTAATCCCCTTTATTTTCCTTGCATTAGTCTCGCCTTAGTCCTAAGATCAAAAGCCCTCTCAAAATTTAGCGTTCCATCGATTGAAACACCCCCTACGCAAAACTCGCCGGAGCGCACCTCCGGCCAACCACCTTCACGCCGCTTTACTCCACCACCTCCACTCTGCGGGGTCCAGGCACTTTGCCCCGGACCCTCTCACTTGTTCTTGCAGGTACTTGGACTTAAACGACCACATGGGGGACATTTTGATCTTCGTCGGAGGTCGCGAAGCTCCCCCAGCTCCGCTCGCGTCTCCCGTGAACCTCGGCCCTCGCCGAGGTATTTTGGACCTCCCAGCACTTCGAGGAAGCCTTCAGGACGATGCAGCCCCATTTTGAAGCCCAAAGGTCGCCAGAGTACGGAGATCAAGCTCGGGGAAGTTCGCCTCGTCGGTGTTCTTCCCCGTTCTTCCTCCGCATCTATCCACCGTCAGATCGGGCCGCGGCTCCAGATCACTCAGTAACCGTTGGATCGCGTCGAGCTCCCCACCGTCAGATCTTCAGCCAAGGATCTAATCATCGCCGTCCAACGCGAAGCGTCATCGTGCGAGGAGGAGTCGACAAGTGGCAAGTGGACGCGTATCAGCCGTCGGATCGCGCACGAGGCGTTAGGCGTGGGTATTTGGCACTATTCTCCCCGCGCATTTTTGTATTTCCATTTAGTCCTCAAACATTTGTCTGTAGTCTAAAAAGTTTTGTAATAATTAAATCTAAACCCCCGAACTTTCAGTATTTGCAAGTAAGTCCTGGCCATGTCACCTTACGTGACCAGTTCACGTGAGGGGAGGGCATTTTGCACAGGACCCCTTAAGGGTTTTAGTATTTCGTCTAGATCCAGTAACTGTTGTATTACGTGTAAAAGTTTTGGAATATTTGCATGCGAGCCCTTGGGAATTTTGGATATCACGATCAGGTCCTTCCCAGGCGCGTGCTAGTCACGCGTTTGGTTGGGTTATTTACAGGGGAACCCTCGCGGGTCTTGAAATTTGTATTTGGTCATTTAAATGCAATATTCAGTTATGAACTTTTTGTGAAACTTGCACTTTGGCCCCTGGAAGTTTTGATATTTGCACTTATGCCCTTGCCAGTAGTGTAGTTTCTTGATGTTGTCTCTACTTATTTAGTGCATCATTTTAATTCCAAAAATTATCAAAAAAAATAGCATAGGCTCCTGTTTACATGCTCATTCACGCCATATTTTTGCGTTACACTTTTGTTGCATTTTCATATTTATTAAAAATCAAAAACATGCATTTTTCCGACTGTTTGCTTGCATTAGAAAATACATAAAAATTATAAAAACATTTTGAAAAATTCCAAAAAAAAAAATATTGTGTATGTTTGATCATATTCTAGTGTCAGTCCAAAAACCACTAAAAATTTCAAAAGAAAAACCTTAAAAAATAGAAAACCCTAAAAATCTTCATAAAAATCTAAAAAAACATAGAAAATTCGGAAAAATATAAACTCAGTTGTTGTGTCTTCCTTATTTTATTGTCTGTATTCTAAAATTAATTTGAGGAATTTTGGGTACTGTTTAGTATTTTTCATCCTCACTTTGATTTCGGCCAGCAACCTAGTCCACTGTTTTCTTGTATTTTAACTTTTAAAAATACCAAAAAGATTTAGAAAAACCCCCAAAAATTACAAAAATAGTAAAAAAACATAAAAAGACCAAAAACATTTATTTCCCTGATTTTTGAGCATTTTTACCTATTTTTATAAATAGCTTATCACCTCCTTTCCTTGTATTGTATATATACACTCTATTATTGAAAAAGCAAAGATAAAAATATAAAATTGAAAAAGAAAATACAAAATCAGTAAAAAGAAAACCAAAATACAAAATTAAAAATTAAAAATAAAATAAAAAAATATATAACTAAAAACCCACAAAAACATTTGCATTGCATCTTGTAGACAATACATCACATTCACACACACACACACACAAACACTTGTTGATCTATCCTGCCTTGCTCCCTGTGTTGAACTCTCTACGTACTTGCATCTATACATCTTTTAAATAAATTTGACTCCACTCTTATTCTTCATTGCTTGACTTATATTGTGTGGGTTCATTGTTGATTAATTACGGTTTCTTGTGGGTCGCCATAGCGACAAAGTAGTCCCGCCTTGTGTGGACTATTTAGACCCGCGATAAATCGTAGTTATCAAATGGCGCCGTTGTCGGGGAGCAGCAGCATATAGATTACTTTCTTGTGATTGTGATTGTTTGATTACATTATTGCTTGGATTTATCTCTCATTTTTTATATTTATCTGAGCTTTCTAACCATTGTCTTTCTTATCTTCTTACGAGGGACCGCGGACCGAGGAGGATTGCCTAGGTGATTCGGTGCAACCTTGGGAGGCGGAGTCGGCTTTTCTAGCACAAGCCGACAGGAGAGAGCAGGAGGAGTGAGGGAGAGAGTGATTAGTTAGCTTTCATTTATTTTTGTGAGAGAGAGACTTATTAATTTGTAATAATACAGGTACTTGGACACTTAGGACACTCGGGCCTAATTTCCCAAGTGATTGTTCACTTGGGGGGCTCACCGTGGTTTTTGACGTGTTTTTACCGCAGTCATTTTCCGGTTTTGTTTTATTTTTTTCTTCTTTTGTGGATTGAGCCCTTAGATTTTTAGGCATTGCTTGATCGATTAGATTAGGTCCAAACACCCTAATAACCATTGCATGTACCTATAGTGCGTATTTGGACTTAGTTTAATTAAACAGTTGAAACATCATTTTCGATCCGCCGCGCCGCGAGCCCACCCCATCAGGCGCTACTCCTGAACTCGATTTGTCGAGAAGAGGAGGGGTGAGTCTAGACCGGACTTTTTGGATTGAGGATTGGTGAATCGAGTTGTGGTTCTTCACGTTAGCAATTGTCTGCTTAGGACGATTTCCTTGTGCATATCGGCATGTAGATTAGGTTTACAAATTCCTGTTTTGCATCCCGCATGGAGAGAGCTGGGAGTCACTGTAAGTCTTCTATCTTGGCATCCATCATTTTGGCACTAACGTGAGATTTCCATCTTAGTGCCACTTGCATTGGCTTTTCCGACTCTATTCTCCCTCTGTTTTTGGATCAATTAGGAATCAAGAAAAAACAAAAACGTTATGAGCTTGTTTGAATTGACTCAAAAGAAGCGATAACACCAAAAAAAATTAAAAAAGGGACTGCTAAAGAAAACTTGACCTAAATAAAATTTGTAATTGGATTCATTGCTTGGGGAGAGTAACACCCTTACTTGTATTCAGGTTGCACGGGAAGGTCTCCTTCCAAGTGAGAGAGCGGCTTCTAAGGATTAGAGCCAAAAACCCAGTCTGTGGCTGCCTTGTGTATCGCCTGGATTTCCGAAGTATTGGCGCTTCTATCGTACGTGGACGAGTAGGGCTTGGTCAACATTGGTGACTCTCTATTGTGTAGAGCATCGACCTTGTCCGAAGTATCGAGCCTAGGCCACGCCTTCACGGGGGTGTCTGTCTCATCGTCTCGCGTTCGAGTAGGTTCTTGCACGCTCACAGGTGATTCCGTTGCGAGCGAGTTTCGAAGTATCGGTTTCGCCTATTGGCGTACTTTCTCTATTTCTTTGGCTGAGTAGGGATCCAGGAAGGGTTACAAGGACCTTAAAAAGTGCAGACTACAGGTTACATAGGAGGAGGACAAGTACGGGATACTCTTCCGGCAGTACTCTCGCTCCTATAGGTGTAGCGCTCTAAGGACTCGTTGAAAGATAACTTCCTGAATTCAAGCTAAAAACTACAAAGATAAAAGCCGAACCCTTACGGCTTCACGTGTTGAGTTGGTGAATCCCCTTGCTTTGTGTTTGATTGCTAGTTGGATCTAGGTCAAGATCAAAAACACTGCACAATTGTGCAAAATTTTGCCACCTCCTTCCTCTTCATTTCTCAACCTTGCTCTTCTCAAATAATCAAGATGATGGGACGGAGATCTCTTAGGCCAACTTTGTCGGCATCGCTATCCAACACTCCTCCCTATTCATCTAGGACAACCTCGGAGAGTCCGCTCTCCGAGCCTGAGTTCACTTCCACCCTGTTCCCCCTCGACTACCCTTCTCATTCTCCTTCCATCAGTCCAAGAGTTTCAGAATTTAGTGCATCACAGAGCTCAGATTATTTGACGGCACTTGAGATGGGTTCTTTTGCCTTTACAGAGAACCCAGCCATGGCAGATAGAGGAGATCGCCCAGATGAGCAGAAGCAACCTCAATTTCTATTTGATCAAGCTGTCATCAACAATTCACTACTAGCCTCCCTGGAGACAATGCAGAGACAGATCAGAGACCAGGGAGCATTCATGGGTGACGTGATGCGAGAGCTGTCACAGATGAGAGCAGATCGAGAGAACAGAGCCGCAGGTGGTGGAGGAGATATACCCATTGCAGAAGGAGGAGATCCTGACGCTGAGAGACCACCACAGACGATCATGAGGGAATTACACAATCCTGTTGCATCCCTCACTCACCGATGGATCCGACTCCCTCCCATCCATGGAGACTTCGAGCTTCGGCCCCACACTATTCAACTTCTGCTCAAATTCCATGGGTTGCCGACCGAAGAACCACACCTCCATCTGCAAGAATTCGAGATGATCTGGAGTACCATTCATGACAGGCTGATGACTGAGGACACCATCAAGATGATAGCTTTCCCATTCTCTTTGGTTGACAGAGCCGCCTACTAGCTGAAACATTTGGGGAGTTTCATCGACACTTGGGCACAACTCCGGACCGCTTACTTGAAGAAGTACTACCCTCTTGGCCGGACTAATGCAGCACGAGCCATGATCAGCAATTTTACCATGATCCCGAATGAACAATTCCATGAAGCTTGGGATCGATTCAGAGAGTTCATTGATCGGTGTCCACACCATGATATATCAAAGCCCAATCTGGTTCAGAGTTTCTTCTGTGGGCTGACACCGGAGCTGCAGGGGCTTGTAAATGCCTGTTGTGGTGGATCATACTTTTCCAAGGGTGAAGACGACGTCTGGGCCATCTATGAAGGCATGGCAGAAAACTCAACTATGATGACCCAAGCCAGAGTCTACACACAGCAAAAGCCACCCCAAGGAGCAGGATCATTTCAGAGGATTGCCCGCATAGATGTTGGTCCCAACACTTCGTCGGTAGCCGCAGTCCAAGCCGAATCCGCCGCAGCCGACATGGGAATCATCAGTGAGAAGTTGGACCGTATGGAGATCCTCGAGAAGAAGCAGAACCAAGGTCTTGCCCAGATGGACCTTCTCACCAAAACTATGAGTGACCTGAAGACTCAAATTCTCTGCATTCAGGAGGAACAAACATACACTCAGCAGCCTCCCAGGTCACGGGCCGATCCGAGCAGTAGGAGCTCTACCCAACCCTCTGCCTCACAACGCCAGGTCAACCACATCCAGGCAGAGCCGGTTCCGCAGCTACCGTACTACCCATCGTAGCCATCATCTCAGGATACTCAGATGGTGGTCTATCAGCCGGATCAGCCACTGGCAGTTCTACCCCCTCCATCCTTTGAGCAGGAACCATTGATGGAAGTTAATGGGATTTGGTACGATCGGTACCCGCAGCCCGGGATTCGTCGTGATCACCCCGGATTCCGTTGGGGTAATGGTGGCTTCTCGTCCCAACAGCAGTCTCCCTCTCAAGGACAGCAGAACAGCCAGCAGCAGCAACAGCCCCAGTACACCCAGCAACAATACCAGCATGGTCCTCGTCCCGCCTATCAGGGACAGCAGTGGAGGCAGTGTCAGCAGCCTCAACAGTCATATCCCCAGCCTCATAAGCATTTCTCCTCACCGCAGCAACCTCATTTCCAGCAAGGGAATACATCCGGTTCTCAGGCGCCTGCCTTCGAGAACCCAGCCTTAGATGACCTCGCCCGATTGCTTACTGAACATCGAGAATCCTACTGGCGGGACATGGATGAGTTCCAGCAGGAGGTGAGGGATTTGATCAAGGACAAAGCCGCCATACCAGCTGATAAATCTCCATTTCATCACCTTTATTCTATCATTTTAGCCTTAAAAACCCCAGCAAATGCATGTAAATAACATTAATTTGTATATAATAGCACTCATGATTCATTGGATTAAGTGTACATAAAATAAGGTTTTTAATGCCAAAATTATAGAATAAAGGGAAGAAAAGAAAAAGGAATAAAATATTGCAAATATTTTATGACCCTAACCCCGAGACCAAGGCCAGCATGGAATTGGTCGACAAGGAATAAAGTAGGGGGAGATAAGGGCCAATAATACAATAAATACCTCATTTATCTATTCATTCATTTATGCATTTTTGACACCTATTTTGTACATAATTATTTATTCATCAAATAAAGAAACTTTGTACATGAAAGTTGTAGATAATAATGTAAATAAAAATACAAAATCAAGTTTGAGTAAAAACAATACTCAGTGTACATTTTATACACAAAATAAAAAACCAAAATCTCAACTTCACAGACCCAGATCTTGCAAATAAAAACTCCAAATCACCAAACTCACCTTTAATTGTATATAACATTCCAATAACTATTTTATAAAATTGATTTCATAATTTTAGAAGTCCATCTGTGGAAGTTAGGTTTTTGGCCCACCTTGTATACAGGACCGATTAAAATATTCATTTTATTCAATACCTATTATTTCTACAAATTTATATTTTTAGAATTTTGTAGATAATGTGTATGATTCATGTACATATTGACATTAGAGTAAAACCAAAAATAATTGGTAAAATAAAATAAGTCTGTGTAATACATAGACAAAATACCTATGTTAAGAATGTAAATAAATAAAAAGGGATTTTATCCTTTTATTCTTTATTCCTCTATATTTTTTTAATAATGTATATACTATACATAACTTATTAAAATACAAATTCAAAATAAAAATAAGTAAAATTCATTTAATAAATAAAATGTATATAATATACAGATAAAATACTTATAAGTATACCTACATATACATATACCTATTTATTTAAATATGTAAATAAACTCATAAAAATTAAATAAAAATACCTTTACACTCACAAAAATAAATTATAAATTTATAAAATAAAGCCAATAAAATAAGAAAAGAAAATAAACAAATTAAAAATAAAATACACAAAAATACATGTAAATACATACATATACATATTATTAAATTAAAACCGTAATAAAATACTTCAAAAAATAAATAAAAATCATAAATAAATACTATATTAATTTATAAACATTTTTTATTTTATAAGTAAATTCTAATTAATTCATTTAATATGTTAAATAAATGGGTCAAGATCGGTCCAACGTGGACCAATCAGAGGCCATGGAAAGTTGACCTCCGGTCAACTCCCCCTGCGCCTCCGACTGGCCCGTCAGACGTGTCTTTTCCCCTATTTTCTGCCATTTTTCCTGGGCGTCCCTTTCATCCATCACCCTCGAATCCTTCACGGATTTTATTCCCTGATCATCCAAGATTCTCGTCGAGATCTTAGATCCATTGTACAGCCATTCGATTCTTTAATAATCGTCGGTCCATGGGCGGACGTACCTGGAGCCGCGTTTCTACACCGAGCTCGTGGCGCCGCTCCACGGCACCTCTGGCCGACCTACCACCTCCAGCGGAGAGAGCCAACCTCCAGGAAGCTTTTGGGACAATGTGGAGCAGCAAAGGTCGACGGAGACGCGAGTTCTCACCGGAAGAAGCTCGCCCAGGCGAGCGTTCTTCCCCGTTCTTCCAGCCGTCGTCTCCACCGTTGGATGAAGAGCAGGTCCCAGTTTCAATCACAGCCGTCCGATGGAGCAGCGCTCAGACCGTCAGATCTCCCACGAGATCTAATCCGCACCGCTCATCGGCGAAGCGTCATCGGCTCACGTGGAGGCGCCACGTGTATTAGTGAACGCAGATCAGCCGTCCATGAGCGCCCACGTTGGGGGTAATTTGCACATCTAACCCCCGTCATTTTTGTATTTAATTTTTAATCTTGTAAAATATATAGCATGTTGTAAATAAAATGTAAATTTTGCAGAAAGGATCCTAAGTTTATGAGATTTGCATTAGGTCCTTCCGCGCCTCACGTGCAGTCCCACGTGAGGCGCGTGAAATTTTCACTTTAGCCCTGGCGGTTTTTGTTTATTGTAAAATAGTTCTAAAAATTAAAATAAATGTTTATTTCAGTAGGGATTTTTGCACCTGTGCCCTTGTCATTTATTTTATTTGCAAAAATGCCCCTGCCAGGCTGTTTTATTTTTGTTTCTTTATGTATTTATTATAAATACCCAGGTGGCTTCTAAAAATTCACAAAAAATTAGGATAGGTGCTCCATGCCATGCTTGTTCATGTCCATATTTAGTTTCGCATTTTTTGCATTTTTCCTAATTATAAAAAATGAAATAGAAGCCCTTTTTGTACTGTCTAAATTAAAAATACAAAAAAAATAGAAAATGATTTTGAAAAATTCAAAAAAAATTATATATGGTATAATTATATGTATATTGAGTCCAGAAATTGAAAACCCCTAAAAATATGAAAAAGAAAATTAAAAAAATCAGAAAGCTCCAAAATCCAACAAAAAAATAGAAAAATCCTTAAAAAACCTCAAAAATATATTTTTCTCTTTTATAATTATCTATATATTATTATTAATATATTAAAATTAATTTGGGAATTTTGGAGTTTATTTTATATTTTTAAAACCCAAATTATATTCGGCTAATTATTTAGTCCTATATTGTGGACATTTTTGAAATTCAAAATACATAAAAATTAGAAATATTCCAGAAAAATAAAAAAAATTAGAAAAATATTAAAAAGCTAAAAAAATTTATATCTATATATATTTTATGTATTTATATCTATATTTATATATATTATATTATTCATCTCTCTCTGTTCTTATATATACATCTCTATATATATATATATCTTATATATTTATATATTTATATAACTAAAAATATAATTAAAAAAATATAAAATATAAAAACAAAATAAAAATTATAAAAACAAAAATAAAATAAAAAAATATATAAAATTTAAAACCCACAAAAACAATAAACAATTGGACATGAACAAAGGATTGAATAAATTATTCATCTCATACATTCCCTTCGCCTCCCAGTGTTCGACCTCTACTTGTATTTACACCTATACACATTTGCATGTAGAGTTATAATAAATTTTAACTCCACATTTTTGGATATTCATTGCATATATTTATTGTGGGTTAATTGTTGATCGATCTGGGGATCTTTAAGAGGTCAATTCAGCGACTGGATGTCTCGCCTTGTGAGATGTCTAGACCCTTGATCTTCCCGAGTCATCAAATGACGCCGTTGCCGGGGAGGCAACGGATTTTGTATGATTTTGTGAGCTTATTTGTTCATTTATTCAATTATTTGCTCATGTCCATGATTCAGTCATTTGTTTGGTTTTTATTCCTATTTGATATTATTTGATTGACTGCTCTGACCATTTCTTTCCTTTGTCTTTGATGCGAGGGACCGCCAAGCGAAGGAGGACCTCTTAGGAGGACCTATGCACCCAAGCAAGGTGGAGTTGGCTCTTCTATGCCAAGCCAACAGGAGAGCGCATCAAAGGGAGAAGAAAGAGAATTTTTGAAGACAGGCTCTATTTTTATGCATATTATTTTATTATGTATATTCATGTGAGAGAGTGACACTTAGAAATATGTAATAATACAGGATTGTCGCAGGTACACTCCGACTCCCGAGGTCCATTGCCCGAGAGATTGTTCCCTGGGGGGCCTCGACGGTTTTGACGCTTTTTTCTTTTCTATTTTTATTTTTATTATTTTGTATGAATGAGCCCTACCTTAGGAATTGCTTGCCGATAGATTAGGTCCAAACACCCTAAATATATTTTCATGTACCTATAGTCAAATCTAAACAGTCGGTTCATTTATCTCTTAACCCTTGTGCCGTGAGCGAGCCCCATCAAGCGCTACTCCTGAACTCGAGTGTATCGAGAAGAGGAGGGGTGAGCCAAGACCGGACTCTTAGGTTAAGGATAAGTGACCGACTTGTGGTGCTTCACGATAATAGCAGTTACTATCCTAGGGCGATTTCTTCGGCTTGCATTTGCATATAGCATAGGTTTCAATTCTGTTATGCATCCCGCATGGAGAGAGCTGGGAAGCACTGTAAGTCTTCTTACTTAGCATGCATCATCGATTTCCGACTTGCATGGCTTTTCCGACCTTCTCCCTCTGTTTTTGCTACTTAGGATGCTCAATGGAAATTGGAACCCGATAGGCACGTGCATTGAAAATACCCAAAAACAGTGATAACTAAAATAAAAACGGGACTGCTAACTCTATTGACCTAATAATAAAACGTAATGGATTCCTTGTCTTGGGGAGAGCAACCCCCTCATTGTATGTGTTTTAAGTGCTCACGAACACGCTAAGGAGTAGAGCCCAAATCCTATCAAGCCTCCTAAGTGTTTGTACAACTTTGTGAATCTCACCTAACTCTAAAAACCGAAAAGATAAATGACCGTCACCTGACGGTCTTCACTGTGTCGAGTAGGTGAATTGGGGGTTTTGCCTTGTATATTGATTGTGACTTGGAGTCCGTTGTGTTTCTCATCCTTTATTAGAGTAGTCGGTCCCATCGTGTGAGTCATGCATTTTTTGTCTTTGAGTCTCTCTACCTCTCTTATACATATACCTCTTCATTTGCATTGAGTCGTGATATTGGCGCTTGAGCTCAATCATTCCTTCGCCAAGTCCATTCGTCCCGACATCTTCTTCACCATCTTCTTCGTAGCCACTGTATCATCCCCATCTTCTCTGGTTCGAGGAGAGCCTGCTCTTCGAACCACCATTTTGACGGTGTTCACGCCCTGTGTGGAACACCCATTTTTGCCTATGTCTCGATCTTCTCGCCCGCCCTCCTCGTCCCCTCTGTATCACTCTTATTTTACCCGTGATATTGGCACGCACGCTCAATCAGCTTCTCCACCCCATTGTGTACCCCTCTTATCCATCTTCTTCGTGTCCCCTCTGTATCACATCTCCCTTTCACCCAGGAATGCTGTGCAGATTGACGAGGCCCGCATCGAGGATTATGTATACAGATTATTTGTGTAAGACAGGCCAATGATGTTGAGGATGCTGAGATTGATTTGGCTTTGGACACATGCATACGAGTGTATTGAGGATTTGTGTGGATGCATGATCATAGGTGTGATTCATTATTGAGGATCTAGATCTCGCACACCGGATTGAGGATGAGATGTGCTTCAGTAATTTGAGGATGATATCATGATGTTTTTACGGATCTATCTATTTTGAGGTTTCGACCTATTTTGATTTGGATTTTTGGATGTACTATCTTGATATATGCTTCATGATGACGGTGCCCCGAACCCCCATGATTTCTCATCTTCCTGATTGACCCATCCTTGATCTCCTGACGCTTTGATCCACCCTGGCACTTAGAGGATTACTGATGATATGTTGTTCCAAGCTCAGCTTATTGGATTGACTTGAGGAATGTTCGTGATAGACCTGATTATTTTCTCCCTCACATGATCTTATGCCCTCCTGTTGATTGATGGATTCACGGTATTTCGAGGACCTGAGATTTTATGCCAACATTCCCTCGACCTTCATTGATCTAGCTCGCATTCCTCTCCGAGGACTATCTGCGGGAAAATGCGACAATTTCTAGGACTACGGTTTCATTCACGACTTTGGTCGCCATTGTGATGGGACCCGAAACCGAGTCAGATGATATGCTTGATTGGCCTCCCTCTGTGACTGTGTGCCCGATCTGTCAGCACATGAGGCCAACTGTCAGATTGCTCTCCTTGACGGTCCTTGCAAGGCAGAGCTCCACTTTTCTGATTATTCCATGCCTAGTCCATAGCTCTCCGAGGGTTATCTACGAGAAGCTATGACACAATTTAGCTCTCTTGGTCTCTTCTGCTGATAGGCAGTCTGCCGTCTATCGAGACCAGATTCTCTGTGGATCCGTCTGATGGATCCCGCTCCTTTGAGCCTCTTTCTCTCGTTGATGACCCTCGCAAGGATGAGCTCTTTTCTGATTATTCCTTGACTAGCTCGTAGCTCCCCGAGGGTTATCTGTGGGAGACTACAACATATTTCCGATCTAATCCGGTCTCTTCTGTTGATAGCCGATATGTCGTCTATCGAGACCGTATTTACTGATGATCCGTCTGATGGATCATTGACGCCTTTGCGTCCGATCACCTTGACGACCCTCGCAAGGACGAGTCTTCTTCTGATTATTCGATGATTAGCATGTACCACTCTCCGAGGGTTAGCTGCGGGAGGGAACATCATTTTCTATGTACTCGGTTTCATTCCTGGTGTCTCCTGTTTGTTGGAGCACGAGGCCGAGTCTTCTGAGTTGTGTACTTGGTCTCCTTTCTGATTGTGTATCCGATCTGCGGATCACGGGACCAAGTCTTCTGATTAGTCTGATTCCTTGCTCCTTGGAGCTGCACACCTTGACGGCCCTCGCAGGGTTGAGCCATGTCTTGCGGTATTCGGTGTGTCTCCTCTGATCTTCCGACCTCATGACCACCGCATGTCACGACGTCTCTTGCTCTTTACCTTTCCATATCTACCGAGACTCTGATTGACTGGAGGGCTCTGTACTGTTCCATCCTCCTCCCGGTCTTACTATATCGGCTTTATTCCCTCATGCTGATCCTATGAGCCGATTGACTGCTTCATGCTACCGTATCCGATATCTTTACTTTCTGATCTACTTGTCCTCGGTAGCCGACACCCACCTGACTGCATATCCGGGTGTCTTTTCACCTTCTGAGTGCGTCACCGTTCTCACAGGGAGACGATGATGCGAGTACGGTATTCACTTGCCAGATACCGTCCTGTACTCCACCAGTTCTTCACCACTTGTATATATGTGTTGTATATTTTGTTCTCCCGCATGTTATGTGTGCCCTAGATCTATCGCCATATCTTTGTGTCTATACTTAGGACGTACTTTGTCCTAAGTATAGGGGGGTACACACCGCGTTGTTCTTTCGTCGTCAGTTTCGTCACTCCTGTTGTTGCCACACTTAGGGATATCTCACCCTAAGTATAGGGGGAGTGATGCGTATATTCTCCACGATCTTTTCGTCTATCTGTATATATCTCTCTTTTTCTTCTTTTCTTCTTTTCCTTTTCTATCTTCTGTATCTAAATAAACAGTGTCTCCCCTTTATGTCAGTTTTCTGTACTGAGGACGTACTTTGTCCTAAGTATAGGGGGTTGCACCCCTGATTTGATTAATTCTTTGCTCTATTTATTCCCACCCTTGACCCTCCCTACTTTGTATACAGTCCGCTATACTTAGGATTACTTGATTCTAAATATAGTGGGGACGGTCAACTTCTATTTCCTTCATCTCTTATTCGTATATTCTTTAGACTCGTCTATACTCAGTACGAGTTATGTCTTCTCTTTTACTTTCCGATCTATGAGGACATAGCTCAAGCTAAGTATAGGGGGGTCGTATATACTATGTATATACCCCATTCATAACTCGTACTTTCGTATACTTAAGATACAATGCATTAAGTAATAATGCTTCTTATTCCTCAGATTCTTTTTGTATACACTGATTAATAAATCAGGTTAAAAATACTTTTGCAAAATGATTTGAAAAATGGTGTGAACTGTTTGGAAAACTTTTTGTGAAATATTTTCAACCTTTGTAAAAATATTTTGATTGCAAAATTTTTCTATTTGTGTGAAATAAAGGATTTGAAAACCTATTTGCAAATGATTTTTAAAATATTTTTGAAAAAATATTGTGAAAATATATATATAGTGTTTGCAAAATCTTTGCAAAATGGATTTCAAATGTTTGTAAATAGTTGCAAAAATTATTTTGTACTATAGTTTTCAAAATGATTTTTCAAATAATTTGAGGAATAAAAGCATCATAATAATAATAAATAAAATGAATAAAAATAATTCATAAATACATTAAATTCTTTATCAATTGTATATACACCTCAATAAACCACTCTTGTCAAACTAGTAAATTCTTTAAACCATGTAAAATAAAGCGGCACGACCGTGTAAATAATTGTATATATTTTATACTTTATACTTTGAGTGCCAAAATTCTTTTATTTACAAAAAAAATTCTTTGTGTAAAAATTTCTCGCTTTGTTTTCAAATTCTTTCAAAAATTGCATTATTCTTTGCATATTTGTAAATAGCATTTGCATAGCATTCATATTCTTTTATTGAGCTTGATGATTGAACTAGTCCAATAAAGTCGAAGATTGGAGCTTGGTTGGACCTTACTGCACCTAATTACATTGGATTTTATGGGAACTAGGTTTAAGGTACTTCAGGTCTATCCAGACTTAATTCTTTGAGAAAGCAGGGCTGGGTTCAAGTCACCTCAGTAGACTAACTAGAACTTTTCGAAACACACGCATGACTCCTGTCGGCCGTGACCTAACTTGGACACTTGCACCTTTCAAAGGCTCAACTCAGTTGGAGTGGTGAGGGGGTTGGATTTGCCAGTCTGAGACGCACACGGGTGGAAACATTCGTCCTCGTCTAGGGAGGGAAGTGCACCCCAACCTGGTCCAATTTCAATGAAGTCGAATGACGGGAGAGTGTGGGTTGCAATAAAGCTTCAAAAGAGGGATAGTCTACTGGCTCAAGAGGAAAATTTCTTGTATATATGCTGCACCATG
Organism: Ottelia alismoides; assembly: GCA_037367405.1. Taxonomy (NCBI): domain Eukaryota; kingdom Viridiplantae; phylum Streptophyta; class Magnoliopsida; order Alismatales; family Hydrocharitaceae; genus Ottelia; species Ottelia alismoides. The sequence continues at coordinate 217,491 of JAZKJV010001889.1, read as the reverse complement.
TAGATATGTTGTACAGATGCACTTGAAAAAAAAAAGAAAAAGTGTGAATGCAAAAAGAACTCCAAAAAAGTGGTGGGTCGGATTGAAAATTTAATAACCCCACCGGAGTGTATATAGTCCAATAAAGCAAAAGCTTATGATATCCATGTTACATCTCATGAAGCTTGCAGCGGGAGACTTAGCTACACTGGTTGAGCTCCCAAAATTCTATACCTCTTATTCCCCCTCTTCTTGAGCCGGTTGCACTTGAACTTAGAAGGGAATACCCCGCTCCTCGACGGTAGAGGGCTGGATTGGGGAATCATTGGGTTGTCACTCTGGAGAAGCTAGTCTCTTTGTCATTTCAGTTGGGGAGAGCCACCATCACTTACACTGTACAAGTCAGCTTCATAGTCATAAGGGTTTGCGTATGATGTAGGCTAGTTCTGACCTGGCTATTGAGGTAATTTGAACCGAGTTCTGTGACTCTCGAAGGCTGTTGTGTTTTAAATTTGGTTCCCAATTAGGTTCCGCACACATTTTCACACCAAGGTCTAACCTGAGCTCCAAACTTCGATTTTGTACAGATAAGTTTAATAATCATGACCAATTCAATTATTCTTTATTTCTGCTTTTTCTTTTCTTCTTATTCTTTAATTCTTTTTGTACTTATTGCATAAGTATTTGCTAGGGACTAGCAAAGGCAAGTATAGGGGGGTGATGAATCTCCATTTCATCACCTTTATTCTATCATTTTGGCCTTAAAAACCCCAGCAAATGCATGTAAATAACATTAATTTGTATATAATAGCACTCATGATTCATTGGATTAAGTGTACATAAAATAAGGTTTTTAATGCCAAAATTATAGAATAAAGGGAAGAAAAGAAAAAGGAATAAAATATTGCAAATATTTTATGACCCTAACCCCGAGACCAAGGCCAGCATGGAATTGGTCGACAAGGAATAAAGTAGGGGGAGATAAGGGCCAATAATACAATAAATACCTCATTTATCTATTCATTCATTTATGCATTTTTGACACCTATTTTGTACATAATTATTTATTCATCAAATAAAGAAACTTTGTACATGAAAGTTGTAGATAATAATGTAAATAAAAATACAAAATCAAGTTTGAGTAAAAACAATACTCAGTGTACATTTTATACACAAAATAAAAAGCCAAAATCTCAACTTCATAGACCCAGATCTTGCAAATAAAAACTCCAAATCACCCAAACCTTTAATTGTATATAGCATTCCAAGAACTATTTTATAAAATTGATTTCATAATTTTTGAAGTCCATCTGTGGAAGTTAGGTTTTTGGCCCACCTTGTATATAGGACTGATTAAAATATTCATTTTATTCAATACCTATTATTTCTACAAATTTATATTTTTAGAATTTTGTAGATAATGTGTATAATTCATGTACATATTGACATTAGAGTAAAACCAAAAATAATTGGTAAAATAAAATAAGTCTATGTAATACATAGACAAAATACCTATGTTAAGAATGTAAATAAATAAAAAGGGATTTTATCCTTTTATTCTTTATTCCTCTATATTTTTTTTAATAATGTATATACTATACATAACTTATTAAAATACAAATTCAAAATAAAAATAAGTAAAATTCATTTAATAAATAAAATGTATATAATATACAGATAAAATACCTATAAGTATACCTACATATACATATACCTATTTATTTAAATATGTAAATAAACTCATAAAAATTAAATAAAAATACCTTTACACTCACAAAAATAAATTATAAATTTATAAAATAAAGCCAATAAAATAAGAAAAGAAAATAAACAAATTAAAAATAAAATACACAAAAATACATGTAAATACATACATATACATATTATTAAACTAAAACCGTAATAAAATACTTCAAAAAATAAATAAAAATCATAAATAAATACTATATTAATTTATAAACATATTTTATATTATAAGTAAATTCTAATTAATTCATTTAATATGTTAAATAAATGGGTCAAGATCGGTCCAACGTGGACCAATCAGAGGCCATGGAAAGTTGACCTCCGGTCAACTCCCCCTGCGCCTCCGACTGGCCCGTCAGACGTGTCTTTTCCCCTATTTTCTGCCATTTTTCCTGGGCGTCCCTTTCATCCATCACCCTCGAATCCTTCACGGATTTTATTCCCTGATCATCCAAGATTCTCGTCGAGATCTTAGATCCATTGTACAGCCATTCGATTCTTTAATAATCGCCGGTCTATGGGGGTCCCCAGGAATGTGTATAAATAAAGTCTTCCTCCTCCTCGGTCGAAGTTGGCCAATTTCACCCCCCCTTTATGAGCTTGAATCAGTTCGCCGGAGAGCCCTCGTGACAGGAGGCGCTTCCCAGCACCTCGATTCGGTCCGTGGAGGAGGAAATTTTGTCGCGGTGGCGCTCCGGCGGCCGCCCTGCTCCCTGGAGGCCCCCAGGTATAAGAGCTGCGCCTTTTATATTTCTAGGTAGATTTTGATTCCAGCATTTTATTTCGCATTTAGATTAGTAGATTAGCGTAATCCAGGCGAATCGAAGTTCGCCGAAGCTCCGCTCTGGCGACTTCTCCACAGTACCCTCGTTTTCCGACCACCCTTCCACCTTCATTTCGTTCCCCTACGCCTTCTTCACCTTCCAGCCACCTTGTCCAACCGGATTCGCACTTGGATCCATGAATCGATGCTCATCTCCTCCGCATCGCCGGAGCATCGCCGCCCTCACCCATTTTTTATGCTAACAGCTTCAGTTTTGGTCCGAGGAGCACCGCCTCGAGTCGAGCTTCGTTCCTGCGCAGGTCAGGTGCGTTGAGGAGCACCAGGAGTCGATTCGCACGCGGGCGGAGGTACCTGGAGCCGTGTTTCTTCACCGAGCTCCTGGCGCCGCTCCAGGGCACCTCTGGCCGACCTACCACCTCCAGCGGAGAGAGCCAACCTCCAGGAAGCTTTTGGGACACTGTGGAGCAGCAAAGGTCGACGGAGACGCGAGTTCTCACCGGAAGAAGCTCGCCCAGGCGAGCATTCTTCCCCGTTCTTCCAGACGTCGTCTCCGCCGTTGGATGAAGAGCAGGTCCCAGTTTCAATCACAGCCGTCCGATGGAGCAGCGCTCAGACCGTCAGATCTCCCACGAGATCTAATCCGCACCGCTCATCGGCGAAGCGTCATCGGCTCACGTGGAGGCGCCACGTGTATTAGTGAACGCAGATCAGCCGTCCATCAGCGCCCACGTTGGGGGTAATTTGCACATCTAACCCCCGTCATTTTTGTATTTAATTTTTAATCTTGTAAAATATATAGCACGTTGTAAATAAAATGTAAATTTTGCAGAAAGGACCTTGAGTTTATGAGATTTGCATTTAGGTCCTTCCACGCCTCACGTGCAGTCCCACGTGAGGCGTGTGAAATTCACTTTAGCCCTGGCGGTTTTTGTTTATTGTAAAATAGTTCTAAAAATTAAAATAAATGTTTATTTCAGTAGGGATTTTTGCACATGTGCCCTTGTCATTTATTTTATTTGCAAAAATGCCCCTGCCAGGCTGTTTTGTTTTTGTATCTTTATGTATTTATTATAAATACCCAGGTGGCTTCTAAAAATTCGCAAAAAATTAGGATAGGTGCTCCATGCCATGCTTGTTCACGCCCATATTTTATTTCGCATTTTTTGCATTTTCCTAATTATAAAAAATGAAATAGAAGCCCTTTTTGTACTATCTAGATTAAAAAATACAAAAAAATTAGAAAATGATTTTAAAAATTTAAAAAAAATTATATATGGTATAATTATATGTATATTGAGTCCAGAAATTGAAAAACCGTAAAAATATGAAAAAGAAAATTAAAAAAATCAGAAAGCTCCAAAATCCAACAAAAAAATAGAAAAATCCTTAAAAAAACCTCAAAAATATATTTTTCTCTTTTATAATTATCTATATATTATTATTAATATATTAAAATTAATTTGGGAATTTTTGGAGTTTATTTTATATTTTTAAAACCCAAATTATATTCGGCTAATTATTTAGTCCTATATTGTGGACATTTTTGAAATTCAAAATACATAAAAATTAGAAATATTCCAGAAAATAAAAAAAATTAGAAAAATATTAAAAAGCTAAAAAAATTATATCTATATATATTTTATGTATTTATATCTATATTTATATATATTATATTATTCCTCTCTCTCTCTGTTCTTATATATACATCTATATATATATCTTATATATTTATATATTTATATTTATATAACTAAAAATATAATTAAAAAATATAAAATATAAAAACAAAACAAAAATTATAAAAACAAAAATAAAATAAAAAAATATATAAAATTTAAAACCCAAAAAAACAATAAACAATTGGACATGAACAAAGGATTGAATAAATTATTCATCTCATACATTCCCTTCGCCTCCTAGTGTTCGACCTCTACCTGTACTTACACCTATACACATTTGCATGTAGAGTTATAATAAATTTTAACTCCACATTTTTGGATATTCATTGCATATATTTATTGTGGGTTAATTGTTGATCGATCTGGGGATCTTTAAGAGGTCAATTCAGCGACTGGATGTCTCGCCTTGTGAGATGTCTAGACCCTTGATCTTCCCGAGTCATCACCAGCTCAGATTGAACCAAATCCGAACAGTCTGAAAAGAAAGTCTGAGCAGGTACAGTTCACAGAGGATACCTCTCCTAGTGATTATTTGAGTGGCATGTCTTCTTCTTTGTATGATGCTGATTTTGTGACTACTAGGAGCGGTAGGATGCCAGCCGGCGACGCCTCATCTGAGCGACAACAGCACGAAGAATCCAGAGCGCCAGATGAGCAGAGTAGCGGTGTTGATGCCGCTGATGATGATGTTGATGACGGTGGTGCTGAAGCCACCAAGGATGGAGATCCAGACGACGGTGCTGAGGCCGTCGTGACACCAGATGCAGACGGTGGTGCTGAAGCCACCATTTTTGATGATGTGCCAGAGCACGGTGCTGATGCCGCGAAGACAGGTGCCGGTGGTGGTACTGAGGCCACCACATCTACTTTTGTTGAGCTTCCTTCTGTGGTGTTACCACCTTTTGTATCTATAGACTGTGGTAACAATAAAAATATGAATAAAGGAAAGGTTTCTGTTCACATTCCAGATCCATATGTGTTGCATGATGATCAGTGTATGGATTCTATTCCTTCACAGGCACAAGAACCTCTTCCTAGTCCCCCATCTGCTGAGGCCCCTACTATCCCCTTCCCTGAAGCACTTCGCCGGGAGAAGGGGAATAAAAAAGAAAATCCAAAAAGACCCAGCAGGTAGAGTTCAGCAACCAGATGATTGATAGATTCCACATTCAGCTGACTCTACGGGAAGCATTCGAGCATATCCCCCTCTTCAAAAAGAACTTGAAAGAGACAACTACAGTCCGAAGGAAGAAGAGGTACATAGATCAAATCCATATGCTCACTCATGACACTTGCTGCACCATTCAGAACAAATTGCCAGCCAAGAGACCTGATGCAGGAGCTTCTATGTCAGATGCGAGATTCATGAGCAGAAATTCGACCGTACTCTATTAGACAGCGGCTCTTCGATTAACCTTCTTCCGGCAGCCTTACTCGACCGATTCGAGTTTGGTCCTCTTCTTAGAAGCAAGACAGACCTTCAGTTTGCTGATAGGTCAACTAAGGGTCCGAAGGGGTTATTGAGGGACGTGGTCGTTACCATTCAGGGCCTGAAATTCCCCGTGGACTTTGTTGTATTGGACATGGAGATCCCCGAGTCGGTAACTGATGCCCCCATCATACTTGGACGTCCATTCTTGGCCACAGCCAAGGCGGTATCCGACCATGAGTGGGAAGGTATGTTTTCGCGTAGAGGGTGAAACCATACAAATAGAGACGATCGAGGAAACCAGAGCGAGAGAACTAGAATGCTCGGAGCAGTCCAGCGAAGCCGCGCAGATGACAGAGGATGAGCTAGACATCCACCAGGAGTGCGATTTTGTGATGACAGATGATGAATCCATTTGGAGAGATCCGGTAGCACAGACCCTCGCCTTTCCTAAAGATTCCCTGTATTTAAAGCTTATGGTAGTTGAGAGCCTGGAGAGCACACTCCTGGATGAGGATACAGTTGAGGCTGACAGTGTTGGGACGAGTGGTGATGATGATTTTCAGTCTTGTTCTTCTACTTCAGATCCCTCGGATTCAGACATTGATTGGGATGACTTTGATGATTATTTGCCGTGTCTGATTCCTTCTGAGCCGACAGCTAGGACGGAGTGTGAGCTAGTATAGTTCATAGATGATTCAACAGGCCTCCCTTCGTCAGATGTTCATGCAGAGCGAGAGTTCTCACATGCAGACCTGGTCGCTTTCACACAGACATATCAGAAGCCAGATCTGCCGCCTCCCAGTTGTCCAGAACTGAAACCCTTGCCGCAGTCGCTGAAGTACAGATTCCTTACGGGTGAGCCAGATATGCACCCAGTCATTATCTCAGCAGGTTTGACTGGAGAACAAGAATCTCGTCTGATGGAGGTTCTTGAAAGAAACCGCAAGGCGATAGGATGGAGTATAGCTGATCTCCAGGAGATTAGTCTGGCTCTGTGCTCCCACCACATTTATCATGAGGAGGACTCTAGGCCTTCGCGTGTGTTCCAGCGACGGCTGAACCGAATCTTCGAGATGTGGTCATGAAAGAAATATCAAGGTGGTGGAGCGCCGATTTTATCTACCCCATCTCCGACTCTAAGTGGGTTAGTCCATTACATGTGGTACCCAAGAAGACGGGTATCACTACAGTTGTGAATGAGTCTGGAGAGGAGATAGCTACCCGGGTACCAACTTCTTGGAGAGTCTGTGTGGACTACAGACGATTGAATCAGGCCACCAAGAAGGATCATTTCCCGCTGCCGTTCATTGATCAGATTATCGAGAGGATAGCTGGGAAGAGTCGTTACTGCTTTCTTGACGGGTACTCCGGTTATAACCAAGTGGCCATTGCGCCTGAAGACCAGTAAAAAACGACATTCACCTGTCCGTTTGGGACTTTTGCTTTCAGACGGATACCCTTTGGTATATGTAACGCCCCCGCAACATTCCAAACGTGCATGTTGTCCATTTTCTCGGACATGGTGGGTGATTGCTTAGAGGTCTTCATGGATGACTTCTCGATTTATGGCGATGGGTTTGATGCTTGTCTTGACTGCCTAGACCTTGTGCTTCAGCACTGCATTGAGGTCAATCTTGTCTTGTCTTGGGAGAAGAGTCACTTCATGGTGACTCAAGGGACGATCCTTGGTCATATCATCTCCGACAGGGGCATGAAAGTCGATCCGGCCAAGGGGGATATCATTAGAAAACTTAATCTACCGTCCAATCTGCGTCAATTGCGATCTTTTCTGGGACATGTTGGTTTCTACCGACGGTTCATTCATGACTTCAATCGAATTGTCTGACCGCTCACTGATCTGCTGACGAAAGACATTGATTTCATTGTAGATGATAAGTGTCTTGCGTCCTTTGAGACTCTCAAGAGTATGGTTGTTTCGGCTCCTGTCCTTCAGCCACCCGATTGGTCTCTCCCATTCGAGATAATGACGGATGCTTCAGATTTTGTCGTTGGGGTTGTGCTTGGACAAAGGAGGGATGGATTGTCGTTTTCCATTCACTACGCCAGTCGGACTTTGGATGTCGCGCAGCGAAATTATACTGTGACTGAGAAAGAGATGCTAGACGTAGTATTTGCTTTGGATAAGTACAGATCATATATTCTCGGATCTAGAGTGACATTTACACAGATCACACCGCCATTCGGTACTTGATGGCCAAGAAGGATGCCAAAGCTCGCCTTACTAGATGGATCCTTCTGCTCCAGGAGTTTGATATTGAGATTAAGGATAAGCTTGGAGTTAAAAATGTGGTGGCGGATCATCTCTCCCGCTTAGAGAACCTTGAGGAATCTGAGCCCAGTGCACCTATCACAGAGACATTTCCGGATGAGGCGATCTTGGCGATCTCCTCGCTCCCATGGTATACCGACTTTGTAAACTATCTTGTTGCCAAGACAGTCCCTCAGGGTTGGCCCAGGCAGAAACTTGAGACCTTCCTAGCTAGGGTTAAGTTTTACCATTGGGAGGATCCCGTCCTTTATCATGAAGGAGGGGACAGCATCTGGAGGAGGTGCATTCCTCAAGAAGAGCAGCATAGCGTCCTCACATACTACCACAAGCTTGAGGCAGGAGGACATCATTCTGGGAAAAGGACAGCACAGAAGGTGCTCCAATCCGGCCTTTAGTGGCCTACTCTTTTCAAGGATTCAGATGAATTCGTGAGGAGGTGTACTGACTGTTAGAAGATGGTTACTTGCGGACAGAGAGACATGATACCCATGCAACCCATTCACTTTTGTGAGGTATTTGATGCATGGGGGATTGATTTCATGGGCCCATTTCCTAAGAGTCAGGGATTCGAACACATTTTACTTGTTGTAGATTATGTCAGCCGTTGGGTTGAGGCCATCCCCGTCCGAGCCGCAGATGCTAAAACTGTGTAAATTTTTGAGGAAAAATATCATTTCACGATTCGGGGTACCTAGAGTTCTGATTTCAGACGGGGGGTCTCATTTCATTAATGATAAAATCAGGGCCCTTGCAGACGAGTTCGGCATTGACCATCGTGTTGCCACGCCATACCACCCTCAGACTAATGGTCTTGCCGAAGTATCGAATAGGGAGATCAAGACGATCTTACAGAAGGTTGTCCGCCCAGACCGAAAGGATTGGTCACAGTTTTTGGACTCGGTCTTGTGGGCCTATCGAACCTCCTTCAAAAATCCATTAGGAACATCTCCCTTTCGTCTCGTCTATGGCAAGCCATGCCATTTGCCAGTGGAAATCAAGCACAAATCATTTTAGGCAGTCACTGAGTTACTGTTAGATCCCGAGAGTATAGGAGAACAGAGAAGAGCAGAGTTGCCAGCCCTGGAGGAACTGAGAGATACATCCTTTTCTAGCAGCCTACAATACAAGGAGAAAGTGAATACATGGCACGATTCCCATATCAGCCATAAACAGTTTGAGCCAGATCAGTGCGTATGGTTGTTCAATTCCAGACTGAAATTATTCCTAGGGAAATTACAGAGCAAGTGGAAAGGTCCGTATGTGGTCAGGAAGGTACATGACAATGGTAGCATCGATATATCCGAGCCGTCATCTTCCTCTACCTTCCGTGTTAACGGTCAACGCCTGAAGTTATATCTAGATCACGATCCGCTGACCGCTGACATTGCCCCCATTCTTCTGGTATGAGATGTGTTCTTTGACTCCGATCATTTGCATCTCGTACATGGTTATCACTTCCATCTTCTGTTGTATAGATCCATCTGTTGATATCATATCTTCTTTTCTTATTTTCTTCTTTTCCTATTCTATCTTCTTTATCTATCAGAAAGGTGTCGCCTCCTTGTAGACAGTTTTCTATACTTAGGATGTACTTTGTCCTAAGTATAGGGGGGTGTGCACCCCGAGTTGTTCTATTCTTCGATCCTCCCCATTGTCTCCTCTTCTTATCTATACTTAGGGATATCTTACCCTAAGTATAGGGGGAGACAGTCTGAGTACGATATGTTCATTCCCACCCTTGACCCTCCCTGCTTTGTGTGCAGTCTGCTATACTTAGGATTATTTGATCCTAAGTATAGGGGGGACGGTCAACTTCTCATTGGTTTATTCATTCATCTCTTATTTATTTATTCTTTAGACTTGTCTATACTTAGTACGAGTTATGTCTTCTCTTTTTCTCTCCGATCTATGAGGACATAGCTCAAGTTAAGTATAGGGGGGTTGTATATACTGTGTATATACTTTAGCCATAACTCGTACTTTCGTATTTTTCTTAATAAATATGGATAATTATACTTACAAAAATCATTAAAATCCTTAATAAAAAGATGTTGATTATTCCTCGAATTCTTTTTGTATTTACTGATTAATAAATCATGTGAAAATATTTTTTACAAAATGTTGGAAAAATGGTTTGAAAATCTTTTTGAAAAATCTTTTGAAAACTATTTGAAAACATTTTGTTACATGTTTTCAACCTTTGTAAAAACATTTTGATTGTAAAAATTATTTTCTTTGTGTGGAATAAAATGTTTGAAAAATGATTTTCAAATGTGTGTACATGTTTGTAAAAACTGTGTAAAATTTATTTTGGACTACAGTTTTCAAAAATTGTTTGAAAATCCTATGTCAAATAAGTTTGAGGAATACATACATCACATCAAAAATTCTTTATATATATTTATAAAATTGACAACTTACCCTTGAAAATTCTTAAAATCCACTTCTTGTATATATAAGAAGCACTCCCGTGTAAATATTTTAACCTAGCTTTTAGCCAAAAATTTTTGTTTTCAAAAATCCCAAACACTTTTGCAAAATTAAAATCCAAAAATATTTGAAAAATCTTTTTCAAAAATCTAAAAAATGCATATGCATCATCATCATCATCTTTCAAAAACCCATAAAAAGTTCAAAATCTTTGAAAATTGCATCACAAAAATATTTTCTGCATCGCATTGCATAGCATGAGCATTTTTCGGATTGAGTTTGATAGTTGAACGAGTCTAAGTAAAATCCGAAGATTGGAACTTAGTTGGACCTTAAAATCTACTTAATTAACAGGAACCTTATAGGAACTGGAATTGAGGTACTTCAGGTCTAGTAGACTTAATTCTTTGAAGATCACGGGACTTGGTTCAATGGATTCTTGACTGCCTAAGTAGAGTATTTCGGAGCATACGCACGACTCTTGTTGATAATGACCTAACTTGGACACTTGCACCTTTCACATGGCTCAACTCAGTTGGAGTGGTGAGGGGGTTGGATTTGCCGGTATGAGACGCACACAGGTGGAAACATTTGTCCTCCTCTAGGGAGGGAAGTACACCCCAACCCGTCCAGTGATGATGAGTTTCGAGGATAGGAGATCATGGGTTGCGATAAAGCTTCAAAAGAGGGATAGTCTACTGGCTCAAAAGGAAAAACTCCCTATGTAAATGCTGTTGTATATAGTATTCAAAAAAAAGAAAAAAATGCAAAAGCAAAAACTCCAAAAAAGTGGAGAGGCCTGTACAAAAATAAAAATGCCTGCCGGAGTGTACATATGTGTAAAGTCAATAAGCTAGCTTGAGCTTCAAAGTCAAATCATGTGAGCCTGCAGCTGGATGACTTGACTACACTGGTCTTGCATCCTAGGATAGGTAGCAACACTGGTTACCGTCCATTCTTCTCTTCACTCCCTCCTCTTGGGCTGGTTGCCACTTGAACTTAGAAGGGAATACCCTGCTCCTTGAGGGATGAGTTGTTGGATTGGGGAATCATTGGGTTGTCATATTGGAGAAGTCAGTCTCTTTGTCATTTCAGTTGGGGAGAGCCACCATCACTTACACTATACGAGTCAGATTCACAGTCGTAAGGGTTTGCGTATGAGTTGAGATATTTCTGACCTGGCTATTGAGGAGACTTGAGCAGAGTCTTGGGATTCTCAGGGACTGTTGGATTTCAAATCCGGTTCTCATTAAGGTTCCGCCCGCACTAAAATTCCAAAGGTCTAACTTAAGCTCCAAACTTTGATTTTGTGAAGACAAGTTTGATAATTAAACTAAATCCACTTCCTTCTTTTTCTTTTCTTTCCTTTTCTTTCTGCACTTATTACATAAGTGTTTACTAGGGACTAGCAAAGGTAAAATACAGGGGAATGATGAAGCCACATTTCATCATCTTTATTCTATCATTTTGACATCAAAAATCCTAGCAAATGCGTGTAAATAGCATTAAATCCGTCATCTTAGCACGCATGCATGTGAATCCAAATAGTGTATAAAATATTGTATTTAAAGCCAAAATTATAGAATAAATAAAAGAAAAGAAAAAGAATAAAATTTTGTAAATATTTTATGACCCAAAACCCCGAGACCTAGGCATCTTGATGAATAGGTCGACAAGGAATAAAGTAGGGGAGATAAGGGTCAAAATACAATAAAAATACCTTTTATTTTCCTTCATTCTTTATTCATTTTGGGACCTATTTTTGGTTCCACTTTTTATACCTCAAATAAAGAAACTTTGTACATGAAAGTTGTAGATAATTAAATAAGTAAAAATACAAAATTGATTTCACTGAAAAATAATACACAAATAAAAAGTTATGGTCTCAATAAAATTCCAGAACTCTAACTTCCCAGACATGTATCTTGCAAATAAAAACTTGAAATGTACCAAACTCACCTTTAATTGTATATAATTTAAAATAAGCAATTTAATGGTGGTTGTTTCGTATTTTTCAGAGTTACGATTTGAAAGTTGAGTTTTGGATCCTACTTGTATACTTGTACATATTAAAATATTCAATATATTATTTATTCATTATTTTTGTATTTTTATAATTTTGCAAATATTACTTATAATATATTTGTACATTAAAATCAGAATAAAAATGCAAAATAAATTTAAATAAAATACTTGTATATTCTATACATAGGTACAATACCTATACTTATATCTGTATAATACATACTTATATTTTATTAAATGTACAAAATACATCAGAAATATAAAATAAAAATAAAATTACGTGTATAAAATTTTATAATTTTATAAAATAATAAACATAATTAAAGAAATTAAAAATACCAAATAAAAATAAAATAATAAAATTATAGGTAATATACCTATAAGGGGTATAAAAAGCAACTTGTAAAAATATACCTCATAAAAATAATTAAAAATCAGAATAAAATACTAAATAAAATAATAAATATTTTTTATTTAATAACCAAAATTTAATTCGACCATTTTCTATTTTTAATCAAATTAATAAAACCATTTTCCAGGGTTTTTCCTGGTTGGTCCACGTGGACCAACCAGGTGCAAACCCAAGTTGACCTCGGTCAATTAGGTGTCTTTTCCCCTCTAGCCATGTCAGAACTAGGTTTTGACCCATGTTCTCGCCTTTTTCGAGGATGCATCTTGCATCTTCTTGGGATGATTCCTTCTGCAAATCTTCTCCTCATTCATCCACCTTGCTCGCCCGGTGATTGTCTTGGGCTTTGGATCGCTGCGCGAGGCTTCGTCCCTCGGTCTTTGGAGCACCCAAGTCGGCAGGTCAAACCACATATAACGAGAACCCAACTTCGATTTATAATTCGAACCCTTCATTCCATAGGTTAGCTCCCATCATCGTGGCCTAAGGCTTCAGGAAGGTGACAGCTTCCTCGCAAGCCCTTTGGGTGGGTCGAGCGTCGCCTGAGGAGGCTCCACGACCTCCGCCTTCGCCGGCGTTGAGGCACTCCTTTCCCTCTGGTCTCCACCGTCGAGGTAGCCACTAATCCCCTTTATTTTCCTTGCATTAGTCTCTCCTTAGTCCTAAGATCAAAAGCCCTCTCAAAATTTAGCATTCCATCGATTGAAACACCCCCTACGCAAACCTCATCGGAGCGCACCTCCGGCCAACCACCTTCACGCCGCTTCACTCCACCACCTCCACTCCGCGGGGTCCAGGCACTTTGCCCTGGACCCTCTCACTTGTTCTTGCAGGTACTTGGACTTAAACGACCACCTGGGGGTCATTTTGACCTTCGCCGGAGGTCGCGAAGCTCCCCCAGCTCCGCCCGCGCCTCCCGTGAACCTCGGCCCTCGCCGAGGTATTTTGGACCTCCCAGCACTTCGAGGAAGCCTTCAGGACACCGCAGCCCCATTTTGAAGCCCAAAGGTCGCCGGAGTACGGAGATCAAGCTATGGGAAGTTCGCCTCGCCGGCGTTCTTCCCCGTTCTTCCTCTGCATCTATCCATCATCGGATCGGGCCGCGGCTCCAGATCACTCAGTAGTCGTTGGATCGCATCGAGCTCCCCACCGTCAGATCTTCAGCCGAGGATCTAATCATCGCCGTCCAACGCGAAGCGTCATCGTGCGAGGAGGAGTCGACACGTGGCAAGTGGACGCGTATCAGCCGTCGGATCGCGCACGAGGCGTTAGGCGTGGGTATTTTGCACTATTCTCCCGCGCATTTTTGTATTTCCATTTAGTCCTCAAACATTTGTCTGCAGTCTAAAAAGTTTTGTAATAATTAAATCTAAGCCCCCGAACTTTCAGTATTTGCAAGTAGGTCCTGGCACGTCACCTTACGTGACCAGTTCACATGAGGGGAGGGCATTTTGCACAGGACCCCTTAAGGGTTTTAGTATTTCGTCTAGATCCAGTAACTGTTGTATTACATGTAAAAGTTTTGGAATATTTGCATGCGAGCCCTTGGGAATTTTGGATATCACGATCAGATCATTCCCAAGCGCGTGCGTTTGGTTGGGTTATTTACAAGGGAACCCTCGCGGGTCTTGAAATTTGTATTTGGTCATTTAAATGCAATATTCAGTTATGAACTTTTTGTGAAACTTGCACTTTGGCCCCTGGATGTTTTGATATTTGCACTTATGCCCTTGCTAGTAGTGTAGTTTCTTGATGTTGTCTCTATTTATTTAGTGCATCATTTTAATTCCAAAAATTATCAAAAAAAATAGCATAGGATCCTGTTTACTTGCTCATTCACGCCATATTTTTGCATTGCACTTTTGTCGTATTTTCATATTTATTAAAAATCAAAAACATGCATTTTTCCTACTGTTTGCAATAGAAAATCCATAAAATTATAAAAATGTTTTAAAAAATTCCAAAAAAAATATATTTTGTATGTTTAGTCATATTCTATTGTCAGTCCAAAAACCACTAAAAATTTCAAAAGAAAATCCTTAAAAATTAGAAAACCCTAAAAATCTTCATAAAAATCTAAAAAAACATAGAAAATTCAGAAAAATATAAACTCAGTTGCTGTGTCTTCCTTATTTTATTGTTTTAAAATTAATTTGAGGAATTTTGGGTACTGTTTAGTATTTTTCATCCTCACTTTGATTTCGGTCAGCAACCTAGTCCACTGTTTCTTGTATTTTAGCTTTTAAAAATACCAAAAATATTTAGAAAAACCCCCAAAAATTACAAAAACAGTAAAAAATCATAAAAAGACCAAAAATATTTATTTCCCTGATTTTTAAGCATTTTTACCTATTTTTATAAATATTTTATCACCTCCTTTCCTTGTATTGTATATATACACTCTATTATTGAAAAAGAAAAGATAAAAATATAAAATTGAAAAAGAAAATATAAAATCAGTAAAAAGAAAACCAAAATTAAAATATATAAATTAAAAATAAAATAAAATAATATAAAACTAAAAACCCACAAAAACATTTGCATTGCATCTTGTAGACAATACATCACATTCACACACACCCACACTTGTTGATCTATCCTGCCTTGCTCCCTGTGTTCGAACTCTCTACGTACTTGCATCTATACATCTTTTATGTAGAGTTAAAAATAAATTTGACTCCACTCTTATTCTTCATTGCTTGACTTATATTGTGTGGGTTCATTGTTGATTAATTACGATTTCTTGTGGGTCGCCACAGCGACAAAGTAGTCCCGCCTTGTGTGGACTATTTAGACCCGCGATAAATCGTAGTTATCAACACCCCACTGCACCGCATATTCGGACCGACTATTCGGGATAGTCGGCCGACTATTGCAACACTGGATATGACTAATGTGGATATCACTATCCATAATAATCATAAACATTATAAATGTGATTTATAAAATGTTGGATATATTTAATTGTAAATAACATTTACGAGTTAAATTTTAATGTAAGTTGGATTTGCATTGAATAATCAATTGTAAATGCAATTTACTTTTTTATTGGATGTCTGAATATGATTCGTATTTGTCAATGACATGATTGAAATTATCACAAAAGAATTTGGAATGATTTTGGTTAATAGTTTTGCAACAAAAATTGTTGCACATGTGGAATATATGATGCGGTATGAGATCTCAACACAATACCAATGAGAGAGCCTCCTTACCATACATAGAGTGGATGATCAACTTGAGATCTTCAAGTTGGTGGTCGCCCGCCCTATGTATGGAAAAAGACTTGCTCTCCTTCCAAGTAGTTCCATATTTTTTATTTTGATTTAAATTGAATTATATTAATTGAACTTCAATATATTTAATTTATTTTGAAATAACAATTTGTTGGTGCAAATTTATGCAACAAAATCATGGTCATTGATTGAAAGCACAAAATAATCTACACCATCAATTATTGTGTATACATGGATTGATATCCATGGACATCTAGTTTGTTATAAAAGAAAGGCAAGTCCTTGCTCTTTCTTTTACACAACAAATGCAAGAGCAATATCTCTCTCTCATACATGCCCCACCTCTCTCTCTCAAAATTGTGTTCACATATTGACCTAGAGAACCTCACGATCATCGTGACGCCGTTGTGATGTCGGATCGACTACACGTGGATCTCCACCTTCTTCAGTGCATTTTGCTCATGAGGAAGACCATCGATTTCGTGTGACGAAATCAGGAGACACTGCACATGGATCTTCAACTCGAAATGTGGGAAGCACATGTCCCATCCACATGTCTGTAAATACATCCTTCGTCGAATCAGATTTGAGACAAGAGATCTCTTCGCTTTGAGAAATACATGATCGCAAACACGCTTCAAGAGATATTGGAAAAGTCAGTAGTCGGTACTCGATCGGTCGGGTCACTAACTAAGGATTAATCAGTAGTCGGACTAATCGATTTTGGTCGGACTTTAATCGACTTTGAATTTTTTGATTATTTTAAATATATAACATATTTTTAGACATATATTTACATAGATTGTGTATGTTTTTATACTATCATAATGAAATAAAAGAAATAATTGAATTTAAATAAAATATTAAGCATATCATAATAAGTTTGCTTTTAGAAAAAACAAAATATAAAAAAGCCAGGCAAAAATTGGCCGACTAGTGTGCCTAGTCGGAATTAGTCAGTACTTGGTCGGCCACCACACTGACTAAGCTAGTCGGACCTACTAGTCGAGCCAGTCAGGCAACTTTTACAACACTGCATATTACTTGTTTGTGATCTCGATGGAATAATATGAGAAGTGTCCTCGTATTATGTGGTTTCATCTATTTAAAATTTTAAATTGTGTTATCCCGAACAACTAGTATGACTAGTCTCTCTTGATCGCATGTGATGCGATCTTTATGCTTTTGTGATGAGCTAAGATCCAAACTCTAACCTTCAACTAGTATCAGAGTCTTGCTCAAAGCTCTTGGATATGATCCAAACCATAAGGGAACAAGGTTTTGTATATTGAGTACGCGGGACTCATAGTTTTTGCATATGATGCATGTTTCGAATTATTTTCACTAAAATGAAAAACTCCTATTTATGCCTTACTTGGATGAATTTTGTATAATAAAATGCATTTAAAATATCTAAATATATCCTCAAAAAAGTAACCAACAGTTGGCACCAAAGGTGCATAAATTAAAATTCGAAAAGTTCGCATTGTGACATTCTTTTTTGCATGTATCCACATATCTATAACAAATTGATTTTTAATTATCGTTTTTCCATCATGAAATATGGAACAAACACTTAAATTAAGTAAAGAACTAAACCCGCAAACGGTTTGAATTTTTTATGCGATTCTAACTCTATTTGCCCTAGATATTCCATATTTAGTGGAGATGGGTCGGATGATGATTGGATCATAAAGATTATTTTCTTAATGTGTTTATCATTCAATGTAAATCAAGAAAATTATGAACTGATCAAGATTAATTTATGCTTAATATTTATGAAATTATTTTATTAAACATCAATCACCATTGAATGATTGTTTCATGACGAAAACTTTAGTTTATCCTACAATAGTTGTAGGTTAACTTTTACATGCAAAACATGTTTGTTTGATATGACTAGAAATTGATATGACTAGAAATTTAGGATATCTAAAAAAAATTAAGATGCCTAAAAATTTTTGAGCGATTATTATATATGTATCATGTCGGTCACCAAGAGCATGTAATAGATAAAACCTCTTAGTACAAGTTGTACCAATTACATTGTCTTAAATTGATTTGGTGATGGTATATAGGCCATTGATATGCCAATGGGTTACTTAATAGGCACCCTACACTGCAGTGGAAGTACTCCCTATTAGCATTATATGCTTAGCATGGCTTGATCTGTTTCAAAGATGGGTAGCATGAGAAATCTCTGTGTACTTTAATCAACTAATTAGAATAATACAATTGTGCAATGTGAGGACGTATACTATATAGTGGTATCAAGCAAACCCTAATTATTTGTTGGTTGAATTGGATTGCTAATGAATTTAACATGATTAAATTAATTACATCCAATTAAAATAAACATTATATTATGAATAGAGATGTAATTCCCTTGGAAAAATTAATTATGTGAATATGATTCATAATGATTAATTAAAATTTGAATGAGATATGGAGGATCATATAAGGACATCAATGGTCTCCCTTCAAGGCGAAAGGTTCCATCGCCATGGATTGTATGTAGGAGATGCATATCGGAGGTGATTAATCCTTGAAGAGCAAGGATCTTGCAAGGGTCTAAAATCATCCTCACTGAAGAAGCGAAGACATATTGTCGTCGAGGCGACCGCTCACAAGATCACATGATCAATCAACAAGTACCCTCAACATATAATGAAAAAATACGGTGCATAATTTATTCTACTCTAAGATGTATAGCATGTAAGCATGTAGAGGTCGAACCACAAAGAACAAAAATGGTAACCAAGGTATATTTATACAAGTATGTTCTTAATGAATAAATTAAGGTTTTGTGGATTTATTTTATATATAGTTTTTATAATTTTCTTTTTAATAATATATTTTTATAATTTTCTGATTTTTAATTCCTTTTTCTTTTTAATATAATAATATAACAATATATATAAGTATATATACAATATATGTTGATATATTTATAAATAAAACTAAAAATAAAAAAATTTGTATAATTGAATATTTTTGGATTTTACAAATTTTCTACTATTTTTGTGGTTTTTAGGGATTTTTTGCTAATTTTTAATTATTTTTAAAGTCAAAAATATCCCAAAACAGCAAGTAACCAAATAGATCGATTTGATTTGAAGAGTAAAAATGGCAAAAGGCCGCAAAATTTCTCTAAATTAATTTTAATATATAATATATAATATAGAGAAAAGTACATAATAAAATTTAATATTTTTGGTGACTTTTTATGTTTTTGTAAAAGATTTTGGAGCTTTAAATTTTTTAGTTATTTTCTTTTTCTATTTTTAAGAATTTTTGGTCTGGAGTTGTAAAATACAATAATAAATAAAATATATTTCTCTAATTTTTCAAAAAGGTTTTATATTTTTTTTGATAATTTTTAGTTCAAATAGGGTCAAAAACGTGTTGCTTTGATTTTTAGAAGATAGGAAAATACTTAAAATGCAAATCTAAAAATATAGTGTGAAAATGTATGGAAGCAGGAACCTAAACCTTATTTTTCATAATTTTTGGAGCATGAGTGATATTTATAAAAATTGAAGAAAGAGCACAAAAATTAAATATTGCAAGGACCTGTTTGCAAATATCAAGAAGTTTTCATGAATTCAAGAGCCTTAAAATAAAACCTCAGTGGCTACTATGTAATTTGTCCATCAGAGGGGTCATGGCTGGTCGATGATGGTCAAAGCTCCAGGGAACTTGTACTTGAGTTAAATCGGCACACTGGGCCCTTTAGCTCCAGGTATCTGCACAGAAAGATAGCAGGGACGAGGGCAAACTACCTCGACCCTTTTGCGGATGGAATGGTAGCGAAATGGCAGAGGGCGGAGGTGCTTCGGCGAATGATGGAGGTGGAGCACCCAAGTCATGATCTAGTGGGAGTCAAGTGAACTGGAGGTGTGTGGGGCATAGAAGAAGCGTAAGGGAAGCGAATGGGGCGAAAATGGGGTCGGGCCCAATCAAAATCACAACAGAACAGGGTCGGAGCTTGGAGCTCCGAAGATTTCTTATTTTGATATTCGAGCTAAACTATCAATCTAAAGATAAAATAAATGGCAGCAGATTAAAATCTAAGGCTAAATCTACCTAGAAACGTAAGGAAAAAGTGCAGCTCATACCTGGGGACCAGGGAGCAGAGTTTTCACATAAGATCCACCGCGGATCGCCTCCACTCCTCC
The DNA here is from genome assembly GCA_037367405.1 of Ottelia alismoides. Taxonomy (NCBI): domain Eukaryota; kingdom Viridiplantae; phylum Streptophyta; class Magnoliopsida; order Alismatales; family Hydrocharitaceae; genus Ottelia; species Ottelia alismoides. Next base: position 197,303 of record JAZKJV010001889.1, on the reverse strand, counting down.
TAATGTCGCCTCGACCTCGTGGAATACTCTCTATGTCATCGGGAGCACACACACGAGATGAGAGGTTCTAGGGCTCGAAGAAGGATCAAACAGAGAAGGGAGGCGAGGATGATTATTTATAGCCAAAAGTGAGGGTCCTTATTCGATTAGGGTTTGTGCACGAATTAATGCATCTTTGACCTTGAAAAAGTGTTGACGTGATTGAGGGAAGATCACAGAAGGTTCTTTTTAAAGGAATTGAGAAGAGAAAATCAAAGAATCGAATGGGGAAATTGGGACAAGATGGGTTGAATGACGTCTGACATGCCAGGCGGCTGCAGGTGGGGATTTGACTCAAGTCAACTAGGGTTAGCTTCTAGTTGGTCCACTCAAGGCAAACCAAGGGGCACTCATTATTACATTTACAATAATGATATATAAAGACACAAGAGACCCTTCGAGTTCTTCGGCAACCCTTCACGTTCCTCAACAACTCTTCGTCTGCTCGTCTCTTCGACTCCCTTGTTGTCCTTTCGTCTTCTCGCACGGTTGACGCCCAGTCAACCGCCCAATCATCAGCACACTCGCGCTCCAACGCTTGCTGATGCAGCTTTGCCATAATTCACTGAGTGCCACCGAACACTCGGTCTTGTGCCAAAGGGAACCCGCGGCCTCCAGACCCTCGTGCAGTAAACCTTTCCTTAGTGTTCTGCATGCTAAGGGGAAGTCCTTCAGAACTTCGCTATCGTGGCCTCCAGACCACTCCCGTACGCGTACTACCGAGCATGCTCGACAATGCCCGTACTTAGCACCTGCAACGCTCCATGCCTTTGTGGATCGTCATGCATCAGTATCTTTATTGTGCGCCTTCGTGCGTATGCCTCTGTGATCGTACCGCATTGCTCCTCAATGCATACTGCTTCACTGCATATCGTCCTTTTGCGCTCGCGTACGTACCCGTTGCGTGCATCCCCTATCATGTCTTGCACTGTTGTCTGTACTCGTTGCTCCCACTGCTACAAGCTTCACGACACTCTGCTATCGAGCCAGTGTCCTCTGTGACGCTTCTCCCTTTGTAACGTACGGTTGAGCCTCCAGACTCACGTAGATAACCTCCTTATACCCACGCATTTTCGAACTCCTCCAGAAGTCCAGCTCCATCAATCATTCTCGAGCATCCAACTACCGTGTCTGCACGATCATTCTTGATCACGGAATTTGAGGGTGTGACAAGCCTCCCCCACCTGAAGAATCGGTTGTCCTCAACCGAGCACTCCCTCTTCAGCTGGCATCCTATTACGATCCTCCATCCGCTACGCACCTCCTGATGCAACTCAATTGGGAGGGTGGTGCTGCCTTGTACTACCTCCCTTCGTACACATGGTCTTCTCACAAGCCACATCCCTCCATGACTTGGTCTTCAACGCGAAAAGTGGAGCTTCCTTGTCAGCTCCCATTTTCGGTGTATCCTTCCTGGATACAGCAGCTCCATCGCTGGTGTGTGTCAGCTCCAGCTCCACATGTGGAGTACTCACCTCCACGATCGCTCGTTGACGATCTCTATCGTTCCCTATGGATGTACCCGTGTCCTGGGAAATGGGCACCTCTTGCGCTCCGAGCATCTTCGGTATCTTGCCTCCTCCAAGATCATTGGTAGTGTGGTTCGTCACCACTCCACCCGCATGGACATGTAACTTCTTGCTATGCTGGATCGCCCTCCAGAGCTCTGCCTTGCCTTCTCGTGCAGGGATGTTCTCCTATCCGTGGCTTTGGTTGTGTGCCTCCTGCACACATGTTGGTGCACAACACGCACCTACACACTCCTGTGCGTCCTCGATCGAGCATTGGTACCTCTAAAGCTCTTTGTTGTGGAGTTCCCTCCCTCCACCGAATTCGAAGCTCCAGCTCGAAGTGTTGTGAGACATACCTTGCACATAGCACCGAGTGCTCCCAAGCGTACCTCACGGTCTTCTTCCTCCTCATCCGCACGAAGAGAGTTCGACTTCTCCTTCTTTGGGCACTCTCGCGCCCTATGCGGTCTGTCGTATATGAAACACCCCATGCTCTTAGGTTGCTCCCTCTTCTTGGAGTACTCTCTTTCCTCCGTTGGTGGATCATGGGCAACACCTTTGCCTTTGTCCTTCGACCGTGCCTCCTGCTTGTTGGCGAACTCCTTTTCTTCAGCCATGTGGCCTAGTTGGGCACCGTAGTCGACCAATGCATCCGCCACCATAATCGTTGAATCCAGGTCTTCACGCCATGCCTCCGCAGTTCAACTTACGCCCAGCTCTGCAACCCGATCGTGAAGTTGAACAGCTTGTCCTCCTCGGACATCCCTTTGATGTCCAGCAACAAAGACGTGAACTGCTTCACGTACTCACGAACTGTGCATGTTTGCTTCAGGCGTCGAAGAGCCTCCCGTGCGACCCACACAGTGTTCCTCGACAGGAACTGCTCCTTCAGTTCTGTGACTAAATCGTCACACCTAGAGATCCTTGGTCTTGCCTCGTCTATTGCACGGCTCCTCCATCATAACTTGGCATCGCTTGACATGTACATCGATGCCAAGCTCACTTTCTCGGATTCCTTCGTCTTGTCACCTCGAAATACACTTCCATATCCTATAGGAAGTTCTCCAAATCCTTGGCACTCAGCGTACCTTTAAAGGGTTTGGATTCGGGTACCTTGCGTCGTTGCACCTCCGTGGAGCCTCCGTTGTTAACCAATTCCTTCTTGATGAGGGAGATCTCATCGTGTAGATCCCCCATCATCGTGTTGAATGCCTCCAGTTTGTCCTCCAAGGACTTGATCTGCTCCGCCGAGCGTTGTTGGGCCCCATCCCCAAAATCTGATCCTTCTGAAGAGCGATGCGATGGGCATGAGTCCCGATAGTGGACTCCACTTCTGCCATCGTCTGCTCCAATGCTGCTACACAATTGGTAACACTCACCATCTTCGCTCTGTTGATCGAAGATATACTTGCACCGACAAGTATCCTTTGTTCCCCCGATCGACTGCACCGACAGTCGCTCCTAGTTTTGACAGCTTTCTTGGCACCAACCAAGCTCTGTGATCTACTCCTTGCTCTGATACAAACTCGTGCCAACGAATTGTATCACGAACCGTGCTCTGATACCAAATTCGTGCCAACTCATTGTATCACGAACCATGCTCTGATACCAAATGTCACCGAGTCAAAATCCCGCTATCGATTTCGACCGATCTTGTGCAGCGTTAGCTAATCCGTAGCTAACCAGCCTTCTCGAGTAGAACGGTTACGGATGCACTCTAACTCTTCTCGTACTCCTGCTTGCTCACGTACCGACGCTCCAACACAAGCACGAGTACTCCTCAACTGATCTTTCAGGAACACTCTCAAGAACTCACTCAAGAACGCTCAAGAACTCTACCAAGCAAGCACACGAGCACGGGCACAAGGCTCTTTTCTTTATTAGAAGGGGAACTCTCTCTAGATGGGGGGTGACACAATACACTTTCTCTCGTGTATTCTGTACGTTTACAAATGAGCCACCACCTCTCCTTTTATACAAGACTCAAGGCAACCTAAGGGAAACTCATTATTACATTTACAATAATGATACATAAAGACACAAGAGACCCTTCGAGTTCTTCGACAACCCTTCGCGTTCCTCAGCAACTCTTCGTCTACTCGTCTCTTCGACTCCCTTCTTGTCCTTTCGCCTTCCCGCACGGTTGACGCCCAGTCAACCGCCCAGTCACCAAAACACTCGCGCTCCAACGCTTGCTGATGCAGCTTTGCCATAATTCATCGAGTGCCACCGAACACTCGATCTTGTGCCAAAGGGACCCCGGGGCCTCCAGACCCTCGTGCGGTAAACCCTTCCTTAGCGTTCTGCATGATAAGGGGAAGTCCTTCAGAACTTCATTATCGTGGCCTCCAGACCACTCCCGTATGCGTACTACCGAGCATGCTCGACAATGCTCGTACTCAGCACCTGCAATGCTCCATGCCTTTGTGGATCGCCACGCATCAGTACCGATACCGTGCGCCTTCGTGTGTACGCTTCTATGATCGTACCGCATTGCTCCTCAATGCATACTGCTTCACTGCATACCGCCCTTCTGCGCTCGCGTACGTATCCGCTGCGCGCATCCCCTGTCATCTCTTGCACTGTTGTATGTACTCGTTGCTCGCACTGCTACAAGATTCACGACACTCTGCTACTGAGCCAGTGACCTCTGTGACGCTTCTCCCTTTGTAACGTACGGTTGAGCCTCCAGACTCCCGTGGATAACCTCTGTATACCCATGCATTTTCGGACTCCTCCTGAAATCCAGCTCCAACGATCATTCTCGAGCATCCAGCTACCGTGTCTGCACGATCATTCTTGATCACAGAATTTGAGGGTGTGACATATACCATGATGATGCCATTAATATCACGACTGATACCAGTACATCTTCAAGAACCCAAGAATGAGAAGGAATACATGCCCATGTAACATTCTAAACATTTGCACATCTTAGGAATTGCCACAATGCTGCCCTCATCTTTTTGTAATTAATGTTCTCGTTCAATCTTGAAATCACGACTTCTATCGCATCCAGCAACCCATCAGATTTTAACCCCTTCGTATGAACAAGTTAATGTTTTCATGACTAGATCTTTTAACTATAAAACCTGAGTTATATCGATATATTGAGCTCTTGTGCTAGGTTAAGTTCTTGATTAAATGTAATTCAATGGGAATTACCAATAAGTTTGGGCATGTTACTCTATATTCAAAAATGAAAAGATGAGTGTTTAAGGTGATACTAAATCTTTTTTACGAGAAGATCCAAATTCCGTTTGAATGTGATTTTCCAAACAACTTTTCTAAAAGGTAGATGCTTGGGAATAGTTATGAGAGAGACCGCTTAGTTATATCCCTAATCGGTGAGGAATCTAAGCATTTGATATATTTCAGCTTATGAGATCAGCTGAAACCCGAAAGTATTAGTAAAACCAATCAGTGTGCTACAAAAAGATAAAAAGTATATATAATACACCAGGCATTGTAGTGATTGGTATTGCCAAATCGAATAGGATTAAATTAAAAAACACAAATTACAAGATAAAACTCCTTTATGAGTTTAATATGGGCTGGAAAATAAAATCTAAATGAGATTACTAACATTACCTATATGCAATTATTAGAAGTATCCATTTTTTAAAGATTTAATAACACAGTCTTAGTATCGATCAATATCTGTATTTGTATTTAAAAATTGAAAAGGACATGTTAACACATATATCCATGTTACATCCATTTGCATATATGTGAAAGGCGGGGGTACAGGTATGCACATGCATGGGTGTATGACATTTCTACTCTAGAGTGTAGTTACTATGAGATATTTTAATTGTATAATACTTTCTATACCCATACCTACTTATTTGGAACCTTTGCATGTGTTGCGGGTTGTTGAGCTGCAACGCTAGTTTGATTCAAGTTTCCACAAAAATTAAGGTGACCTCTAACTTTATTTTCAAACTTTATGGTGCAACTTCCACAAACTTTTGTTTTACCTTTCAACTTCCACGTATGTATTCGATCTAATAATATATATTATGAATTTAGGAGCCCAGTTATATTGTAGACAAGTAAATTGTTGGCAACGATGAAAAGCAAGCGTAGCATTTCAGTAGATCCTTGTAGTTTCTCTAATATAGCTTCGGACCAATCTTGTGACTGTGACAGAATAGGAAAGGGGCTTCGCTTTCCCTTTTCCCAGAAAGGAATAAGCTAGTTACAGATGTAGGAGTCAGAGTTCAAGAAGCATCCCTCGATGTTAGAGGTGGGTTCCACATCGGTCAAAGCCAAGGCAAGAGTGAGGGTGTAAGAGCTAATGTCCTAACTTATTCAAACTCTTCAGGAAATGATTCACATCTTCATTCTAACCATCCCTTTACAGTGTACTAGAGGCTCTACCGCCACCATTCTTGTCTAGACCATTACCAGTTTGACAGGACCTGTAAATCAGCATCAATAAGGGTAGTATTAAGGGATATAATGCATAAAATGACCATCTCCCTATCCGATTCTGGATTCAGAAAGTAGCAGATGGCAGGCAGCAATCAGTATGTGAAGCAGTAACCTCACCAGCTAGAGGAACCGGTGCAGAAAATATGCATCGCCTGGTCAATGCCTTGCCTAAGCCCTAAGGGTCCGTTTGGTTGCAGGGTTGGACAGGGTTGGGTTTGGCAGGGGTACCCCTGTGAATAGTAAACTATGAGGAGGAGAACCCTGTTTGGTTGCAGGGCCAACCCGGGTTGGGTCAAGCCAACCCTGCCCAACCCTGCAACCAAACGAAAGAGGCAACTCATCAGCTTCTGCCAGAAGTAATGTTGTGCATCAAAGGCAATCAATCTATAATACATAATCAAGAAGCTCTAAGAAAATAATGCCAACGTTGATGTCATGCAAGATATCAATCGATGAAGATCAAGAGAAATGCAAGAAGCAATATTAAATCACAGAAAGTGTGCATGAACATGTAGAAGTGGAGAAAGATCAGAGCCAGTTGAAAGCTTGCTTCTGGTCATCAGAGCAACAATAAAAGGAGAATGCAATATATCTAGAAAGAAGGTAATTTTAAGATTTACAAGTGAAAGTTATGATAAACATCTCAAAGAACAGCAGATTGTAACATGAAAACATCTACAACCACCAAAGGGCCAGCATAACATGACCAAGGCTGAAATTCTTTCAATGGCAAGTGAGAAGTTGCAGATCTGCTCTACTCCATAACCCAAACTTAAACAGTAGGATTATGCAAAATGCTTGGTTGGGGTCCAGATTCTAGATCTTTCTAAATGTGAGCATTAAAGAGCTGCATATTAATGGAATGAATCAACAATTCACAATAACCAATCTAAATATCCCTGTCAATTCTAAAAGAGGTCGAGAACCAAAACAGTTGAGTTTTATGAAGAGATGGCATTTCCTAGCCACAAACATGGCCTCAAATTTCAGCGAAATTCGATCGAATTTCTGTCGAATATCGATATCCAGTCGAAATCGAAATTCGACCGAAATGACCGAAACATGGGGGTCCTAGTACAAAAAATAAGCGAAATGACCGAAATTTCGGACGAAATTCCACCGAAATTCCATCAAAATTCTATTTTGGTCGATACCGAAATGGTGACCGAAACCGACATTTAAGGCCTTGGCCACAAAAAGGAGAAAGGCCCACTAATTTGTACTTCAGTTACAAAAGCCACCAAACAGATCAGAAATTGCAGTCTCTTACAGAGAGCTTGATTGTTAGTCTTTGGCAATGCCTGAATGGAAACAAGTATCATCTCATATTCTCCCATTCAAAGGAAGGAGAGAGGTGGTTGCGTTCAAAAGGTAGAAGAGACTTGTAAGGATTCCGCTCCATGGAAATAAACTCTCTGTGATTTTATCAATCAGTGAAAGGTGCATGGTTTAGATTTGTGATGACAAACATTTACACTATCCATCCCAGTGAAAAAAACACTGCTTCAAGATGTAACAAAAACAGGAATAAGCATAGATGAGTCTTTAAACTCAGTCAGCATTGGGAGACCGGCGAAATCTCGCTGATTGCATCAGTGAATCTCCTTAAATGAGGACAACAGAATCCACGGAAATCAGAATAGTGACTTGTATTATGCAAAGATCATGACTTAATAACTTGAAACATGGGTCATAAGCTACGAATTAAAAGCAATTTCGTACTTGATTGCTTGACAAATATAACATAATTGTACTCATAAAAAACTTGCAAAATATGCAGCAAAATCAGCCAAAAATTCAGCAATCAAAATATAGACAGTATCAAAATCCTAAAGAAAAGAGTTTCAAACATAATAATTACTACTAATCTACTCATCTGCCTCGCTGCCGGAGCCACCCTCCTTTTTGTTGTGCTTCCTTGCGTACCTTTGGTTCCTCAGAAACTTGGGATCCATCTGCTCACAACAAATATATCAAGATTGCGTGTATAAGCGTTCCCCACATCCAAATACAGGTCATTCTCTATATACAAGAAAATGAAAGAGATATATACCCCCTTGGTGGAGGTGTTCCTGTGCTTCTTGGGCTTCTTGATCCCATTACGGTGAGCCTTGTGAGACTGGTTGTGCGCGGTGTGGTTCTTTGACTTCGCCATTCTTTGTTTTCTGCGAAATGCGCACGACCCACATCAGATTTCGTCGGATATATAGCGAAAATCGATCAAAATAACAATTTTGATCGAAAAAAGACATTGGACGAAAAAAGAACGGTACTGAGGAGGAGACGAACGGCACAGCAAGCAGCTCGGCGGCTTCGACGAATTAGGGTTTGGAAATTGGGACCTCTTGACTTTTATACGGGAGATGCTTCCAAGATTCGCAAACTGTAAATCCGTTTGGAACTTTTATATGTAGCCCCCTTGAACGGGAAATATTGTGCTTGAGTGAGAATTAGTTTACTAAATACCTTCGGTGTTGAGTGAAAAAATTGAATTAAACTCACCTAATTGGAACGATTTTTGCTCCGCCAAAATTTTGTAATTTATTAACTAAAAACCATTAACTGTTAAAGCGAAATGAAGCAATCTTTGAGGTAATTAAACTTGTGAAGTGATGTGTTGATTAGCACTTGAATTTTCCCTTTTTTTTACTCTATACTTTTAGGGCATGTCAGGTAGAGGAATAAAGGAAAAGAATAAGGAAGGATAAGATAATGTTTCTGTTCAATTGAAGAGAAAGAGAGAGAATAAGAAGGAATAAGGAACGATAAATGATAGTTATTTGTTATTCTCTATTCAGTGGGAGGGAGAGGATAATAAGGGATGAAGGGTTATAATAGATAAGCTTGTTACATAAGTGATAGTTACTTGTATTTTTTTGGTTGGAGCAACCTATTATGGAGGAATAAGAATTGAAATAGTATCCCTCAATTTTGACTCCAGGAATAAAATATTGATCATCTATGAAGGGAGAGGAATAAGGAGGGATATCCCTCCTTATTCCTGAAATGAACAGTCCCTTAGATTGTCTCTCTTGTCACATTGGACAAAATTCCCTTTTTCGGTCATCAATAATTATGTGGTTTATGAAAATCCATGAGTTGTTTCCTTAGACGAAAGAAGCAAAAACATAAGATTTTTGCCTATCTAAAATGACTCTTTGACGACTTATCTATGTTTGGTAATGTGGTATTTTATCCTTGTTCTGCATCTCTCATACTCCTTATTGGGCAGGGTTGGCCCAACCCTGGTTACTATTCACAAGGGTACTTCCTCCTCACAGATTACTATTCACCCAGCCCAACCCAGCCCAACCCAACCCTGCCCAACCCTGCAACCAAACAGGCCCTATGGGTATACTAGTATTCATGGAGTTCTTATCATTTTCCTCAAAGTCCTCTCAAATTCCACTAGAGAGTGTATTTCCATGCATGGTGTGACCCTAAAAATAATTGCACTATCAAAACGCATTATCACTTAGGATGTGAATTGGTAAACAATTCCCCAAATAACAAACCTTTTATTATGACTGGCATGATATTCTAAAAAGGCGAATGATACAACGGAAACAATGTGTTTAGTGTTGTGGTGTGATAATTCATTTGTCGCGACAGAATGGGACCCTCCAAAGGATGTAGTCAACAAAGGTGCAATCTTCAAGGGAAATCTCTACTAACGTTAAATGATTTGTTTTGTCTCAAGAGTGATTTTTCCATCTTTATCGACTTTCACCTATCCTTTAATGCTCCCTCATGTCCCCTCTTTTCCTTATCTTACATTATTTTATCAGGTAACTTCATGTTTCTTATCTTACTCAACTCTTTAATTTGATATATGTATATGTTATTTTTTATCTCACTCTATTCTTTCTTATCTCAATTAATTATTTAATTTCATATATATATATGTGTGTGTTATTTCTTATAACTAAATGTCATCATCGGATCTTTAGGTGAATAAGTATATGTTATTTTGTAACATGTAAAAAATTTATATATTACATGCTAAAATACTCGAGATTACTTTAAAAAAATAGGACCAGACTTAGATTATATAGAAATATTTACTGTAAACAAATGTAGGATTTAAGCGTGGCATATATTTTACCTTGTCTCTTGCTCAACACAAACCATAATCAAATTATATCCTAAACTTGCTGTTTTAGGTACTCATCTAAGTCTAACTTTCTTATCGCTGTACACGTGCATAAATCATATAATTATCCTGCTTTCAATCAAAATGTATAACCATTATACTCGCATCGAGACCATGATCCTAATTTATATTCATGTTGCAAGATATCAATTTAGTTGTATATGTAGGACAATGTTGTTTATTTTTTCATATTATCAACTTAAGAATAAGAAAAAGTTTATGCTTATCTTGTATTTGAAGGCGAGAAATTACGCATCACGTGTCACGGAAGTGTGGAGATCGAATCGTATCCAATCTAGGTCGACTCGTCATACTAGTCATAAGAGGTAGCGGAATTTAAAAAAAAACAATGAAACCACATGGCATGGGAACGATTCCCATGTCATTTCATCAAGATCACACAATAATGATAGAATTACCTCTTGACGCGTGGTAGAGATCCACGAGTTTCTAAGCGAAGAGACCTCATGTCTCAAGTTTGATCCGATGTAGAGACCACTTGTAGGTACATGGATGAGATGCATGCTTCCTATAATCCGAAGAGATGGCCCGAGCAAGGAACCTCCTGATTTCGCCTCACAAAATATGTTGTCTCCTTCAAGATCACAAGGCGTTGAAGAATACGAACATCCACGAGCAGTAAGTACAGCAGCATGATGACGATGGAGCTCTCAACAAAATCCTAGGTGGATGGCCACCAAGAGTTGAGAGAGAGAGAGAGAGCACAAGTGTAGAGAGAGAGAGGGAATTTTTGCAACTTCTGCTTCAACTTTTATTTTGTAATGCAAGGGATAGGGTTAGCCTTTCTTTTATATAAAATTGGATGGACAGGATGCACTCCTGATGCAATCGTAATTGAATCAATGGTCAAGATTCTATTATAATAATTTGCAACGTTATAATTAATTTAAAAGAAAAATAAGTTGAAGTCATTCTTCAATAAGTTTAATTAAATTAAAATCAATCTCATTCTCATGAATAAAGAAAAATAAGAGAGCTACTTTTCAAGAATAAGGAAATGAGATAGCATTCTTCATCATTACAAGGGTGGATGATCCCTTGAATTGAAAGAGATTTCCCTCTCCAATCTGCTTTTAATGTAATCTTGTTACATTAGATCTTTATTCATAAAGTTATTTATTAATAAAATATGATCATATAAAATACAATTTATTTGTGACAATTGTAAATAAACAATTGATTAATTATGAACGTAATCATCCATCCAAGAGAATGGTTGTAGCAGAAATGAAAATGCTAAGGTGGATGTGTGGATACACACGTAAAGATTGGATTCGGAATGATGCAATCATAAAGAAAGTTGGTGTAGCTCCGATCGAGGATAAGATACGAGAAAACTGCTTAAAATGATTTCGTCATTTATAAAGAAGATCAGCTGATCGATGCACCAGTTAGGAGATGCGAGTGTTGGGATGTAAAGCTGGCTAAGAGAGGGTGAGGACGGCCCAAGAAGTGTTGGAAAGAGACTATACAAAGGGATCTTAATTTTTTGGATATAAGCCGGGACTGACCCAAGATAGATCTGAATGGAGGCGAAGAATCCATGTAGCCAACCCTACTTAATTGTGGGAAAAGGCTTTGTTGTTATTGTGAATCATCCATCCAAGACTAAATGTAAATCACATTTACATTTTTATTGCTTAGTGTGAATCCAACTCACGTTATTATTTAATTTTCAAATCCTATTTACAGTTAATTCTATATGATATTACGAATCGCATCCACATAATTCACGATTATGGTGAATAATGCTATCTACATTAATCTTATTTGTGATAATTAAATAGAATTTAGTTATCACATATGCTTCTCTACACATGTCTAAATAATGTTAATCACAACCATATTATTTATGATCATTAAATCTAATTTAATCGCTATATTTCTCTTTATTTTATAATGTTTAGATATCATATAATGGAATTATTTTTGAACTTTTTCAAGGATAGTGTGCCTTTTTCTCGTATGCTTGGAGATAAAGATAGGACGACTACATATTCCATGTACAACAACCTCGATAGTGAGATATAATCTCGTATCCAGCTCTAGAAGATCTATTAGAGATGGCTGATAAAATAAAATAGAATATTCAATTTCTCATTGCATCCGCATCATATTCAGACCATTGTCCAACATTTGGATCAATTTTGAATAACAAGTCTACTAAGTAGAGTCACTGAAATCCAAATATGTTTCATCACTTCCTCGGAATGGAAGTGTTATAATCCAGTAAGATCACATCACCCTCAGGTATTTCTAATAAACTTACATCCTACATACCGGAAGACTATGATTAAACCAGGAGTTTTGATCTTATTGTAGTTGTCTCCTTCATGGCTCTATCACTAAGTTCTCACTCGATCATTGGGAGTTGGTGTTGATCATATGCTTTTTAAAAGTATATATCATGCCTTAAAATCATGTCTTGTTTCCAAAACAAGATGACCAACATTGGAATTTGATTTATCCCAATATCTTATGAGCGAGATCATGTCTCTGAAGGATATGGTTAGATCCTCAAGCACATCATGGAAGCGTGAGCATCGTATCGAATACGACGAAGAACGACTAGTCATACTAGTTGTTCTATGCAGCGGAATTTAAAAAATTTTCATGCGACGAAACCACATGATCCAAGAACACTTCTCGGATCGTTTCGTCTAAACCACAAACAAGTAATAGGATTACCTCTTGAAGCGTGGTTGTGATCGAGTCTCTAAACAAAGAGACCTCCTGTCTCAAGTCTGATCCATCGGAGGAGATGCTTGCGAGCGCGGGGATGAATCGCGTACTTCTCGCAATCCATGTTGATGATCCAAGCCACGGATCTCCTGATCTCGACAAACAAGATACGACATCTTATTCACGAGCAAGGCACGCCGAAGTAGATGGAGTTCCATGAGCAAACCATCGGACAGCATTACGACGATGCTACAGCGATGGAGACTCTCTTCAGGGCATCCATGGTGGACGGCCATGAGAGAGGAAGAGAGAGTAGGCGTGTAGAGAGAAAGAGAGAGAGTTGTCGTCTTACTTGTTGTGTAAAGAAGAGCAAAGGGGTGCCTCTCCTTTTATAATATTTTGGGATCCATGGATCTCAATCCATGGGCAACACAAATCCAATGGTCCTCATTGATTGTGTTTCTTTTAATGGCTAAGATTTGTGTTGGTAAAAACCAATAACAATTAATTTAATTTAGATCAAATCTATATTGATAAATCAATATAAATCATTCTTAAATTAAATCAATCAAGCATGGAGATTTAGGAATGAAATTTGCCTCCTTCCATAATATTGGATTTGGTGGCAATCTCATGCAATCTCATGAGATCTCATGAGATTCCATTATTCCATGGAAATCTCCAAGATTTACAACAACACTTGTTGTAAATTATTCTACAAAAATAATTCATAATTATTTTGTGAATATTGCAATCTTGCCATTGGAAAATAGTGAATCACATTCACACCCAAATTAAAATGTGAATTACATTTTCAATTAATTGTCCAATGTGAATCTAATTCACATCAACATTTAATTAACAAATGTAAATTACAAATAGCTCTCTCTTATATATTATAAATCACATTTATAATATATATGGCTAATATGGATATTGCTATCCACATTATCCATATCCATGATAATTAAATCACATTTAATCATCTTAGATCTCTATATTCTCATGTGCCCAAATAATATGAATCACATTCACATTATTCACATCTTTGATAATTAAATCACATTTAATTATCTTAGATAACTCTCTTTATAATATGAATCAAATTCATATTACTAATGATAATTAAATCACATTTAATTATCCATTTTCTCAATACTCGGATACATATTATCAACAATGAAGTTATCCTGAACTCTTTCAAGGATAATGCGTTTTCTCCGCGAATACTTGGAGATAAGGACAGGGCGATTGTATTGTTCCACGTATAGTGACTTGGATATTGAGATCATATCTCAAATCCAGATCGCAGGCCTCCCATAGATGCTTGATTAAATCAAGATCGCAAATCTAATCTTCTCATTGCATCTGAATCACATTCAGATTAATGTCCAACATTTGGACTAAGATCAGATTACTTCTCTACTGAGAGGAGTCACTAAAATCCAGACCCGTTTCATCACTCCCTAGGAATGGAAGCGTCATGGTTATACAATCATTTATGATCACATCACCCTCAGGTATTCCCAATACATGTACATCCTGCATACTGGAAGACTCAGAATGAACCCGAAGTATTAGATCAACTTTACACTGTCTACTTCAGGGTTCCATCAGTAAGTTTCTCATTCGATCATTGGGAGTCGGTATCGATCATACACTTTCCAAAAGCATATATCATACCTAGGTCTTGATCATATACTTTCTAAAAGTATATATCAAACCTAAAAATTCAGTCAAGCTTCCAAAGCGAGACGACCGTGCACACGGAATTTGATTCTCCCCAATATCTCATGAGTGAGCTCATGCCTTCTAGTTCAATAAATGAACCTGTATGATCCCTTTGAGAGATCGTATTACTCATATGCCCTTATATGCACACCAGCGTGCCGGTGTATAGACCTCGGTTAGGTCATCAACCTATTGGTCTGCCAAATGTACATACTAAGACATATAGTAACACATCTATCTCTGGTCAGAGGGTGCGTGCCTGTATCGTGACAGCATACGATATATGACTTTGGTTATCTCGATCTCGTTAAGTCGGCTCTTTGACCTAACTAATCTAACACCTCCGAATCTCTATTCCTATGCAGAGGACCTGCATCAAGAGGTCGGTCAAATATCAGCCTAAATGAGAAAGGATTGGCATCTCCTACTCAGTCTGGAGATCATCTCTTAATAATCATTTGACGGTGCTTGATGAGTCCTCAATCTAACCCTTTAGATATTCATCCAAGCACCAGCCTCTATGATTCAATAGTCGAATTAACAGCTCTATGATTATTAAGATGGCCATGGTACATAACCCTAATTGTACTAAGGGACCTATTATGCAAATTATTCATTCTTCATTTCAGATCAGGGACTGATATTCGCAATAACATTTATTGCATAATGGCTCGCCGTGGGCTCGCATATCCAACAGTCTCTCGGTTCAGTAGTGAACATGTATGATCCCTTTGAGAGATCGTATTATTCATATGTCCTCGTATGCACACCAACTCGCCAGTGTATAGACCTTGATTGGGTTAACAACCTAAGGGCATGCCTAATGTACATACTTAGACATGTAGTAGTACATTTGTCTCATCAGAGGATGCGTGCCTATACTTGACAGCATACGACATAGGCCTTAGTATCTCTATCCCGTTAAGTCAACTCTTTGACCTAACTCATCCAACCCCTCTGAATCTCTATTCCTATGAAGATGACCTGCATCAAGAAATCAGTTGGATGTCAGCCTTTGGAGTAAGGATTGAAATCTCCTTCTCAAGATGGAGATCCCTTCTTGATAATCACTCGACGATGTGGTTGAGTCATCAATCTAAATTTTTAGATATTCAAACCTACACCAGCTTCTATAATCCAACCTTTGGATCAAAAGCTGTATGATATCAAGATGGTCATGGAATATAACCGTAACTATTAATTGGATTACACCAATTAACTACATGAGCTTGAATGTATCAAATTGTTTATTTAATTTCTTTATCTATTATAATATATTAAGCGAGGGGGTCTTCCACCGACCCCTTAATATTTTACCCTAAAATTCTGATTTTGCCCCCTATTTAAATCACGCCATCGTCATTTTCAGTTTTCATTTTCAATGACTTCGGTATCAGATCACGAGAAACCTCTCCTTCCATTAACTTGTAGGTTCAATGTTCCAAAGACCACCTTCCCCTTCTTCCCTCCGTCCACTTCCACATCCCTGTCTCCATTGCGACCCTCCGCCACCGTTCCCATAGTCCTCGCCATCGACCAGTTCCTCTTCGAGCTCCTATTCCATGGCATCGTCGTTGATCGTGACGCTAATGTCGACTCGATGCCTTCGCAGAGATGAAAGGTTGCCATACGTCAGCTCCTCCGCCTCTTCGTCTGTGAGGGTCTCATCTACCGTATCTGTCGTGTGATCACCTACTGTAATGTAATGTCGTGACTGAGCTCCCATGGTTGCATGTGCCATACGCACTTGAGGACAACCACCAGCTTCTTCGGTTACAGAAGCATGGTCGATATGTTCAAGATACAGTGCATATAGCTGGTCATCCTTGGAGCCCTAGACTTGCATATGCGATCCATCATATCCGTCTCCTTCCTCTCATTCTTTGTCCCCAAGGATCCGTCAATGCTTTCCAGACCCTCCCAGATCATCCTCTTTGGTTTCAGAACAATATTGTATTAAAAGCCTATGACTTTTGCGAGCTCGATCTTCTCTGGTGTCTTTTATGCATCGCCTGATTTTTTTGGATTTGATGTTCTAATTTATGCAATGCATGATGTGTTAATTAATAATGGGATTCATATTCACTTAAATCTGCAGCAGATATTCCTATTACTTTTCTTTCTACATTCAATTTCAACTATCATCTGCTACTTCTAGACTTCATGAAAGAGATGACAGATTTAATATTAAAGGATATTTTCTCACATATCCCAAACTATACCACTTCAGAAAGAATTGCATTCCTCTTTGTGAATTATATGTCTCTACATTTCCGTTAATATATAAGAGGTATTTCATACTCATGTATGGATGGAAACTCAGTTAGCTTTTTTACATACTGACAATTATGATAACAAAGAGTCATTTTCTATTAACACCTCTCTTTTTTACAAAAAAAATGGTATTTTGTGTAAGTCTATTTCTTTCTTCGATATACTTCAACTCTTTGCAGGGTGAATGCTTCCTTGGTTGTTATCACCTTGACATCAACACAATGATATCACCACACATGGGAAGCCGTAAAATCATGTTGTTTGAGCGTTTGTATTTGGAGGATATTGTCAAGGTTTTTTTTCAAGATGGTCAGTTCAACCATGTAAAAGTAACTCCTAGAACTGTACGTGCGGACAGGAAGGGCAGAAGTAGAACTATGGCTGGTGGAGACATGGTGGTAAATTGGAATGTGCGTATTAAAATTATCTGCTGCTCGAACTTATCTAAGTTATCTTTTGTGTTTAGAGTAAAATATTTACTTTCAAAAACTTTAAAGTAGCTTATCTGGGAATTTTACCTTTATAAAATTCATAACTTATCTTTCTAAGGATTGGTCGAATTAATACTTTGTTTAGCACATAGTAGACGATATTAGGAGCTTTTGTCCAAAAGTATCTAGATAGACCATAATCTATTAATAATGTTCGAGCACATTTTTATAAAGTTCTATTCTTTCTTTCGACAACTTCATTTTGTTGATGTGCTCTTGGAAAAGAATATTCATGTTTTATTCCATGTTTTCACAAAACTTAGTGAATTGTTCATTTTCAAACTCCCATCCATGTTCTATATGAATTTTAAGGATTTCTTCATTATTTTCTTTTTGAATTAATTTTGAAAAGTTTGTAAAATATGTTATTGGTTGATCTTTTATTTTAAGAAGATGACCCAAGTGAATCTAGATTAGTCATCTACTATTACAAGACAACATCTACAACCACTAAGGCTTTTTATTCTTATTGGTACAAACTGATCTAAGTGAAGTAGTTCTAAGAGTCTAGAAAACGAAACTAAGTTCTTACTCTTGAATGAAATTTTGTGAAGTTTTTCTAGTAAGCATCACAAGGTGTTTTGGCGTCTATCATATATATAGCCAGTCCACTTACTAAGTTATCCTTAATCAACTTATTTAAGTTATTAGGATGTAAGTGACCTAGTCTTCTGTACCAAAAATTAATCTCATTGTTATTAAAAACTAAGCAATCATAAGAATTACCATTGTTAAATTCAACAACATAAAAATCTTTAAACTTTTTCCAATTAGCAAGGGATCGTTACTAGATTCATCAAGAATTTTAAAGCATATTGATGAAAATAGAACATTAAAATCTTTACCACAAACTTGACTTACACTAAGTAAGTTATGCTTTAAACCATTAGCTGAAGATAGATTATCAAAAGCATCTTTACCTTTACCAATTTAACTAATACCTATGATACAACCTTTGTGGTCGTTCCCAAATGTGACCGAACCTCCTTCTTTATGTTTCAGGATGGAAAGCAACTTCTTCTCTCCTATCATATGCTTTGAACATCCTAAATTCATGAACCATTGGCTTCCTTCATTTTTTTCCTATAATAGTTAAGGTTGGTGTCATTCATGATCTAATAGGCTTTGTAACTTTTAATTCAGCTTGAAATGATGTGTACATCCACTTCTGGAGATCTACATTCTCTCCACATATAAAATAAATTTTGAGAAGATCTTTTGGTACCCATCTCTTGGGTCCATGTGGGGTTAAACTTTCTATCTCCAATTTGACCAAACAATTAATTATGAGATGGTAAACTACTAGTAAATATTATACCGTTTTTTATCTCCAGAATTTCTCTTAGAACTAAGAAGTTTATATAAATTCTCTTTTCCCTTGGTAAACCTAGCAATATCATTGACAAGCTTATCACAATTCAGTTTAAGACTATTAATTCTTTTCCAAGAAATGTAATATTCTCTTTTAAGCAAATTCATTCTTCACTAAAGATTTCGTTTTCAAGAACTAATTTATTTATCTTATTTACTAACTTCTAATTTTCTAATTTAAACTTTTCTAATTCTACAAAGATTTCATGAAAATCATCTAAAAGTTCAGCATAGGTTTCTTAAGTTAACTTGTCTTCCAGAGCCATCAATCAAAGGCATGTTGATTCCTCCTCGCCTAAGTATGAGTAAGAGTCACTCCATGTGGCTTGAAGTGCCTTCTTATTGTGAACCTTGTTAAACTTCTTGTTGGATCATTCCTTCGTGCTTTCCTTCTCTTGCTTCAATAGTGGGAAGTCTCTTCATTAATGACCCCTTTTTTGCACTCATAGCATGTTGGTGCATCTTCGTTGTCTTCTCTCTTTGAGTTGAAACTCTTCTTATTTCCCATAAACCTCGTGAACTTTATACCAAGTATGACAAGACTTTATCATTCATACTTCATCATATGAGTCTTGTGAGCTGACCTTGAAAGATAGAGACTTCTTCTTCGCCTCCTCTATCGACTTCTTGGTCTCTTCTTGACTTCATAGGCCATCAGGTTTCCTATGAGGTCATTCATCTCGATGTCTTCTATTACATTTTCTTCTTCTATATCGGTTACCTTTTGTACTCGTTCACTTGAGAGGGAATCGAGACTTTCATTTCTAGTTATTCCTTGATGAAGTTCTTCCCTAGAGATTTAAGGTTGTTCATGATGGTCATGAACCTTGTACACATCTACTTAATTGATTCTCCTTTCTTCATCTGAAAGTTCTTATACTCTTTGGTTAACATAGTAACTTTAAAGCTCTTGACTTTCCATGTATCTTCATATGTAACCTGGAGTGTCTTATAGATCTCATGAGTTGTCTTGGATTTAGAGACATGATTGTACTCATCCACGGAAAGAGCACAATACAATACGTTCATGGCTTTAACATTCATATCCAAATTGTTGATCTCAGCATCTGTGAATTCCTCTACTCCTTCCTTCAGTATCAGCTTCATGAAGGTTTTCGCAGTGCATGTCCACATTCAAAAATCAATGGACTACATATATATCTCCACGCGATTATCCCAGTAGGAGTCGTTAGTGTCATCAAAGTACGATGGCAATGTAATGGAGCGGGTTGTCCCTCTAGAGGTTGTGGATATGTTTCCTTGTGCCATCTAGGACCTACAAGTATGTTTTTATATTTGCAAAACTTGAACCTACTCTGATACCGAATGTGAGTCAGTGATGAATCTGCATTTCATTATCTTTATTCATTTATTTTAGCTTCGACTCCCTTATAAAATACATGTATATATTAATAAATCCATATTCTTACTAACTTGTATCTATGTGTAAATATTGTACACATATTATTATTTCAACCTAAAATAAATAATAAAGAAATAAAGGGGAAAAAAGAAAAAAAGAAGACTGTACATATGTAATAGATACATGCTGACCCAAACCCTGAGAAAAGGTCAAGACTTGACCTGATCAACCAGGAATAAAGTAAGGAGAGATAGGGTCTTTAATTGGAATATAAAAAAATGTGTGTTTTGTGAATACACTTCATTTCCTTATTTATTCTGTGTACATTTGTATAAAAATAACACTATTTTTTGTCTAATAATTGATCTCAAATTAAATAATTTTCTTAACAAAAGTTGTAAATAAAAATATTCACTAAATAATAAAAATAATTGTAAAATAAAATCATGTACAAAATAAAAGTAACTACACTCGGGAAAAAAAATCAAAAAGCGATAATTGAAAGACCAATTCCAGCTCCATATAAATTCAAATTGAATCAAACTCACTTCCATTATATTTTAAATTAAATTATCTTTAAAGTGATAGTTTTTCATAATTTTTGGATTTATGATTTGAAAGACGATTTTCTAGGGTGGTTTTTGCAATTTTGCCATTTATTTATTGTATATATTTATCCATATTTATTTTTTATACATATTTTATTTGTAAATAATCATAAATATTTTTAATAGTTATTTAAAATAAAAATATAAAACATAAAATAAACTAATTATCTTATTTAACTATGTGTATAATGTACCATATTATTATAATATATGTCAGCAATTTTACTTCCATAATCTTGAGTATTTCTGCAATATAATCATAACCATGTATAATCATGAATTACATGAGAAACCTCGGCTTGTCACTCTGTCTCACATTCATAACCCTCCGTTAGTTTAACATGTTAACTCAACTATATGAGTGAGTTAATCTAACCAATATATGATCTAACGGATAGGATTAACCAAAAGGAAAAAATAAATGACAAGCTTGTAGGGAGGGTTGCAGGTGGCACTCAGGTTTCTAGATGGCAGATGCGGTGGGGTACAGCGACCCGAGCTCGACGGGGGAGGTGCTTCGAGCAAGGATTGGTGTGTGGGGGGGGGGGGGGCAGGGGGGCTTCACAGAGCTAGTGGGTGCATGCGACGTAGGGGTGGGGGGAGGGGACAGGGAGCAAGGGATTGACGGTTTGAGAGGAGGCTTCGTGGAGCTCGTAGGTGGGGGGTGGCTTTCACAGAGCTTGTGGGTGCAGGCGCTGGGGGTTTCATCAAGCTTGGCGGCCTTTGAGAGAAGGGAAGCTCGACACGGGAGGGGAAGACCATGGGGGGCTTTGTAGGGCAAGGGGACTATCGACAATGGGAGGGCTTCGAGCGGATAGGGGTATGGGATTGGTTTGGGAAGGGGGCTTTGTAGAGCCCGGGGGTCCTCGGGCGGACGAGGGGCAGGGGATCTCGCGACGGCTTCGAGCAGAAGACTGGGCTGCAGATGTGGTCGGGGGGGTCTATAGCTTTGAGCGGGCTGTAGAGGTGGTCGTGGTCGACAGAGGGGGGAGGGCGACGTGCAGGGGAGGAGGAGGTAGTGTCTCGTCCAGGGTAGAGAGGGAAATAATCGCATGTTTTGCAAATAAAAATCAACATCAGGGGCAGATTTGTCTTTTTTAATGGAAACCGTCACAGATAATGGGTATATCAAACGGAACATAACACAAGGTTATGCCATGTAAGAGGTAAGCATTACTCGAGGTTTCTCATGTAATTCATGATTATGTAGGGTTGTGATTGTTATTGCGGAATTACTCAAGGTTATAGGTGTAAAAATCCCATAAATGTATATAATTGATTTCCTTAAATAACCCTCACTAAAAAATTAAAGAGTTAACATTTATTATTTAAATTAATAAAGTGACTAAAATAATTTTATTTAATTATTTTTGTAAATAATATTCCGTATGTATATAATTTAATAAATTTCTTAATTAACCCACCATGAAGGTGGCACATTAAGTTGTTGATAATTATAATATTTTAATTAATTTAATCTTGAAAATTATTTTATTTATTTAATTATGTAAATATGTCCATACTAACTTACTTCCTTATTTTTATCTCCATTCAAATTTTGAATTTCAAATTCCTATTTTTCTATTTAATTGGCTCCTCCTCCCTTATTCTCATTTGATC
This sequence comes from Ottelia alismoides, assembly GCA_037367405.1. NCBI lineage: Eukaryota > Viridiplantae > Streptophyta > Magnoliopsida > Alismatales > Hydrocharitaceae > Ottelia > Ottelia alismoides. The sequence goes on along the minus strand of JAZKJV010001889.1, from coordinate 175,002 downwards.
AATCTTTTGGTGAGAGGAGCCTATTCTCCAAGAGCTTTCTTATTGTAGAGACGTGCCCGACTTCTGAGTTGTCCGACGATAGCGACTTGTTCATAATTCATTTATTTAAAACATGTGAAAAGCGCTCCAACAAAATGGTATCGTTGCTGGGGAGGCACGACGAGGATAGTTAGGTTTTCCCTTAGACCTGCTATTCTTTATTGTATATTTTTGTCTATACTTCATTATTCTTTGCCAATATTTTTGTGAACATATTATGGATTGCAAATAGTTGGAGAGTGAGCACTCAATTTTGAATTTCACATACCGTGAGGGAGCTCATACAACGCTTGCAAGATCTGATTTGTCGGACATCGAGAGCTCCCCAAGACCATACTTAAGGATTTATTTGAGATATTTTCACTTGTTCTTCAATTTTTTCCTTATATATTTGTGCATTTACTTGTTCATAGCCACTGTATTTATTTCATTTTTTGCTCAGATTTTATAACTTGTGCTTCTTACACATTCTTTATCTTCTCTTTCTTGCGAGGGTCCGACGAGAGAGGGCGACTTTCTTAGGAGAGCCGATGCACCCAAGCGAAGCATAGGCTGCTTGATTCTTCATCGAGTTGTAGGAGAGCGTAAGAGGAGGAGAAGAAGATTTGAAGGAGACCAAGCATTTGAAAAAAAATTGCATAGATTTTCATTTATTTAAATAACTCTCGGAATTGTTGCCTTCCTGAGTTCGATCCTATTGCTATATAGGTAAATGAAATAGCAAATTCTCTTACTACATTTTCTCTAATTTAGTTGGAGAAAAATAGTTTTTGTTTATGGATTATTTGGGTTACGACGACACATTTATTTCCATAAATTTAATACCCGAAAGATCTCGTACAATAGTCCAACACAAGAGGGCGGTGAATTATGCAATATACAATTATCCTAATACAATATCCAAATAAAGTAATTCAAATATCACATAGATAAAAGAATATTAAACCACAAAGACACAATGATTTTTACGTGGAAAACCAAGCAGGTGAAAACCATGACCCGTAACGATGTTCTGGGATTTTCCCTTCACTCTTTCGACGAAGTCTGTTTTCACTATTCCGATGCTACTTTAACTTGAGGGTAGCACAACCTTGTACAACATGTACCCTTCCTTGGACAACTCTCAAAAGAAGATTTTATCTCTCTCACAAATACAGAAAAAGGAATCCGTAACTCAGATACCTATACAAAAATACTAAACAAAATATAGTTAAGAAATGAAATTTGAATTTACAAGCTTACAGACTTTAAGCACAGAATATGCTCGAGAATGATGAAGATGATCACAGTAGAGCACAGACAACACAAACAACTTCATTAGCAAGAAGCTTTAGATTGAAGAGAGTTCGAAAGCACAGAAACATTGTAAGAACTCGAATATCGCACAAGAAGATCACTATTTCTTTTCTTTTAAGAGTAAAATATGTTTCTCTTGGTTGTGTCTCAAACAACAAGCCATAGCATTCCTTATATAGTGCTAGTCTCAAAAGAGTCGTTGGTGTCCATAAATGGAAAGTCCTACATTATGATTTCTAAAAACCATGAATTATCAATCATAGAAACAAGTTGATCGATCATAGGTGATCGATCATATTTGACCATTGGTCAGAAATTAAAAAGGTGATCGAGCATGGTGAAAAGGATGGTCAGTTAGGATCAATCGATAATGAAGAACATGATGGTTAACTACGGGTGATCGATCATGAGTCCAAAAATCGATTTTGTGAAATTGATGTTTCTAGCTTAAGTTTGCTTGTTGATCAAGAATATGCAAAAACTATAAGATTGTTTTTGGCATGAAATAAAAACTATGTAATATGTCACATCAGCATTTAAAGTCTTCAAAACTTGAGCTTTTGGAATTATGTCTTTCTTTGATTCTTTCATCGATCTGATTTTGAATCTTAAACCTTTAAGCAGAGTCTTTCAGAGTCACTTTTTTAGCTTCTAACTTTTCTAAACTTTTCATCAAAGAGCTTCTACGAGCTTCTACCTGAAAAGTTAATCAATATACAAAAGAAATATACAATTGAGTTATTAGCAAAATTAAAATCACTAACACTTGTCTCAATTTTCTTTCAATTACATGCTTCAAAGTTTTACAATATGACTCGTCAATTTGACGTATCTGTAATTCAAACAACTTTGAATGTCTCCTTTATTCTTGAAAAGAGGCATCACGATGCATTTCCTCCATTCTTCAAGTATTTTTTCACCAAATAACACTGAATAAATTTGTGAGCCAAGTCAAGCCTCGTTCACGTAGAACTTTCCAATCTTTTAAAGGAATGTCATCATGTTCTTTACTTTTCCAGGTTTCATAACCTTCAAAGCCTCCTCTACTTCCTTCCTTCATATTCATTTGTAGCTTGCATGATTCAAGTAACTTTCTCTACTAGCTAGATCTTTGAATCAATCTCTTTATTCACTCGCTCAATGGAAATCTTATAGAAATACTACTTCCATCTAGTTTCTACGTTCTTTTATTCTTCTAAATAAAAAATATGAGCACATGTCCTTCCTCATCCTTAATGCATTTACTTGAGTAAGATCTTTAGTCTTTCATGCAATTGTTAAATTTGTAATATTTGTAAATTATTGAGATCATGCATACAAAGTAGTGGTATATCCATTATTATAAAAAGTATGGTTATTTCTTGAGTTTAAAACATCTACGTGAAACCAACTCATCAAAGGTTGATGATGACCAGATTATATTGTATAAAAAATCATATAAGTATATTTACAAGGAATTTTTACACCACAAACCCCATAATCATTGTAAATTACCTGATGTACCATGTAAACATCGTTATTATCTCATCAACCATGTAAACTTGCTAACTCTTACATTATAGACCTTGTGGTTAACTCTCATCCATTTAACTGCTAAATTTCATCACATTCTATTTTAAAAATGTGCATATTACCATCTTTGTTTATTAAATTTACAAAAGATGCCATTGCTCCCTCATCCCCAAATGCAGTGGTGAGGACAAAACTCAGTTCTTGAGTTGCAAGTGGGCTTGTGTTGCACATTGAATTTGATGTGGTTTTACGGGTTCTATCCAAGTTCAAGCGGAGAAAGTGAGGCTCAGTCGAGTGAAGCTTGAATCAAAAGGGGTGGAGCAATGTAGAGGCCTCGCACTCCTCTAGTGAAGATGAGAAGCACAGGGATGAGTCTCTGATTATTTGCAGCTCAGCTCCTTCGAAACTTTGTTTTGGGTTTCTCGAGCACCTAATCTGATGTTGTTGCGAAGTTCGAAGCTTCTCTGTTGTTGTTGCTTTATATGTGCAATGGAGATGAGGACACTGTGGGTTCTGATGAAGGTGCACTCAAGATGGTCCAAGTAGTGAGACTCCTCAAAGGGATGGTGTGGGCTCGAGCTGGAGCTAAATCGAGGAGAAAGTAGGGGCACTTCAATTGAAGAATGCGAAGCAGTGTCTGCTAGAGGCATGATCTCATTGGGTTGTTGCTTGTGCGAATCCAAGGTGGTTCTATTGAGAATAGTTGCCCTTCCTGGGTGTAAGGATACCTGCAAAGGGTCTGAAAATAGGTTCAAGCACCAAGCTCAACCTAAATGAAGAAGGGTGGGGTGGTATGTTCCTTGCATACGGTGGTGGACTGGAGTTGTAGCTCCAGTTGTGTCACGACTTCCACCCTCCTCGTGCATCGCCTAGAGCTTCACCCACACCTCTGTTGCCCCTCCTCCGCACCGCTCGACTATCGCCCCTGGATCGAAGTAGGTGGATTGCATGGAAAGGGAAGGAGGAGGAAGAAGGTGGAGAGAAGAAAGAAGGAGAGAGAAAGTGGAAGAAAACCTATTGTTGCATATGTCGTGGTTTGATTAATTCAACTTTAACCCAAGCAAGTTAACACAAGAAGTGTTAAATTAACAGTAGGATTTGCAGTGTTAAATGGAACAAAATTATGAGAATGAGGAGATAATAACAGTGTTTACGTGGTCGAGCATGTTATTTACAATGATTCTAGAGTTCATGGTGTAAAAATCCTATTTATGAATGGATATTATTAACAAGAGATGTATAATTCTCCTGAAAATAACCACACATGAACACCAACATCACACCAGTGCAATGAGGGTTGTAGTAGTTTGGAATAGTTGCTTCACAAATTGGCACCATATGATGGCCTCATATCAAGTTATAAAATCCCTCTTTCCTTTTACTTAGTACGTTCCCATTACCTCTCTATAGACATTGGGTTGAGCCGACCCGGGCCAGCTCGAAGCCCAGCTTGGCCCAAGTCCAAAAAAACAATGGATAGGGCTTGGACCTAAAACGTTGGTCCGCATTTTTTAGGATGGGGCGATAGCCCTAGCCCGGCGGCTCCAGGCCCCTCCCCGCAGCAACATGACATCCACCTGTCGCTCCTCCGCTATTACATCAAGAAAACAGCTAGCGACCTCCTCCTTGAGCACCAGAGCTCCACAATCCGTACGCCATAGCCCCATTGCTCCTCCTCCATGCATGACCACCACTGACGGCATGCCACAACTACTCCTCTATTGTGGCGCCTCCTAACCGCATCTTCCCCCGACCCCCACAGCACCCCTCCCCCACAAGTTGAGGTGGAAGACTTTTCCCTTGATTGGAAACCATTGTTTTGATCTCTACACCTTATTTTATTTGCAAAGTGTCATCTTTCTCTTATCTTAGAAGTTGTATGCTAATCATTGAGATTTTAAGGACTAGATTGCCGTGTGATAAACCTTTTAGGAAGGTCAGTGGCAGTTGAGTTTCTTTCAGCACATTATCTTGCACTTAGACATGTGCTCCGACGAGTTCTTGTACCTTTTAGGCTTTGCTTGAGTAGTGCAAGTCATCTTCTGCAGATACGACTCATGGGAGAAAATGGATAAGCAATTTTCTATTGTTTGTGTCAATAGAACTTTGCAGACACCTCTTGTATAATGAATTTTCTGCAACATTGGTTTGCTGCATCGATCGTTAGTTGAAGTCGACATGGAAGGTCAAAATCATGATGTTGTTAAAACATATGTAGTTGGTAATGTAGGTCTTTAGAAGAATATAGATGGAGAAAATGTGAATTGTTGTGTTGAAGGTCTTTATAAGCAAAACATACGTGGTTAGACCAACATATCAGACCCAAAATGGAGTTTATGACCTGATTCTGATTGTTTGCAACGATCTGGGATCTATTGATACGGAAAATGACATGGTTTTTATGGTTGCTCGCCCCTACTAAGCGAATCTGGTGTACTCAATTAGAAACCATTTGGCAACAAGATTGGGGACATGTACTTCTGCTGGAGAATCGATTAATATATTAAGAATGAGAATAAATTATTAGTATACAGTCGTAAAAACTCACCACAAGTTAACCAACACCTCACATTTACTTTAGTCGGAGATGGGTTGATCCCACCCAAGCTCGGTCCAAAGGAATTGGACCAGGTCTGAACTTGGGTTGAACCACAAAAAAATTTGCAGGCCAAGGCTAAATTTTTTAGATGGGTACAAGTGTCTACATCTCTTTCCTTTCATTAAACACATTTGATCATCTCCCTTGTCGAGTGTTACACTAAGATCATCTCCCTTGTCAATTGTTACCACTGGCAAGCAGATTCCAACATCCCAGAATAGGGATTAGGGCTGCTAATCGAACTGAACATATTTGTATTCGATTAGAGTTCATTCGATAATAGTTCGAAAAACGTTCGTTTGTTTCTAAACCAACAGAATATGAACTTCAAGTTTTAGTTCGATAGCTTAACGAATCGAACATAAACGTAACATATGTTCGTCTGATATAAGTTCGAGTTCGATATATGTATATGTTTGTGTATTTGTATGTGTAACTTAGTATTTATATATTTGATAAATTTCGAGAATAAAGGAATTGTAGTATTTATTAAGTTTTGTACCACTTTAATTTGAATAATTTCTTATTTTTACTACTTATCGAACCTTGTTATCGAACTCCAGTTTCAAACTTGTTCATATAAATAACTTTTAGTTAAGTTAAATTGTTAACGAACTATTATCGAACCGAACTCGAATGTTCGTTTTCTGAACAAACACGAACTCAAACATATCCTATCAAACATTTATCAAACCGAAATCGAACTCGAACTTTCGAACTTCTTTATCGAACCGAACTCGAACATAGGTTCGTTTGTTACAGATCGATTCGATTAGCAACCCTAATAGGGATTCAAGTGCCAAGTTTGCAAGCTTGAGAAAGGTTCTATGGGAGAGCAAGTGCACCCACCGTATTAGACAAAGATCCACCGCTGCCGAAGAGGTAGCCCAATTTAAGGTGAGCTTCATATCTAGTAGTTATTCTACTTAATCTACATGCAAAGAAGATCTATATTATGAATACATCAACCAGCCCAACTATTTAAACATCCAATAGACCACAAAAAATGCCGCTGATTAACCCCGATGAGAGGGATGCCTATGGAAGTAGAGGTCGGGATCAACCGATACATGACAAATTGTGCAAGTATTAATTGCTTTGGGAGAATTTAAAAACTTATAACATGTGCCAGCAGCCTTGGTATCCTCCATGGTGGGTCACAAGCACATTATCACACTTAATGAGTCCATCCTAAGATTATGGTGGGTAAGCTTAATGTGCCATAACATCCAAAACGGAAAATAGTCCAGCCCATTTCAGGGCTCCAAATAATACAGAAGAGGAAAAAATCATTCATAAACGGACATTAGGGCGCAGATCATGACAGTGAAAAGGAGAAGTAAGACCAGCGTGGATTCTCCAAGTACAAAAGAATTATCAAAAGTTGACACAGGCACGATTACAAAACCATAATGTTAATTAGGACAAACTTAACCTCAAGGTCATTCAATATAATAGTTCAAAGAATCTTAAGACAGGAACTACTTGATCATGATATGAAGAAGCCTGTCACCTTCGGCGTGCATTAGGCTACATGTCAACATTTTAAGAAGACTAACCACATGAAGTGAAAATACAGAGGCAAATCTTACATCTGGATAACTGATGGTTCCTTTGTCTACTCTACAAGTGTCCACATGCTTAAATACAGTTAGCCTGATAAAAACTTTCAGCTTATTGGAAGTGTCTCAGAAAACATAAATTCCATATCAAAAAACATAAACTGACAGATAACTACTGTATACCTAAAATGCATCAGGTACCAGTTGGGATATGCATCCAGAAGGTGCACGGCAGAAATCAATTACAAATTCTTCTACTTTGTTGCTAATTTAGGAAGACCAGTTTAGTTGAAAGATCAAGCATATGAAGAAGCAAATAGTTTGACTCCTATCAATATAGTGAGAAACTAAATTTCTTTAGTTGTAATAATCATGAACCAAAAGCATATTGGAAAGGGCAACATTTAAGTTTGCTAACTCCTCCAGCACTCCAGAGAAAGTTTGTCCATTGAATGCATCTCTATACATGAATAACTGTATGAATGCTGCCAAACCAACCCCTCTCAAAAGTTCAGATCAACCCTTCACAATGCCTCACTTGTTGAACCGACAAGTAACACCATTGGTACAAGTGCTGATTGATAGAAGACACCACCGGCTTGTTCTCTATATAAGCACCATTTAATCAACATGTAGACAGACGACCCTCACCGAAACAATAATGAAATGAAAATACCAATAAATTTATAAAAAATCAAACCATGGTCCATTTCCTCGAAGAATGACCTTTGCATTCTTCATGCTGCTGTTGGTGTTTGTCTGAAGCAGTCAATATTGCACAATCCCACAGATCTAATCATCCCTCCGAATCTGAAATTTAATCAACCATAAGCGTGATAAAACTAAACAATAGTAATGGCAAGACAAGACATGAAGTTATAGAGGAGAATTCAGATAAATAATTAACCGGTCTATGCTGTTCCTTGGTTTCTCTGGTTGGTCGGTGCTGTTCCTTGACTTCTCTGGTCTATCAATACTCTTCCTGGATTTCTCTTTCCTGTCTGTGCTGTCTCTTGCCTTCTCCTTCAGATCGGTACTCTTTCTTGGTTTGTCGTCGACCTCTGTACTTGGTTGGGAGGTCTCCCGGTTATCTGTACTTTTCCTTGAAGGTGATGTTCTGTCCAAACTCCCTCGAGCCTCTGAAGCATCACTAATTTCCACAGGTTCGACCTTATCTGGGGGTGATTTTTCCATGGCTGTAATGAACTTCTTCAAATGTCTAATATAATCGGGATAGAGTTCTAAATCGCAATGGTTTGCCCCTTCAAGCCATAAAGGATCATACTTCTTTTTGCATAGCTCGTATAGCTGTTTTCCATGAGAGCAATCCACAGTTTCATCTGCAGTTCCCTACATTCTCAACACATCATAATAGGCCCGAGTTTTACTAATAAAATACAACCAGTAAATTGACTTGTAATACAAGATTTTTCAAAATCAAAAGTCAAAATCAAGCATTTCTCTTATTAAATGGGGCGGGCTACATAATCCGTGCCCCCTAAAAATCCTATTCTTGAAAATATCTGGATGAAATAAAAAAAATAGTTGCAGAGTTCGAGATACCTACCGGCAAACCGGGCTTTCATACCAATTTTGACAAGTGAGTTAAAACCTCGAGGAACATGGTTGAAATTTTCCGTATTAGGGATTCAATCAGTGGCACACTAAATAACGGTAGACAGTATCTTATTTTTTTGAAGCCAAGAAAGGGGGATACACTCGAAGGTGTTCGCCCCAAAGTTTTATTAAAAGGGGAGAAAAAAGGGGGAAGGTACATGAGAGCACTCAGAGCGCTAAACACACCAAGAGCTTAAAAGGCTCGACACCTGCAATTTTACATTTTCCAAATAGAACATTTGCCCTGAAAAAAGAAGCGCATTTCTGGCCAACCAAATAGCCCAAAGCGTAGCCAGCGGCCACAGCAAATCACACCTCTCACGGTTGGAGGCCGCCACCAAGCTGCTGCAAAAAGCACCCACATCAGAGAGGGCAAGCCAGCGAAAAGACGGGTTGTCCCAAAGGGGAGCCACACGAGAATAGGAGAAGAAAAGGTGATCCGCAGTTTCAATCTCCGTGCCACAAAGGAGGCAACGGTCAGAAATCGCGCCAAGTAGCCTGGAACATCTGTCCCGTGTCATCAGCCTCTTGCGTCTAAACAACCACAAAAAGAAGCCAATTTTCTCAGGGAGGTGCAGCCCCCAAAGGAAGGCGCAATCCTGCACTAAATTAGGCAAGAGGGAGGGGGCCTAGTGATAGCCAAGTAAGCCCTATGGACGGTAAAGTCTTTGTCCCGCCAAACCCAATGATCACGCCCAGAAGAGGGGTTGGGGCTGGTGGCGTCCCTCAGAACGTCCAGGAGGCCAATGAAATCCTCCAGGCGCTGGTCAGAAAAGTTCGAGCGGAATTGAGGCATCCAGCTGCCACAGTCCCAACAAGCAGCGACATGCACATCCGAATCCAAAGCAAGAGCAAATAGACGAGGGAAACGAGAAGCAAGGTCTCCTTGGCCAGTCCAATTATTCCGCCAAAAGAGAAACCTCTCACCATTCCCCAGCATAGATATGAAAAACTCTCCAAAGCCGGAAGTTACCTTGAGCAAGGTTCAGGAAAGCGCTATGCGTATGCGTTCGGACAGGTCACTGAATAGCGCTTAAGCGGTATGCGGGGGCATATATATGCGGTTCTACGCGGTTTCCTAATTTTTTATTTAAAAATAAATAAATATATACAAAAGTGACTATAACAGAACTAAATTTATGTATAATTGTGGTCCAACAAAATATCTAAGAAAAATAACTTTCATATAGAGTTCAAAACAATCTCTATCAATCAAATATCAATACTTAAATAAAACGGTTAGCACACAAAATAATTGACAACAATCAACAAAATGAAAAAGTTAGCGCACAAAATGCCTCTATTGTTGAATATAATATCATTTATCTCTATCATTATATTTATAATTGATCCTCCATCAAAAGTACTGAAATTTACATATAATATATTGCATTCATAATAACTATTAGTTGACTAAATTAGTTTGCTAAATTATTAGTATATTATTCTTTTTCTTCTTTGTGTGTTTACTCCAATCTTGTTGTACAACTATTATGACGATGGATTTAAATGGTCATGAAATGCTTGGTTGGCATACATGCAAAAGTAAGGAAAACATGGCACAATAAAACAACAAAACATGGCACAAATTAAAAAAATAATAAATAAATAAAAAATGTGTATGCGGGCGCACAGACCACATATGTGGCCCGCATAAACGCACAGGGCGCATAATGGGGGGCTTCAGGAAAGTGGTACGCTGAGAGCACCGCATACGCATATGCGGCCGCACAGGTCGCTTTCGCAAACACTGACCTTGAGGATGCCTCTCCAGAAAAGAGAGGGATTAGCCGTCACCACAAGCGAACCAGGCGATGGCACCGAGCAGGTGACCGAATAAATCTGATGAAGGAGGCGAGTGCAGAGGTCGTCGCTGTTAGCCCAAATTCTAGCCACCCATTTTAACAAAAGCGCCTCATTGAGGGCAGCCAGACGGCGAACACCCAGACCACCCTCACTTTTTTGCAGAGTGATGTCCTCCCAGCCGACCAGATGCAAACCTGTACGAACCTGATCAGCCTTGCACCAAAGGAATCTACGCATGGGCACTTCAAACCTCTTCCTGATGCACGAGGGGAGCAGCCTCGTGGAGGAGTAGTAGAAAGGGATCGCAGAGAGGACAGACATCAGGAGCACCAGTCTACCACCCTTAGGCTCGGTTTGGTTGCAGGGTTGGGCAGGGTTGGGCAGGGTTGGGTTGGCCCAACCCGGGGTACCCCTCCTTCCAAACATCCCAATTCCTCACAGTTTACTATTCATTAGGGTACTCCAATCCAACCCAACCCTGCCCAACCCTGCAACCAAACGAACTCTTAGAGAGGAGCGTCGCCTTCCAACCAACATGGCTTCAAATTTCAGCGAAATTCCATCGAATTCTGTCGAATATCGATATCCAGTCGAAATCAAAATTCGATCGAAATGACCGAAATATGGGGGTCCCAATACAAAAAACAACCGAAATGGCCGAAATTTCGATCGAAATTCCACCGAAATTCCATCGAAATTCTATTTCGGTCGATACCGAAATGGTGACCGAAACCGACATTTAGGGCCTTGCCAACCAGTAAGTTTCCCCTCAACCTTCTTGATCAAGGGAAGCCAGTCGGACAGCTTCAACCTCCCCGTGGATAGAGGAGGCCCGAGGTAGGGGATCAGAAGATTTGAACGCGTCGTGCCTAACACCGTGTTGCAAGCCTCAGACTCGCCGACCGCCATAGAGAAAGGAACGAGCTTCGACTTAGCCAAATTCAACCGAAGCCCGGACATCTCGCAGAAAAGCTCGAGCACAGTAGCCATCCCCCTAGCCTCCTCAAGCCCTACCTCAATGAAGAAGATGGTATCATTTGCGTACTGAAGCAACGGGATCTGGATGTCCCCCTTGGAGAACCCACGCGAGATGCTCGCCCGGAGCACCCCGTCAACCATGCAGGCCAAAACGTCCGCAGCAAAAAGTAAAGGGGCAAGAGGGCAGCGTTGCCGCACCCCCCTTTGAAGCTGGAAGAACCCGCCCTCCGGGCAACCGTTCACGAGCACAGTCATCAAAGAAGTCGACACGCAACGTCTCATCCAAGTAATCTAGGTGGAAGGGAATCACTTCCTGTGAAATGTTGTCCGGAGGAAACGCTGGTCCAGAGTATGAAAGGCCTTTGAGAAGTCTAACTTCCAAAGCAAAGATTTCATCTTGCATCGTTTCCAATCCGACACAATCTCCGCCGCAGTGACCATTGAGTCTGCAATCTGCCTCCCGGGGACGAAGGCTGACTAAAGAGAGGAAATAGTGTGCTCGAGAACCCTACTTAGTCGGCACGCGAAGACCTTGGCGATGGTTAAGTAAAGGGCGTTAGAGATAGCAATGGGCCAGAAATCCTCAATTCCGGATGCTCCCGCACACTTGGGGAGCAGAACCACCATAGCTCTGTTGATAAGCTCAAAACCAGCATTGGAGTGGCAAAACTCATGGACGACCTCGAGGACCTCGCCGCCAATCAGGTCCCAAAAGTCCCTGAAGAACGAAACGGGGAAGCCGTCGGGACCAGGCGACCCATCGCAGTTAAGGTTCCAAACCGCAGCCTTTAGCTCCTCGGAAGTCGAGAGTCACCAAGAGAGTCAATCTAGAAGCATGCGCCTCAGACAAACGTACCGCCCCCTCGCCTGACCAGCGCCAGTGACGCTCACCACCCCGTCTGGAGAACTCCTTGAAGTGATTTGTGACAGCATTACCCAGCTCCCTATCGCCCTCCACCCTCACATTATCGAAGGTCAAATTCTTGAGGAAATTAGCGCGCTGCCTGCCGCTAGCAATCATGTGGAAAAAAGCGGTGTTCACGTCCCCCTCTTTGAGCCATCTGTGCCTGGAACGTTGTTTCCATTCCGCCACCCTATTGCGGTCGTCAACGCTGATCATCCGTTGCGCCTCTGACCGCTGAAGCAGCTCGTCCGCCGAAAGTGGCCTCTCATCCTCCAAACGATCAAGGGTGGCAACCGAAGCCTCCGCCTCCGCCCTGCCAGCGCGGTGGGCCGTGCGCGACTCTCGCTTGAATACACAAAGGCGTGCCCGAAGGGACTCCAGCTTCTTGACAAATCGGGCGGCCGCCGAGCCCGTGGCGACGATCGACCGCCAATGCGCCTCCACCAAACCCCTGAAGGAATCCTCAAGCAACCACGACTTCTCGTAACGGAAGAGAGCTCGAGGGGGCGAGGCCTCCCCGGAATCCCACAAGATTGGCGTGTGATCAAACCAGGAGCGGGGTCTGGCCGAGACCGAGGAGAGAGGAAAAGCTCGAGGAAAGTCAGCGATGCCAGGAAGCGATCCAAGCGCGATCTGGAGCCCGAGTTCCTCCAGGTGTATCTGACATCCATAGCGTCCATGATCTCCAAGCCGAAAGAGTCAACCAGCTCAACGAAGCAGGCGGAGCCAGGGTCCCGACCTCCCCGCAGGCGCGACCGGTCCGAAGAGAGCAACGTAACATTGAAATCGTCCCCAATCAACCCGGGGACGTTGGGGAAAAATTCCCTAGCCGCACGCAGATTCGACCAAAGCTGATGTCGCAGGGTAGTAGAAGAAGGCCCATAAACACATGAAACAAGAAAAGAAGACCCCGAACGCTTGCAGTCGAGGAGTACCGAGAGCACATGGGAACCCTTAGCTCAGTCCGAAGGGAGAAGAGGGAGCCCTTCCACGCCACCAGCAAACCACCCGCAGAGCCGAGAGCGCCCAGAGCGTAGAAGTCCGAGAGTGGGCCCGAACCAAAGGACCGCCAGATTGCATCAGAGAGAGCAACCAATTTTGTTTCCTGCAAGAGAACTACATCGCAACCCCAATCTAGAAATCTAGATCCCAGCATTGCCCGCTTCTCCGGGTCTCCCAGACCCCTGACGTTCCAAGAGAGGAGCTTCATTGGCAACTACCTTGGTTCCCCCTCTCGAGATAGATCACCCCTGCAGCCCTAGCAACTTTAGATAAGAATTCAGAAGGTGGAGCTTGACCAACGATCGACTTTGATCGTTGTCGTCTCCGATATCGTTTCCCGGATTGCTTGTCTAGCACCCCTTCTCCCTGCCCAACAACAGTTGAAGGGCAACGCTCCAAGTCAAGCGGAAGGACAAGCGCAGTCCGCACGGAACCCCCGACGAGGACGTCCCGCAAAAGGCATCCGAAGCGGGAGCTGGATCGAGGATAGAGGCAGCGGTGCTCCCGCCGATCTCCAGGTGAGAAGGTAAAGGCGCACAGAGACCCTTAAAAAGAACGCCAAGGCTGAGAAGACCACCCGAAAGGACGCTTGGGCTGGGTTTGCTTCGAGAAAAGTCGGAAAGGGAAGAAGAGAGGCACGTGGCACCGCAGGAGGAAAGCAGAAGATCAGCCATGAATAGATTAAAAGGTGTTATATAGGTGAATGATCCTTGGGGATCAATAAAGTGCGGGGGCGATAAAAGCTCTGACAGGCTGGCAGCGAAAGGGGCACGTGAGGCAGTGCCTGAGCGCCCGGGAGAAGCGAGCGCGACAAAAGGCACCCCACTAAAGATGCGTCCTGGGGAAACGACAACCGATTGAGCCATTAACAAAACCGGAGTCGAAACATCCGTGGGAACCGCCATTAAAGCACGGTCTTTGAAATTCGAAAAGTCTGTTACCGCAAAAATGTCTTGCGCTGCCCCAGTTAATGCACGTTCCTCCAACGCCTTGGGAGCCTCAAACGCCTCCGTAGAATCCGAAACGGTCGAAGGGGAGAGCGAAATGGCGCCCCGAGAGGGAGAACCGCCAAGCACAGAAGCCGCCCCAAGAGCGAGGGTCTCAGGATTCGAATCGTACAACACCGCGCAGTCACCCAACTCTACGTCAGCAAGCGCCTCGAGGTTCTAAATCGCCACGTCAGCGCCAAAAGCTGGGGGAAGCGAAACGTCTCCCTCCGCGCCTGGCACCACCGCGCCTGGCCCTGCCGTGGCAGGCGCCGCCGCGGGAGGAAACTCCAGGGAAAAAGCCTCCTCCGCCGTTTGAATAGCTGTGAAAGGTGGCGGCGGTGGGACAGAGATAAGAACCTGAAGCTGAAAAGAGAAACGACCAACCTTCAGAACCGCACTTGATTCAGTCCCTTCGCTGAGCGAGCTCTCCATAAGGATTAGGTGAGGTCCGGATCGGACCCGGGGGTGTTGTTGTCCGCCAGAATCTTGATCGCGAAACCCACATGCTGCAGAACCGGGCGAAGGATCTTGATAGACCGCGAAAGAAAAGGGACTCCGCGAACCTGAACCAACCGCACAATCGAGCGATCAAAGTGATCGTCGGCGAACTACAGTGGCCTCCAGAGGAAGGGCTCGACCGAAGACGCGAGTGCCACTTTTTGGTGAGAAGAAAGGCCACGGGCGCAGACTCGATTACCCCCAAGCCAAATAACATCTCCCTGAAAATTCCCACCAAGAAGACGAGATACCTCCTCCGCCGGCGAGAAACCGGGAGGTGGATCACGAGTCAAAGCTTCGATCAAGACCCCCCCCCCCATACGGGCCTCTTGGACCGATGGGCGAGGAGGGGCCCCTAGAGGAACCCGGAGCACGCCTCTGGCTCGACATGAGCGCGACTTGAGAAGTAACGAAACAGTTGTCTGCATCGCTAGAAGCATCCGACAGACCCAGGCAGCTCAGCTTCTGGTGATTAGTGGACCCACATAGGAAGCACCTCTGGGGGAGAGTAGGGATGAGCATTGGGTAGGGCCGGCCCGACCCAGCCCGGTGCCCGGCCCGATAAAGCCCGAGCCCGGCCCGAGCCCGAATGATAAATGGGCGGGCCTGGGCTTGATTTTTGGCCCGATCCAATTTTCGGGCCGGGTTCGGGCAAGCTTGGGCCCGAGCCCGAAGCCCGTGGGCCGGCCCGAATATGGGCCCGAGTGTAGGCCCGTATATAAGCCTAATGTTTTTTCCTTATGTAATTTATGATTTCTAATATCACATTTGATCTTTCTTCTTAAATTGCCATTATTCTATGATATTTAGACATCAACTATGTTCATGTTTTGAAGAAATACATATTCAATTTGTATATTTACATATTAAATGTGTATTATATACACGATTTAAATTTTTTTTTCATATAGCGGGTCGGCCCGACCCGAGCCCGACCCATGTAATTACGGGCCGGGCTCGGGCTTGGGCTGCAACATCTGAAAATCAACGGGCCTAGGCCCGGCCCGTAAGCCCGTATACTGAAATCGGGCTCGGGCTGGGCTAGGTTGGACCCGGCCCGCCCCGGCCCGATGCTCATCCCTAGGGGAGAGGACAGGCAGGGGCGAGATGTCCTCTCATCCCACAGCGGAAGCAGCGCCTTCCCGGCTTCCGGTGGGAGACCACCCTCCATTTTCCGCCCCCATTCCTCGCTCCGACAGCCTGACTCCGTTGACCCTCCTCCCAGCTCCGTCGCACTTCTGTCGCTTTTCTTCCTTCACACATTGCATCTGAAGTTGTCCACATCCGCCGCTAATCTAGGTAGACAGTATCCTAGATTAGTTAGAGAATGATTTATTCTAATTATAGAAATAAATTATAAATATAGGTTCTATAATGAACAGCAAACCACTTAGATATATCCAGGGCAAAGACAGCACATATAAAATGTTCAGTATTCCTTTTCGTTTAAAGAACATAATTGCAGTAAAGTCAAAAATCTGAGACGGTACGTAAATCCATGTATCACGCCCTAGAGCACTAAAACATCATAATATGCAAATAATGGCCAATCAAAAGTAAACCCTCACCAACTCAAGGATCCAAACAATAAGCAAACATTGGTTCGGAAATGTTAAAGAAGTCCATTTCTCTATCTTTTTTCTTTTGCAATATCTTCCTCCGCAACTTTCTTCCCACGGATCTAATACCAGTAATTCTCAGTGGTCATTTCATAATTCCAAAACACTGATAGCCTAGCATTAGGATGCAATATGTATATGTTTTCCTCTGACGTTGTATACAATTAATTTCACTAAAGTTTTTTTTTGAAAGAAGTACATGCAATGTTTATTGGCTCAGTACTCTCAACTTTTCAACCACAACCAATGGGGAAAAACATTCCGGCTTTGGAGCCATTTTCCAAGAATAAGGATAGATACTGATGCTTAATGCAAAAGAACTAGGATATCTCCATGTTGAAACAACTCACCTTTAAACCCATGTCACGGAACCCTGCTTACCATAGTGACCAGAGGTCACAAGTCTTGCAATGCACTCCCAGCATGAAGCTCTCAATGCAAACCTATACTTCACCACTAACACTAAAAGTAAGTCAATATTTGGTCCACTCTTCGAAATCCTCCTATCAGTTTGGTATACAGTTTCACTGCAACTACTGTGATTTCTCCCATGGACCAAAAAGATATCTTTGCCTAGCCAAGTCACTTCACCTGCAATCACCATCACCCTTACATGTTTCTAAACTCCCCATCTGATAAATCCTTTCTCCCTTCAATTCATCACTCTTTTTTTCTGAGAAAGAGACCATGCCTCTAAAAACATGCGCACCTTTATTCCCTTCAGAGCAAAACCCCTCAGTTGTATATGTACCAATGTTGTCCTCTAATAATTATGAGCCTCCTCAGACCAGTTCATAGATTTTTAGTATTTCTTTTGAGGTTCATATCATATTCTATTTTTTTAGGAATTACATCTCTAGGTTATACACGAATAATGGCTCAGCCACCAATAAAAAAAGATTCTCTTTGCATTGCATGCATTTTCCCATCCACGCGTCAACCAAATACTGTTGCAGAGCATTGGTCAAGAAAGAAACATTTTAAAATCTACTGTCAAATGTAGATCACTTGACAGTATGAATGATTATGAATCCAAATTTCTATGAATTATTCACTAAATGCAGGTTATTTTGGCACTCTTTCATTAAAATGTTTCCATATATTTAGCATTCAACATATTAATCATTTTCATTTTATTTTGTCATTTTCTCCTCATTCTTTCCCGCATAATGAATAGGACTTGACGTTGGAGTTCTTATCGCTTGTCTTCAAAACAAGTGCCGCATATTTGTGTAGTTATCTCTTCACAGAATCGCTTCAGCATTGTCAAAGCTGATTACTACCATTACCGTATAAGTGCTACAAATCTACATTAATTGCATCAGCAATAAAACAGACTATCATCACCACGTAATAGGGACAGATGTACAAATATTCCCCACTTGTATTGAATTTGAAACATAATTTCTTCGCTGGACAATCTCCAGATAAGAATGTTATTTTCACCATGTATATGAGAAAAAAATATCCAGATGAAAAGTATTTTTTCCATTGGCTCGTCTAAATTAACCACATCTATCACTCGAGGAAGTATAACTTATGTCAATCTTCTGCAATATATTTTCAATATAGCAAATATAATTAACAACCGAGCTTACAAGGTTCTATCGTCCTCGTCTCCATTCAGGATATTTAATAAAAACGTTTGAGCCCAAAAAAACCAGCTAGACATCTAAGCTGCAATGTAATGAACTCTAATAGCAATGTTTTAGGGAAAAAACGGAAATTATTTTAAAAAACAACTTTCTCGAGAAACAAAGCTTAAAGTAAGATATATAATTGTTTGATAATATAAAGAACGACAATGCATCCAATTCTGATACAGAAGCCAATCTGTCCAAAGTAGATTTACTTAAATGAAACTCATTAAGATCTTATACTGAAAGCATGCACTCACATGGAGAATTAGAACAGGGCAGTTGACCTTTGAGATTTTGTCAATGTTCTGCGTAAAAATGAAAATAATTATATGTTTCCGGTAGACGCATTGAAACAAAATAATAAAATCGGCCAACCTTATATATGTCAAACCAGTATGTATGCTTCACAGGATACATAACCCTTAGACCAGATAAGATAGGACTGTGTAGAATTACTGCTCTTAATGTGGGCCGACGAGCTGCTAAATCCAAAGTGGGGCCACTGCCAACTGATTGGCCGTATAAAATTATATCTTCTTCCTTTGTCCCGTAGGTCTCTTCGAGACATTTATAAGCAGCCTCTATGTCGGCATACGTATTCTGTTCACTTGGCTGAGCACAGTAAACGGGAGAGTCACTTTTCCGTTCAGGAAGCTAATATATTTAAAATAAAGACACATGAACTCGGACCTTTCCAGAAGACTGTCCATATCCAGAATAGTCATAACTGCAAACGGAATGAAATATCTGAGTTAAACATGAGTCAATAAATTTAAATATAGAGTAATAAATGTCTCTAAATCACTTAATTATTACAAAGTAAACATACCGGCAAATTCTTGATTGTTCTTACTATTATTATAAGCTTTTGGAAATTAAGGGCATCAGTGTTATCCTGGTAACTTAGAATACAAAACTGCAGAAAATCCTCAAATTTCTCGTTATGTGCGTACATCAGATGCACATTGCAGCTATGATACAAGTAAAAAATTGATAGGGGTAGCAAGCAATTTCATAAAGTCATAATAATGACTAGGGTTGCCATCTCTGATTTGATTTACACCCCAAAAATAGAAAAGTGAGCTATTTGATGGAAACAATATATTCAATGCTTCTATGGCAGCGTGTCTTTGTATTACTAAGAGCTTCAATTTTAGCCCCAAAAAAACCGGCAATACCCGGCAGCATGCACAGAGACTTCTACATATACAACTAATACTTTGCAAAAACACAAATTTTATCTTATTTGAACAAGGAAAACTTCGATCTCAATTTTATGGGAGAAAATTGAAATCTGTTTGTTTGTACTAGACATAACTCAGCCATTGCGGTCCAAGGTAGGTAATATCGATATCGGTATTGTTGAGATACTTCTATATTCCTTTGTACCTTTCTATCTATTTTATTTTCTTTATATCATCTTATGTAATTTACCCATAGGTCTCTCCCCTATATAAGAGAGCCTAGGGTTACAGGAATAAGCATCTCTTTTCATTTTTCCAACATGGTATCAAAGCGTCAATCCTAGGCCGGAGCTCTCGAACCCAAAACCCTAACACTATTCTCCAGCCCTTCCCTCCTGTGTGCCGCCGCAACCCCAGCCTACGTACACCGTCCTTCTCTGCGCAGCGCCGCCAGTCCACGCGAGCACCACTGTCGCCGCCAACCAGCGCGGCGTCGCCTACGCGTGCACAGCCGCCTGCGCGCGTACATACGCTGCCTCTCGCGTGTGCGTGAGTCGTCTCCTGCGCGTGCACGCGCCGTCTCTCGCGCGTGCGTGCGCAGTTGTATTGCGTGTCACCTGCGCTAGTTGTGAGTCGTCTCTCCGTTGGATAATGGATTTGGGTGCGTAAGTCTACATATGCACTCAAATCCACATATGTTTGTGTAGACATTCAATCTTTGGTCTACAGACCCTAGTTTCTCTTCATCCGGCAGTATGTCTGAGAACAAAGTCGATGTACCCACCACTAGTGCATTCAAAGATCCAGCGCCAATCGTCAAAATGGACGGGACAAACTACGAGCTCTGGGCTATGCGGTTCATGAGCCTGATGAAGTCAAATGGTAAGAAGCATATTCTTACCAAGGAGGAACCAGTGGAGAAGACTGGGGTAAATGCCTCGTGGGAGGCAGATGATGCTTATGCCAAAGTTTGGCTCTCTGGTACATTGACGATCGAGATAGCCAATGATGTACTACATCAGCCAACTGCCAAGGTGATGTGGGATATCCTCGCGGCAACATGTTCAAAGGCGAGGAACGAGACGAAGATCCTCCAACTCCAGCACGGCATATTTACTGTTAAGCAGAATGGAGCATTCACTATATACATCCTCGCATGGGATGCTTGAGAAACTTCACAGCTTCATGCCTCTGACGGCAACTCCTGAGCAGCAGAAGACATATAGGAATGCTACCATAGTAGGGGTATTCCTAGCAGCTCTTGACCCTTGAATATGATGCTGCTCATTCCCAGATTCTAGTGGATGCCACTATCCCTCCCATGGAGGAAGCATTCCGCAGGCTTAGCAGGATTACTATTCCTTCCACAACCTCTAATCAGACTTCCTCGGCCACGACAGCCTCTCGAGGAAGGGGAGGTCATTCTTTCTTTCGTGGACGCGGACCTCGTGGAAGAGGAGGTCGCACTCGACAGTCCTGTACTTTCTGTCATCGCCTAGGTCACACTGAGGAGACATGCTATTCCAAGCATGGATTCCCGACGTCAGCTCCTATTGCAAAGCAGATTGAGTCTCCTGTTGCCTCTACTCTAGATCAGAGATTTGATCATCTTGTGGCCAGACTGAGGGATATCATTCCTCCTTCTGCTTCACCAGTGTCAGGAGATCATTCAGATGTAGCAGCTTCGGCCTCTGCCAGTACCTCTGCTACAACCAACACCTCAGGTACTTATGCTTTTACATCTTGTCATGGATCGAACCTTACAGAGTGGATCATGGACTCTGGTGCAACACATCATCTATGTGGAGGCAGACATCAGCTTACGTCATATAGACATGTTCAGCCAGGGAGAAAAGCCGTAATAGCTTATGGGACTCATTCCCTGATCACAGGACAGGGGGAGATCACTTTGACACCTTCGATGCGTCTGCAGAATGTGCTACATGCTCCTGATTTTTCTATGAATTTGTTTTCTATTAGTCAGATTATCAAGGATTTGCACTGCCGAGCTATTTTTGACCCATCGTTTCTTGTTTTTCAGGACATTCTTACGGACAAAGTGATTGGGTGTGGTCATGAGCATGGTGGTTTATATCGCCTGGTTCGGACTCCCTATGCAGGCATATCTTCTCATTCGTTTGGATCAGTCTCTTCATTCACTTGGAAGATGTCGCCTAGTTCTTCCTTTCAGTGTGAAGCTTGTTAGTTGGGAAAGCATCATCGGTCTGCTTTCCCCACTCGTCAGAGTCGGAGCAGTAGCTCCACTTCGGAGTTATTTCATATTGATATTTGGGGTCCGAGTCGTGTGCCTGATCTGTAGGGACACAGATTTTATCTTGTAGTTCTGGATGATTTTTCAAGATTGTCTTGGATCTTTCTTTTGAAAAACAAATCGGAAGCGGGGGATGTCATCAAAACCTTTCTTACTGAAGTGAATAATGTCTTCTCTACCTGTGTGAAGTTTGTGCGAACTGATAATGCTTTGTAATTCTGCACTCGTAAGTTATCTCATTTTCTTTCATCCAGAGGGATTATACATCAAACATCGTGTCCTTACACCTCTCAGCAAAATGGTGTTGCCGAAAGGAAGCATCATCATCTTCTTGAAGTTACTCGGACTCTTCTCATTCACAGTCATGCACCACATTCATTTTGGGGTGATGCAGTTCTAACTGCATGTTATTTGGTGAATCGTATGTCGTCGCCTGTCTTGGATGAGAAGATTCTTTTCTCTGTGGCGTTTCCTGAGAAAGAGTTATTCTCACTCACTCCTCGTGTGTTCAGTTTTGTCGCCTTTGTTCATTAGTTAACTCCTGGTCTTGACAAGCTCGCCCTAGAGCTATCAAATGTGTGTTTGTAGAATACTAAAGGACTCAGAAGGGATACCGGTGATATGATCCTTTGCACAGGAAATACTATATCAGTGCGGATGTTACATTTTTTGAGTCTGTGATGTACTTCTCTCCTACAGGTGATAGGTTGGCTTCATCAAACTCAGATGATGAAGTCTACATGCCACCTCCTCCCGTGACTGTTGTTCCACCTCCACCACCTCAATCACCTCCACCAACATCTCCACCTCCACCCCCTCCTCCACCTCCTACTACTACTCAGTCCCATGTGCTACTTGTTCCATCTTTACCAAAATTCTACACTTGCCGGACTGCTTCTGCTCAAGGTCATCGCCCATCATCCACGGAGCCCCAGGTTTGTTTTGATAACATAGATTCTAACGATGGGACTGGAGATATATTTATGCAGGAGTCAATGCAGGAAAATAGTGCACATATGGAAGATGTTACCTCTGACCTGGATATTCCTATTGCCGTTCGAAAGCAGAAGCGATCTTGTGCTTCTTACCCCCTGGTGTCTCAGGTCTCCTTTCATCGTTTAACAGAGGATTTCAAGAAATTTGCAGCAGCACTATCTACCATTGAAATTCCACGGAATTATGAGGCATTGAAGGATAGTCGTCGGCGCTTAACTATGGAGATGGAGATGTTTGCGCTTCAATCACGGAGTACGTGGAGTCTTGTTACTGCTCCAGTTGACACATCCGTTTTGGGATGCAAATGGGTGTTCACTGTGAAACACCACGCAGATGGCAGTGTAGATCGCTATAAGGCGAGACTTGTGGCACGTGGGTTTACCCAAACATATGGGGTGGACTATCAGGATACTTTTTCTCCAGTGGCCAGGCATTCTACTCTACGTATTCCTCTTTCAGTTGATGTGATACGAGATTGGCCATTGTATCAGCTTGATGTGAAAAATGCCTTCCTCTATGGTGATCTACAGGAGGAGGTCTACATGCAGCAGCCACCTGGGTTTACTGTTGAGGGGGACTGTCAGAAGGTTTGCAGACTCCACAAGGCCATTTATGGCCTTAAGCAGAGTCCAAGAGCATGATTTCAGAAGCTCCCGAACTTAATAGAGCAACATGGATTTGTGTGATCGACTGCTGATTATTCCTTGTTTGTGCAGAAGACCCAGAGAGGTACTACTGTCATTCTTGTATACGTTGATGACATTATTGTTATAGGGGATGACAAGCAGGGCATTTAGGGTGCCAAGGACATCCTAGTTCAGCAGTTTGGGACCAAGGATCTTGGACATCTACACTACTTTCTTGGGTTGGAATTTGCCAGGAATCAGCGAGGCCTTGTGATGACCCAAAGGAAGTATGTTGCAGATCTTCTTACAGAGACGGATATGGCAGATTGCAGACCTGCCACTACTCCTATTGACCCGGGCATGAAGCTTTATAATGATGACATGGAGGAGGTCGACAAAAGGAGGTACAAGGAACTTGTTGGCAAGCTACTATATGTGGCCATCACAAGGCCCGACATATCTTTTGCAGTGAGCAAAGTAAGCTAGTTTATGGAGCATCCCAGATAGACACATATGGATTATATGATCTTGAGATACCTGAAGACTTCACATGGTACTGGACTTCTTTTCAGCAAGGGCACATCTCTCTCAATTACAGCATGTGCAAATGCAGACTATGCTGGATCTCCAAAGGATAGAAAGTCTACCACGGGCTTAGCTGTGTTTATAGGGAACTCCCTTGTTTCGTGGAAGAGCAAGAAGCAGACAGTGGTTGCCAGATCGAGTGTTGAATCAGAATACAGGGTCATGACGTAAGCAACCACAGAAATGATGTGGGTCAGATCTGTGCTTACTGACATGATGATAGAGGTGCCTCTTCCCATGCACCTCCAATGTGACGATCAGGTTGCTCTTTTTCTTGCCAACAACCCTACGTTTCATGAGAGAACGGAACATATTGAAGTAAATTGCCATTATACTAGAGACATGATCCAGAAGGGTCTGATTCTACTTCTCATGTTAATTCAGGAGAACAGACATCAGATATCTTTACCAAGGCCTTGCTCAAGGGGCCGTTTCAAAAGTGTTCGTCCAAGTTGGGCATGATCGACAACTATGCTCCATCTTGAAGGGGAGTGTTGAGATATTTCGATATTCCTTTGTACCTTTCTAGCTATTTTATTTTCTTTATGTCATCTTATGTAATTTACCCATAGGTCTCTCCCCTATATAAGAGAGCCTGGGGTTACAGGAATAAACATCTCTTTTCATTTTTCCAACAGGTATAATGTCGATATGATATATCATCGATATATCGACGCCATATCGTCGATTTCGACCCGATTTTGTGAAGGAAATGACCTTGAAAGGGCATATATCGGTCATATTGGCGATACGTCGAACGCATGTCGATACCAATATATCGTCGATATATCGCAATATGGCTTACCATGTGCCGGTCCCAAGCCCAATAAATTGAGGAAGATTGCATGTTAGGTAGCCAACAACCATCGCAAGAGAGACAAATTCCTAAATATTGTTCTTAAAAGAACACTGTTGAGGGAAAATAACTTCATATGATAAACGGAGACCCAAGGGCTCTCTTATACAGGAGAAAAGCCCAGGGTTAATTACACAAGAGATACATGAAGAAAATGTAAAACATAAAAGCATTGAGAGATACAACTATCTCAACACTCCCCCTCAAGCTAGAGCATATATGTCTATCATGCTCAACTTGGAACAACACCTCTGAAAGGAACCTCTAGCAAGTGCTTTGGTGAAGATGTTGGCCTCCTGATCTCCAGCAGACACACGAGAGGTGGATATGAGACCTTTCTGAATCATGTCTCTAGTGTAATGGCAATCCACCTCTATATGCTTTGTTCGTTCATGAAAGGCAGGGTTATTAGCAATAAATAGAGCTGCTTGATTATCACATACAAGCTGCATAGGTAGAGGAACCTCAATATTAAGATCAGTCAACACCGATCTAACCCACATCATTTCAGCACTTCCCTGGGCCATCGCCCTGTAGTCAGACTCTGCACTAGATCTAGACACTTCTTGCTTCTCCATGAAACAAGTGAACTGCCGATGAAAATAACAAATCCAAAAGTGGACTTTCTGTCACTTGGACAACCTGCGTAATCTGCATCTGCGCAAGCTGTCACCTCAAGGGATGTATCCCTACTGAATATAAGACCCGAACCAGGTGAATTCTTCAAATATCTCAAGATCATATGAACGGCATCCATGGGCACCTTCCTGGGATGCTCCATGAACTGACTTTGCTTACTGCAAATGCAATATCTAGCATGGTGATGGTGGCGTATAAGAGCTTCCCAACAAGCTCTCTATATCTCCTCCTATCAACTTCCTCAGTGTCCTCACCATACAATCTCATACTTGTATCCATAGGAGTAGTAACAGGTTTACATCCTGTCATACCTGTCTCAGAAAGAAGATCCATAACAAACTTCCTCTGAGTCATCATAAGACCACGCTTGTTCCAGGCGAACTCCAATCCAAGGAAGTAACGAAGATTGTCAAGGTCCTTAGTCACGAATTGTTGGGCTAGGAATTCCTTGGCAGCATGAATGCCTTGTTCATCATCTCCTGTAATGACAATACCATCCACATAAACAAGAATAGCTACCGTACCTCTCAGTGTTCTCTTAACAAACAAAGAATGATCCGCACAAACCCTTGTTGCTCTATGCACACCTTCTGGGACTCCCCCTCAGTAGCAAACCCTGGTGGTTGTTGCATATATACTTCCTCCTGTAGGTCGTCATAGAGAAATGCATTCTTCATATCAAGCTGGTACAGAGGCCAGTCCTTGGAAACTGCAACCGATAGAAGAATGCATAGTGTAGAGTGTCTTGCTATTGGAGAGAAGGTGTCTTGATAGTTCACCCCAAAGGTTTGGGTAAACCCTCGGGCCACAAGCCTTGCCTTATAGTGGTCCACACTACCATCTACCCGTTGCTTGACCGTAAATATCCATCGAGGCAGAAACAATACTCCATGTACCACGTGACCGAAGGGCTGCCATCTCCTCCTCCATTGCAAGTCGCCACTTGTTGTCCTGAAGCGCCTCCTGATATGTACGGGGGATAGTAATAGCAGATATCCCCACTACAAACTTCATGTAATCCTCTAAAAGATGATCCAAGGAGACATGCGCAGCGAGAGGATACATAGCCCATCGGCGCTGAGGTTTCCTTAGGGCAATAGGTATCTCCAGATCATATGCTTCTCTGTCCTCCGGAATGAATTCTTCCTGTGTATCATTCAAAGCTCCAATGCCATCAATAGAAATAGTATTTTCATTACATACCTGAGACGTGATGGATGATGTGGATGGCGCATGAGCAGAGGTGCGAGTAGAAGACCTACGAGTATAAACATGTGGTAAAAACATGGACTTGATTGCAGGAGGCGGAGGTGGTGGTGGTAGAGGTGGAGATGGTGGTGGAGGTGATGAAGGCAGAGGAGTATGCGACGAAGACGATGGAGATGGAGGAACCACAACATCCTCCCCAATATTAGTATCAGACAACATGGCACATGTAGCCTGTAGGAGAAAAATACATAATGGACTCAAAAAATGTGGCATCAACACTCGTATAGTATTTTTTCCCAACAGGATCAAAACACCGATACCCTGTTTGTGTACGAGAATAACCAACAAAGGCACATTTGACAGCTCTAGGTGAGAGCTTGTCACGGCCAGGGGTGAAGTTTTGGACAAAGGTCACCGATCCAAAGACTCTGGGAGTGAGAGAATAATTCCTTCTCGGGAAACGCAGTCAAGAAAGGAATTTTCTCTCCAGGAACAGTGGATGGCATGCAGTTCACTAAGTAGCAGGCGGTTAGTACCGCATCCTCCCAGAAAGAGTGAGGTGTACGACTTTGGATCAACAAAGTCCTCGTGACATCAAGAAGGTGGCGATGTTTATGTTCAGCCACACCATTCTGCTGGGATGTATAGTTGCAAGAAGTCTGATGAATTATACCAAGAGACTTGAGCAATTCTGCTAAATGTAAAGTGGAAAATTCCAAGACATTATCTGTACATATGAATTTGACATTAGCAGAGAAAATATTGTTGACTTCAATAAGAAAAGTTTTAATGATAGAACCAGCTTCAGACTTATGTTTTAACAAAAATACCCAAGATAGTCAGGAGTAATCATCCATGGCAACCATATAAAAACGATGTCCCTGATGATCAGGAACACGACTCGGACCCCAAATGTCGAAATGAAACAACTCGAAAAACCGACTACTATGACGACTCGAACGACTTGGAAACGAGAAGCGATGACGTTTCCCAAGTTGGCAGGCTTCACAATCCAACGGTGTACAAGTAGATATCTGCGGGAGCACATGAATCATCGTTTGAAGATGAAGTGGCCAAAGCGAAGGTGCCACATGAATGGAGAAACATATCCATAAGGAATAGAGGCCACCCCAGCATCAGTGTTGTTAAAAGCGCGAGGCGCTCCAAGGCGCTAGGGGGTGCAAAACGCCTGAAGCGTTAGGTGCACCCCTAGACGCTCGCCTGAGAAAAGCATATATATATAATGCACGAGTCTATGTAATATATGCACATACATACATGTGTATGTATGTGTAATTGTAAATATATGTATGTATAACTTATACTTCAATTTAAGATCAATCCAATATATTTATGAGTGTGTTTACATGCACGTATATAAATGTGCATGTATACATGTGTGTAAGTATAATTGAAAATATATGTTTGTATAGCTTATATTTCAATTTAAAATCAATCCAATATATTTGTGGGTGTGTTTACAAGCGTGTATATAAATGTGTGCATGTACATGTCTATATGCGTATGCATGTATATGTATATGCTATCACCAAATTATATTTTATGATCAATCCACTATTTATTAAGGTGTATGTATAATGTATGCGTGTACTTGGATATGTATGTATATGTATTAAATATTTGTGTTTATGTGTGTATTTGTTTGTATGTGTATATATATGCGTATATATTTGCATACATGTGTATGTGTTTATGTATAAGTGTCCGTGCATGGCTATGTATACATATGTGTTTTGTCTATTTATACGTATATATATGTATTTATAATACTTCAAGCTAATATATATAGAGAATATATACTTTTTAGTCAAAAGTATGTTATATTTAGAACTAAAACATGAATGTACATGTATACGTATATGAAATAGAAGTGTGTGTAAATTACGTATACATGTGTGTGCATATGTATAAGTATGTGTGTTAATGATAGTTAGAACTAATGTATCTCTAATATAAAAATCTAAACATGAATAAAAATCACACGAAGTCAGTAAAAAGCATTACTTTTGCCTTAGGCACTCAAGGTGAGGGCCTGGAGCCTCAAGCCAGGTGCTCGCCTGAGCGACACCTGAGGCAAAACGCCTCGCCTGAAGGGAGGCAAGGCGCTAGGGTTTCGCCTCGCCTGGGAGCCTAGGCGAGTGCCCGGAGGGCTTTTGACAATAATGTCCAATATATGATGAAATGGCAAGCTTATACAACCATCTCTGCTCACGTCCATGACTAATCACCCTGCTAGTCATTATGTCCTGAAATACAAGAGAAGAGGGGTCAAAGATGGCACAACAATGTAAATCTTTTGTAATTTGACTAATAGACAAAATATTCATATGAAAATCAGGAGCATATAGAACTTTTGTAGATGCAAAACGGAGCTAACACAATCTCCCTCTGACCAACAATGGGTAGCCGAGCCCCATTGGCAATGACCACAGATCGTCCAGGAGAGATAGACATGTAAAAGGTAAACTGCGTCCAATCTCCACACATATGATGAGACGCTCCAAAGTCCATAATCCAATATGTCGTATCGGAACTGCTACAACTGGTAAACGCATAGGAAATACCTGATGAACTGGATGAAGCTCTGGCGGTAGCTACTGCATCTGAGGAACATGCAGCCGGAGTCGTGGGAGTGGTCATCATCTCTCGGAGTCGCAAGACAAAATCATCAAAGCGTCCATCAGTAGCAGGTACAGGAGAAGGATCAGTCTGCTCAGCAACACGCGCAGACGCTGGATATCCATGCTTCTGAAATCATGTCTCCTCCGAATGATCGAGAAAATGGCAATAGGAACATGGACCACGCTGACATTCTCCACCTCGACCACGAGGCCCACGGCCACGAAAATAGGAAGAACTTCCCCATCCATGAGAGGCTGCCATAGCTGAGGAAGTCATCTGTGGCGTAGTGTTAGGCGTGGTAGTGATCATGCTCAGTCGTTTGTAGACCTCTCCTCCAACGGCGGTACCGTCTCACCAGTCAGAAGTTGAGTACATGTTGCATCGTACTCAGAGTCAAGGGACGATAGAAAGACTCCCATCATAGTAGTATTCTGATACTGTTGTTGATGCTCAATGCTGGTGGTAATGGACATGAAGCTGTGTAGTCGCTCAAACATGCCTCGCAAATGGGAGAAGTGTGTGTGGAGCGAGCGACAATTCTGTTTAGTCGAGAAGATGTCAAACTACAGTTGGAAGATCTTGCTTTCATTCTTTGCCTGCCCATAGGAGTTTGTTAATATGTCCCACATAGCCTTGGTCGTGGGCTGATTAACAATATCGTTGGTAATCTCTGTGGTAAGTGTCCCAGAGAGCCAGATGCGAGCATATTCATCATCTTGCCTGCATGATGCATTCATTCCAATATTGTCTGTTGGTTCTGATTCCATCAGAATGTGCTCCTTATTATGGCATTGCATAAGAGTATTAAATGGCATTGCATAAGAGTATTAAACTGCATGGACCATAACTCATAGTTGGTCACATCCATCTTTACTATGGGAGCCGGCTCCTTGAAGGTCCCTGAAGACGAAAACACATCACTCTTGACTTCGGACATGATATCAATGAGTAGAACCACAGACAAGTTGAGTAGTAGACTGATTATATAATGTCTACACAATCATAAGGAAGAATGGTTGTATCTGTAGACTCATACAACCATGCGCATAGCCCCTTTGTGAAGTTTAGAGCCTTAGAACATGATATAGATGATGAAAATCACGTGTTTAGGCTCAAGTCAGACCGCAAAACCTCGAAAAATATGTCGTGGAGAAGAAGCAGCCCCGTCCTCACGGAGCGCACAACGGCAAGATGAGGGGTTGGGTGCCCTGGCGGAGGTCGTGCAGAGGGCTGGGAGGCACACCGACGCGCCGCGCAAGGGCTAGAAGCCCATGAAGGAGGCGACGCTAGGGCTGGAAGCCCCAGGAGGGTGCCGCGCAAGGGTTGGGAGCCTCGGGAGGGGGTTGGAAGGCCGGGGAGGGGGCGGCGCAGGTGAGCTGGGCGGCCGTCGGAGGTCTAGTTAACGTGGGGGGTGGGCGGCGTGGTAGGGCTGTAGCCCTAGAGGGATCCGATGACGACTGGATATCCATGCTTCTGAAATCATGTCTCCTCCGAATGACCGAGAAAATGGCAATAGGAACATGGACCACACTGACATTCTCCACCTCGACCACGAGGCCCACGGCCATGAAAATAGGAAGAACTTCCCCATCCATGAGAGGCTGCCATAGCTGAGGAAGTCGTCTGTGGCGTAGTGTTAGGCGTGGTAGTGATCATGCTCAGTCGTTTGTAGACCTCTCCTCCAACGGCGGTACCGTCTCACCAGTCAGAAGTTGAGTACATGTTGCATCGTACTCAGAGTCAAGGGACGATAGAAAGACTCCCATCATAGTAGTATTCTGATACTGTTGTTGATGCTCAATGCTGGTGGTAATGGACATGAAGCTGTGTAGTCGCTCAAACATGCCTCGCAAATGGGAGAAGTGTGTGTGGAGCGAGCGACCATTCTGTTTAGTCGAGAAGATGTCAAACTACAGTTGGAAGATCTTGCTTTCATTCTTTGCCTGCCCATAGGAGTTTGTTAATATGTCCCACATAGCCTTGGTCGTGGGCTGATTAACAATATCGTTGGTAATCTCTGTGGTAAGTGTCCCAGAGAGCCAGATGCGAGCATATTCATCGTCTTGCCTGCATGATGCATTCATTCCAGTATTGTCTGTTGGTTCTGATTCCATCAGAATGTGCTCCTTATTATGGCATTGCATAAGAGTATTAAATGGCATTGCATAAGAGTATTAAACTGCATGGACCATAACTCATAGTTGGTCACATCCATCTTTACTATGGGAGCCGGCTCCTTGAAGGTCCCTGAAGACGAAAACACATCACTCTTGACTTCGGACATGATATCAATGAGTAGAACCACAGACAAGTTGAGTAGTAGACTGATTATATAATGTCTACACAATCATAAGGAAGAATGGTTGTATCTGTAGACTCATACAACCATGCGCATAGCCCCTTTGTGAAGTTTAGAGCCTTAGAACATGATATAGATGATGAAAATCACGTGTTTAGGCTCAAGTCAGACCGCAAAACCTCGAAAAATATGTCGTGGAGAAGAAGCAGCCCCGTCCTCACGGAGCGCACAACGGCAAGATGAGGGGTTGGGTGCCCTGGCGGAGGTCGTGCAGAGGGCTGGGAGGCACACCGACGCGCCGCGCAAGGGCTAGAAGCCCATGAAGGAGGCGACGCTAGGGCTGGAAGCCCCAGGAGGGTGCCGCGCAAGGGTTGGGAGCCTCGGGAGGGGGTTGGAAGGCCGGGGAGGGGGCGGCGCAGGTGAGCTGGGCGGCCGTCGGAGGTCTAGTTAACGTGGGGGGTGGGCGGCGTGGTAGGGATGTAGCCCTAGAGGGATCCGATGACGACTGGAAAGGGGGGCTTAGAGGGTAGGGTTAGGATTAGGGTGGGATACAGGAACCCCGGTGTAGGATTGTTGTTCCGATACCATGTTGAGGGAAATAAGTTCATATGATAAACGGAGACCCAAGGGCTCTCTTATGAAGGAGAAAAGCCCTGGGTTAATTACACAAGAGATACGTGTAGAAAATGTAAAACATAAAAGCACTGAGAGATACAACTATCTCAACAAACACTATTTAGGAATTTGTCTCAAAACAGTTCAGATCTTTTCAACATAGATTTAAGCAAAAATTTAAATTTCGTTGAGGTGTTCCCTACTAGTTGTGTTGCATCGCCCAGATGCAATGAGAAATTGACAAGGGAAACTACATTGCTGCCCAGATGTAATTCACAATTTACAAGGGTTCTTGCATAAGGAACAGATGCGAGTTAAGTTAGTTCCATTGTATCGCTACTTGGATGCAGTCTAAAATTTGCAAGGGTTCTCGCATGATGACGCATGCGAGTAAAGAAGTTAGTCCAAAAGAGGTTGCAAAGGAAGTTGTGAATATATAGTTGGAATTTTGACACTTTGACTGACAAATCGATGGAAATAGTAGATATGATGGAAAGAAGGAAGATTCAAATATTGTCTCTAAGAGACAAAATGGGTGGAAGAGAAAGCAAGGGAGATCGAGAAGACATGCTTTAAACTTTGGTATTCAGGTAAAGATAAGGGTAAAAATGGTGTTGCAGTGGTTGTTCATAAGGATTTGAAGGATTGTGTGGTTGAGGTGTAAATATTCGGGGATCAAGTTATTTTTGCTAAAAGTGGTACTCGAAGAAGAAATTTTGAATATTATCTCAGTTTATGTACCGCAAAGTGGTTTAGATGAAAGGATTAAATAAGCTTTTTGGAAGGATTTGGATAAGGTTATGCAAGAAATCCCACAAAGAGATGATTTACCTAGGTGAAGATCTTAATAAACATGTGGGAAAAGATGCTACAGGGTATACTAGTGTTCATGGAGGACATGGCTTCGAGGATAGAAATGAAAAGGGAAAAGTCATTCTAGATTTTGCAACGACTTATGATCTTTTCATAGCAAACACTCTCTTCAAGAAGAGGGAAGGTGGCATGACTAGAACACATATAGATTACTTTGTGGTGAAAAGAAGATATCAGTTATGTTGCAAAGACTGCAAAATAATTCTAGAAAAGAGTTTGACCACCCAACATTGCTTGTTACTCATGGTTGTGCAGGACTGGTAAAGAAAATGAAGGTTTCCAAGATCACTAGAACTAGATGGTGGAATCTTCAGTTGCAGCAATCAAGCTTCCGAGTGAAGGTTTTAGAAGACTTGTTTGGGATTGTAACGGAAGTACAAACGAGAGGCAGTAGCATCTTGTATCTGAATGGTAGCCAAAGAAATGCTAGACGAGTCAAAGGAGGAGCTCCAAGTCAGAAGGAGGCTTGGTGGTGAAGTAGAAGGGTGCTGGTGCAAGAGAAGCTTGAAAATAAAAGAGCATGCTTTAAAGCTATGTCTAAGGATAGAACATAAGAAATTGTCACAAACTATAAAATAGCGAAGAAGGAAGTAAAGAAGATTGCAAGCAAAGCGAAGTCAAAAGCTTATGAAGTCCTGTACAAAAATCTTGACTCTAAGGAGGACCGGAAGGATATATTCAGGTTGGCCAAAGCACGATAAAAAAAGACCAAAGACATTTCTCAAGTGAGATGCACTAATAGAGAAGGAAATAGAGGGATCACTTTGGGAGATCTAACTAGTAGTGAAAGTTACTTGAATAGTACAAGCTATAGAAGAATATAAAAGAAGTAGAGGAGGATTTGAAGGCTATGAGATATGGGAAAGGTGTAGGACTTGATGATATTCCTATAGAAGTATGGAGAGTTTTAGGTGAACGTGATTTGACTTGGCTTACAAATTTTATTCAATTTTAATTGGCAAAGTAGGAAAATGCCTGAAGATTGGAGGAGAAGCATTGTGGTGCCTCTTTAAAAGAATAAAGAAGACATTCAAAATTGTTTAAATTACAAAGGTATCAAGATGATGAGTCACACTATGAAAATTTAGGAACGTGTAATCGAAAGAAGGTTGAGGTATTTTTTCAAAGTAAAAGAAAATCAATTTGGATTCATGCCAAGTCGCTCAAGTATTGAAGTTATCCACTTACTGAGGAGAACAGTGGAGATTTATAGAGCAAAAAGAACATCTATATGATTTTTTATTGATTTAGAGAAGGCTTATGACTGTCTCAAGGGAGATATTGTGGAGAGTTTTGAAGAATAAGACAAGTATTTGTCTTATACATTAACCTCATAAAAGATATGTATGATAAGGTTTCATCTTGTGTAAAAATACAGTCTGAGAAGATTGACTATTTTGACATCAACATTGTCCTGCGTCAAGGTTATGCGTTGAAACCTTTCCTTTTTACCTTCAGTATGGACGATTTAACAAGTCACATTCAAGAGGAGGTACTTTGGTGTATGTTATTCGTTGATGATATTGTGTTGATTGATGAGACTAAAGATGAAGTAAATGAAAAGCTTGAGGTCTAGAGACATGCATTGGAGACTAAAGGATTTCGTATAAATAGGGCTAAGACTGGATGTATGGAGTGTACTTTTGATGGAAGCAATGGTGAAGGAATCGAGGTGAAGATCAGTAACGATAACATTCAGAAGAGAGACTATTTTAGATAATTAGGATCTATTTTGCAACATGGTGGGGAAATTGATTTAGACGTTACTAATAGATTAAACGCGGGCTGGCTAAGGTGGAAGGAGCCTTTATGTGATAAGAAAATTCCTTTGAAAATCAAAGAAAATTTTTACAAAACAACTGTAAGACCGGTTGTGCTTTATGGATCTAAATATTGGCTTATGAACCATAGACATGTGCAAAAAATGACAGTAGCGAAAATGAAAATGCTAAGGTGGAAGTATCGACACGCGTAAAGATCAAATTCGAAATGATGTAATTAAAAATAAACTTGGTGTAGCTTCGATCGAAGATAAGATGCAAGAAAATCGCTTAAGGTGATTTGGCCATTTGGAAAGGAGCTCAATTGATGCACCGGTGAAGAGATGCGAGTTTTGAGATGTTGAGCCGGTTAAGAGAGGGCGAGGAAGACGTAAAAAGTGTTGGAATGAGAGACTATACGAAGGGATCTTATATGATCCAATATCATAGTCAACCGTATCATGATATATCGACGATATATCGGTATTGACAAGTGGTTGATATATCGTCGATATTGCCGATTTTTCCTTTGAAAGGCTATTTTCTTCATAAAATCGGTTCGATATTGACGATATGGAGTCAATATATCATCGATATATTGACGATATATTGTATCGACATGATACTGATACCGATATTGATATTATCTACACTGCCCAAGATAAATCTGAATGGAGGCAAAGAATCCATGTAGCCAACCCTATTTAATGTAGGAAAAGGCTTTGTTGTTGTTGTTTGTTTGTACTCTAGACAGACATGAATTATTGCCGTGGAAGTATAATAGGTTTAAAAAGGCAGAGGCAAATGGTGTCACCCTTTGGAGAATATATTTTTCTAATTATGAAATGGCAAAAACTTGCAATAAAAGAAACGTGGTAGCCATCCAAATAGCATCAATAACTCCTTATACCATTAATCAATGACAAAAAGTTCAGGTAAGATTTTAAATTTAGCACTATTATATACTCAATAGGGGGCAGCAGGTCTAGTTCCAGCATGAATAAGAATTCATTTCCATTTGTAATATAAAATCCATTAATAGTTCCCTATATCTAAGAAGCTATAGTTTGGAAATTAGATGAAATACTATAAGTGCTAATGTGATAAGTGTTTGACAGATTTAGAGAGAAAAACAGTCGAAAACATTTTCCCTCGCAAGAACAAGGATCAGTATAAACTAAATTCATATCATCTTTGATTTCTTAACAAATTTCTCACTATATTCCAGTGGAAAATCAATAATGAGTCTTTCATAATTTTCCAAGCTTTTCCAATCATCTGTACACACACATACATAGAATGTTAGTTTAGAAGCATCCACCATACAAAACCAAAAGCCGCAAGCAATCATCTTCCCGCATCAAGACCTCTCACACATTATGTAGGAACACATGATAACCCCCTTAAAATCATATCATAGAATTAACAACTTGAAAGACGTTAAATCTGTGGTAAAAACTGTTGAAGGGGAGAAAAACATCCAACAATTCAAAATATAAACACCTAATAGAATATAAAACCCAGCCATATATTCCATTATTCTTTGAAATAAAAACAGTAAATACGCCCACATTCCATTCCACGAACTACTCACTTTAACTTTTTTACATATATCAATATTTTTGTAATGTGCGTCTGCGTTCAAAAATAGTACTGTAAACCCACAAAAACCTTCAAAGTCCTTTCTTCTATTCATCTCAAATGTGAAAGAAGATCAAAATCACTTGCATGCACACACGCATTCATCCAAAAAATCCAATCTTTCCGCTCTGCCTGAACGAAAAATCCCATCTTTCCATCTACGTACAAGTCCAAACAGCACCAAAAACATCCATCTAAAACCAAAATCCAATCTTTTACCCTTACCAGCACCAAAGATTCCACCTTTCCTTCCACCCACCATTCTCTATAAGAAAAAACGGGAAAAAAAAGAGAATCCAAATTTTGGGTGCTGACCCCATGAGATTGACCCTGAGTTGGATGCTGAGCTCGGTGAAGAACTCATAGAGCTGGCCGAGGTCGGCGGCATTGCCGTGGGAGTAGAGTATGGTAAGCTTGGCAGCGGGGTTCTTGACGTAGACGGCGATGATCTCGTTGCCCCTGTGGGAGCAGAGCTTGAGGACGTCGACGCTATCGCTGCGGGTTTTTCCGGAGATAACAGCGCGACCGGTGGAGTCGTCGATGGCGACGGTGTATGAGGGAGGAGAGGGCGGGAAGAAGGCGAACTTGGCGGCCATGGAGGAGGTCACGCCCCCCATTGGGGACGGAAGGCGGGGGACGACCAACCCCGGAAGAGATTAGGGGGGTTTTAGGTTTAGGGTTAGGGTTTGGAGAGGTTGTCGGAGGAGGGAGGTGGGTGGGGGAGGAGGAGGAGAAGAAGGGGGGAGACGAAGAGAGAGAAGGGGAGAGTTCGAAATTGGAGGAGGAAATTAGGGGGGATTGAGAGATATTTTTTGAATTTTTATTTGAAAACTATATATATATATATATATTTAGCTAATTAAAAAATCGTAATTGTTATGGTAGAAGTCCTTTTTTTCAATACTTCCCTTACTTTGGGGAGAGAAAGAAAGAACTTTTTTTTGTCTATTTCGATTTGTGATGTCTTCCTATTCTTAACTTTTGATCATTCTTGGATGAATGTCTTGCTCCTCGATCATGTTTAAAATATTTCTTCTTCTTCTTTTTTAAACACGCTAATAAAAATATCAAAAGAAGAAGGTGATAAGTTAAATTTGGTTACATACAAGGATGACATAACATCAAAAAAAACTAGAGGCTTCGAGAGAGAGTAGTCGCATCCATACGAGGAAAAGAGTGCTTAATCAATTCTCGAAAAGAGACTCATATTCGACAGGCATACTAAACAAAACTTGTATATCCAACAATGTTAAGACTACTTCAGAACATAGCAAGATCATCGAGTACATCATAAAATAAAGGAGTGCAACTCTTAAAAACTTTTTTTGTAAAATCATAGTAGGTCTTTCTTTTCAAAAAGTCCTAATAGTGAGTGAAGAAACTCGGAGTAAGAAAAATGAGCTTTTAAGGGAAAGGAGAACCGCGGAGGTTGAAGGGAGGAATGGTGTTATCAGAATAGTTTTTAGAAACACTTAGGTAACAATCTAGGGAAAAAAGCGTTCATAATATATGGAATTAACTTCGGAACTAAAAAGAACAATATATTCCATCAAATCTTCTTGTTAAAAACACAATGAGCATCATTTAGCAAGATGAAAGACACTTCATCTGAGATTGTTGATGGTAAGAAT
The DNA here is from genome assembly GCA_037367405.1 of Ottelia alismoides. NCBI lineage: Eukaryota > Viridiplantae > Streptophyta > Magnoliopsida > Alismatales > Hydrocharitaceae > Ottelia > Ottelia alismoides. Next base: position 137,112 of record JAZKJV010001889.1, on the reverse strand, counting down.
TTTATTGTTAAATAGTATATGTGTAAAGAAATAAAGCTTAGGAGGGAAGGATTTAGTTGAGATGATGTTGGAAATAATCTTGAAGTCATCTGTTAAAGAGGATATAAACACATGGGATTTTTACACCCATAACCCTGAGTAATTCCTCAATATCATTCATAACCCCGCATAATCGTGAATTACATGAGAAACCTTGAATAGTCACTTCGCCTCACACCCATAACCCTCCGTTAATTTTAAACGTTATCTCAACCATATAGATGAGTTAATCTAACCAATGAACATTTAAGATTACCCCAAATAAAAAAATGAAAATAAAAATCCTCCAAAGCCTTGACCAGGTCGGCTGGGAGGCTGTAGAGCTGGGGGGGCTCCATTGATCGGTGGTGGGGGGCCTCCATCGGCTAGACGGGCTGCGGTGCTCGGGCGGTTGCATGCAGGCTCCGGGCGCGAGGGGTGGGGGATTGCGAACGTCATAGGGGATTGTAGAAGGTCGTCGGTCAACTGAAGTGGGGGTTACAGAGGTGCGGGGCAGGGAGCGACCGAGCATCGACCGAAGTGGTGCGGGTTAGCAACTGGGGGCAGGGGCTCTACCGAGGAGGATCGATTCGGGGGAGGGAGGGGGGTCTGAGCTCTGTCGAGGGGGGAGGGGGGCTCTGAGCTGTGCCAGGGGAGGAGGGAGGGAGTCGGTCAGGGGAGTGGCTCTGAGCTCTGCGGAGGAGGGGGTGGGGGAGGTCGGGGGAGGGTCGGTCGGGGTAGGGGGAAGGTCGGGGGGGAGGAGGGAGGGAGGGAGGTCGAGGGAGTGGGTCGGTCGGGGTAGGGGGAAGGGTCGATCGGGGTAGGGGGAGGGGGGACTCTGAGCTGTGCCAGGGGGGTGTCGGTCGGGGGAGTGGCTCTGAGCTTTGGGGGGAGGAGGGAGGGAGGTCGGGGGAGTGGGTCCGTCAGGGTAGGGGGGAGGGTCGGTCGGACGGAGGGGGGTGTCGACCGGGGGATGCGTGCTTTTGAGCTCGGCCATGGGGGGTGAGCAGGGGAGGAACAAGCGGTCGAGCAGGGAAGGGGGTGGTTGACAAGGGAGCTTGACGTCGACGCGTGGGGGAGCAGATCGGCGTGGGGGGAGGAGAGCTTGCCGCCACCGGGGGAGGGGGGTGCAGAGCTGGTCGGTCAAACCGGGGAGAGGGGAGTTAATGGTTGATGGTATATCTTGCAAATAAGAATGAACGCCAGGGGCATTTTTGTCTTTTTAAATGGAAACCGTCAAATATAACGGTTACCCTAAACGGAACATAACATAGGGTTATGCCGTGTAAGAGTTAAGCATTACTCGGGGTTTCTCATGTAATTCGCGATTATGCGGGGTTATGAATGATATTGAGGAATTACTCTGAGTTATGGATGTAAAAATCCCTAAACACATTTGGTCAAGAAATACTCAATTTAAAACCCAAATTAGTATTATCATGATCAGAAAGTGAATTTATAACCTAGGATATTTTATACTCTAACCTTAATTGTATTGGCAATGACATGACGTGGTAAATGTGTCTTCTAATTTTTTTTATTGTCGTTGACAATTATATGATATATATATAGTATAGAGTGGCCACGGACTCTTAAAAGATTGGCACGAAATCCAACCTTTGTTAAATTGTTGCATGCCAGAGGATTCAAACCCTAGATGTGATGAAACCCAAAAAATAAAAGGCATTTCAGACTCTAAATTTTTTATCTTGGTTCAAAGAGATTTCTACCTAATTTTGGAAGGATATGATATCGAATGCACATCTCTATGTTTTGACCCTCCGTGGATGCCCTTGAAAAGTTGAAAAAGTTTATACAAAACGATTTTTTGTTTAAACTCATCATGCATCGAATTTACTAGGTGATTTAGGGAAAGTATTCATCGAAACACCAAAATATGCGATGGTATCTGAGTTCAATTTATGCTCGGGTCGAACAAAATTTGTCATATAAGAAGATGTTAACCACAAGTACTAACTAGCAACAAAATAGGCATGCAATGACAAATGTCCCTTGTTGCTATTTAGCACAATCATTGGCATAAAAATTATAAAAACATCAACATAATTGTTGCATGATTCGTCGAAAACGACATACTTCCATCGCTAAATGGCAACAACTATCCTTCAATGTGTCCTGGTAATTCCGTGGAATGTCTACAGTAGATAGTGTAGCAGCAAATCTCTGAAAGTCGCCCGTTGGTCTGTGAAGGGAGACCTGTGAGGCAATAGGATAGGAGGCACACGACCGCTTCTGCTTTCGAAGTGCAACAGGTAAATCCATATCTGTAGAAGTGTCCTGTATCCTGGGAGTATCCACTTGTAAGGAATGTTGCACAGATATATCATCAGACCCATCATTACAAAACTATATATCAGAACAAACCTGAGGCGTAGTGACGGATGGATGTGTGCCAGGAGCAGAGATAGGCCGACGAGTGTAGCTTGATTCAAATAAGTATATATATAAAAGTTCATGACCCTTGATGAAGACATACCGAAGGGCTACAATCGTTACACATTCCTAAAATACTTAGATTCTAAGGAGCTTCACTGTTAATCGAACCGAAACTTCATGAATCAAGGGCGAGCCGAAGTGAATCGAAACAACATTTTCATCTTATCAAACTGAATCGAATCCGAGACTCTAAAAATACTAAATGAACAGAACATGGGTTGGTTTCATTTGTTTACACCCATAATTGTTGTATTTTTTATGTACTACTTCTAAGACGTCATGCTCTCGACTACCTCCTTTCATTTAAACTATGATAAGTATGGTGATATCATCATTATGTGATTGTATTCATCATTCAGATATTACTCGTATAGTCATGTTTCTCTTTTTAAAATCTAATTAAAAATGTTGCTATTCATAAATAAAAAAATGCACCATATAATTAAATAAAAATCATATATTTGGATAGGATCAATTATTAATAGATTGGATTTGGTTTGAAGTCGCGACTTTTGAAGAGCGTAATTTAAGTAAATTTAGAAATATATAATCAATGACCTTTTTGTTCAAATTTAATTTTAAGTTAAAATTAATAAAAAAAATAGTTTTTCCTATCTTATGAAGTTCAAGTTATTTATTATTCAATAACTTCATCATATATTTCTAGGACACGTTAAGAAAATAAAAAAATGACATTTGTATAACATGTATCCCAATTTAATCTAGTATAGCCCCCTGGCTATAAAAGTCTGGCTTCATCCCTGGTCTTATTCGTCTACTAGTGCCACTCTATGGTCGACTCTGAACGTACTCCATGACTAAGTTTTCACAATCAACATAGACTTTGATGCACTCCTCTATTTGGACCTACATTATCTATATACATATGTTGAAGTTGGGTTTCTTTCAAACTCTTTGTGTCACGATCCCATTTCCTGGGCCGTCGGATTCTCCCATATCCGGATCTGGTTACTCAAAAATAATTTATTCAGCAATCACAACTAACATTCAGAAATAGACTACAAATAAAAATACTCAGAAGAAAGTATTTCAACACTTTTCCATTCACAAAATAAAGTTCAGATGATACATTGTCCTACTATAACCATTTACATGTACATTAGCTTGAAAGGAAAATATACAAAAGATTACTAACTACCTTAAAGAGTAAAGCTACTGTGGCTGGCTGGATGTCTAGTATGTAAGCTGGATGAATTTTTAAAATCCTTGCGATGGCTCACCGATACCTGTTGGGTTTTCCATAAATCATAGGATAGCGAATGCTAAGTAACGAAGAAGAGAAAAGCAAACAAATTGTGTAATTTTTCAAAACTTGATATCACAAAAATTTTATTCCTTCTCGTTAATTTAAGTCCTATTCCTTTCTATTCCACATCACCAGGGGAACCCCACCATTCTTGGACTCCGAAGCTGTGGACCCTTCGGGATTAGAGATTGTGTTGATCTTGGTAAGCTTATGCCGTCGCACGTCACCTCAACCAATCCTCCAATACTACCCTGACAATTTCCTTTTTCTTTTATTAAACAGGGTCTCAACCCTTAGCCTGGAAAATCAAATGAGCACACCGTCCTCGAGGACTCGGTTGCTTAAAACCTCAGGCTAACATTTAATCATATAACCTAGCGGCTTTAAATACTTGTTATCCTGACCCAACCGCTATTGAACCACCCGTGCCTCCACATGGCATGACCACATCTTCCGTCGTTCAGTCCGACGATATTGGCTCCCGGTACCACGCGTTGCAAAACATTCATTTTGTGCGCACTTAACATAACAGGGCAACCGTGTACCACCTAAGTAGGGAAACTCCAATACGGGTTCCTTCCGACAAACCTACAGGTTGCATGCCCGACCTGTAGTTCTATTGTCAGTCATCCTTAACGTGACACACGATCCTTTTCAGGATCCAACTCAAGCCAAATCAATTCCCATGATGTAATTCTTTCGTTAAATCTTCGATTTGCATAATTAGTAATATTTAGTATATAGTCACATGTATATTATTCATAACCATATATACTCGTATTTATGCCTATTTTAACTCTCAAACCCTAACTTTCAGAGTCAACGCATCAATTTGATGCGTAAACCTTATTTTAGTGGGAATTATAAAGCAATTCTTCAGACTTTTTCAAAAATGACCAAAATTAGGGTTCTTTGTAGCAAAGAATACAAAATCAAGAATTTCAATAATTTCGTATGAAAACCCAATAGCAAAAGGAAGAATTTCGTTACCTAATCGAGCTCTCTCTCGTTTATGTAAGCCTTTATCGTGTTTTATTTTTAGAAAGGCTATTTTAAGGCTCCTGAAAAGATCGAATTTCATTTTCGTATCAAAAACGTTAAGAACGTGTCAAGAACAGGAAGAACGAATAAAGAACGTGGAGAACGTGAAGAACACGAAGAACACCAAGAACATACTTTCTCTTAAAATTTCGGCAGAGTTTCCCCTTATATCGGGACATATTTCTCAGAAAATTTCGCCAGAGTTTCCCCTTATATCGGAACATATTTCAAAATAAGAACGAAAAGAGTTTCCTCTATAAAATCAATCGAGAGGAAAATAACAACGAAACTGAAAGAATATACTCAAATAACAAGAGATGAAGAATCGGTGGACACCACGCATTTTAGGTGAGTGAACGTGTGACGAATCACAGGGTCACTGACATGCATAGCCGCCCGCACCTAAGTAGGGTATTACACAGATTTCTCCATCAAAATAATTATAAAAGCATAATAGAAAGAACAGAAACATAAACGATGAAGAATCGGTAGACACCACGCGTCTTAGATGAGTGAACGTGTGACGAATCACAGGGTCACTGACGTGCATAGCCGCCCGCACCTAAGTAGGGTGTTATACAGATTTCTCCTCGAACCACAACAGGAAAATGAATCGGAAAGAAAGATGAATCAAGAACAAAACTTGGAAGAACAAGAGGATGAATTGAAATCCTAGCTTACGAAGCAAACTAAGAGAGGATCGTACCTTTCTCCTCCTCGTTCTCCCGGCAGCGCTTCGCTGGCGCTCCTCCCTCGCCTCCCACTCCTCCTCCCGACCTCTCGACCCTGGCCCTTGGGGTGGTGGTGGTAGTGGAAGTCGTAGAGAATGAATGGGTGGGGGATCTATTTATAGGCCCCAGAAAACCACTAACCATGGTTAGAAAACCATGGTTTAGGCCTTAAGCATGGTTTAGCAGTCCATGGTTTTGGCCCATGGTTTTGGCCAAAACCTATCCCAAACTTGGGGCTTAAGTCAGAACATTCCATAGGATTGTAGATTCGCTAATGACACTTAATTAACACTAATCGTGATTAACTTTCACTAATCGCGATTTAACTTTCGTGGTTTACGCTTATCTTTAGCTAACTATTGATTAGTGTTTCCTAATGATCATTAGCGGTTTTCAATCTGTCATTTGTTTCTTTAATCATGTTTAATTAGTCTTAATGACAGTCATTACGGGTTAATGACATCTTAGCCTTCCTTACTTATCTTTCTTCCGAAAATTATAACAATTCGAAACGAAGTCCAATTCACCCGAAACAAATTTCTTTGGTTTTCTCTTGACGAGACAGATCTTATTATATAGGATCCGAGATATGTCAAGTTTAAGGCTTTACACTTTGACCGTGGCTTTGCCTGTGAATTTATTTATCTCTACATTATCTTCACAATGTCGATTCTCCAAAGCTCTTCCCCTACTACACGTGTCACACCACTGATTTCTCCTTCCTCCCTCTCTCTCCAATGACGGTTCTCCCACTTCCCCTACTACACGTGTCACATCACCGATCTCTCCTACCCTCCTCTCTCTCTCTCCGTGTATGAGCCCGAGCTTATTCCCTTCTCTCCTTTGTAGCAAAAGCTACATGCAACTTACCTCTTACCCTCTTCTCATCTCTCTTCAATGACTTCATCTCTGCATGTTCCTTCTCCTCCGTATGCAGCGACTACTTACCACTGCTGCCATCGAAGCCCAATGCCGAAAGGGTGGCAAAGGAGATCATAGTAGTGCTAAAGATGGTGGTGGTGACAGGGGTAGGGGGTGGAGAAGGGGTAGTAGGAGGATAGCAAGTGGGGGTAGGGCTTTGACAGCTTGGAGTTGCAGGCGGTAGCCAAAGAGGAGTAGGAAAATAGGGAGGAGAGGAGCTTGCTGCTTCTCTGATAATCTACGGGGTACATGAATGCTCCTTTCCATTTCCTCTCTCCAAATGACGATGCATATTTCTCCACTTTACTATTTGTGTTACATGTCCATGCTTCCTTCTCTGAAATTCGTGACGAGCTTCTCGACTTCGGCATCTTCAAATTTCGAGCGAGAGCTAATACTGTTAGCAATGTGAGCCCAAGGTGAACCATTCCTACAATAAATGTTATTGTAATGAATAATTTATCAATAAAAGTTACTGATTGTGTTTCACTTCCTTTCTGAGATTGATTGAATGAATGCACTATAAGGTCTCTCTGTACAACAAGGGTTATGTACCATGGTCAACTTAATAATCATACAACTATTGATTCATTGATTGAATCATAGAGGCTGATGCTTGGATAAATATCTAAGGAGTTAGATAGAGGACTCATCAAGCATCATCAAATGATTGCTAAGTGATAATTTCCAGCCTGAGTAGGAGATGGTAATCCTTGCTCATTAGGCTGATATCTGACCGACCTCTTGATGCAGGTCCTCTGCATGGGAATAGTGATTCGGAGGTTTCAGATTAGTTGAGTCAATGGGTTGACTTGACAAGATCGAGATAATCAAAGACCTATGTTGAATACTGTCACAACATAGGCATGCATCCTCTGACCAGAGACAGATGTGTTGTTGTATGTCTGAGTATGTACATTTGGCAGACCAATAGGTTGATGACCTAACCAAGGTCTATACACCGGCGAGCTGGTGTGCATGTAAGGACATATAAGTAATACGATCTCTCAAAGGAATCATACAGATTTACATGTGAACCGGGAGACATGAGCTCACTCATGAGGTATTGGGACTGATCAAATTCCATATATGGTCGTAATGCTTTGGAAGCATAACATGAATTTTAATGTAAGATATCTGCTTTGGGAAAGCATATGATCTATACCAATTTCCAATGACCAAGATCGAGAAACTTAGTGATCAAACCCTGAAGATAACAGTGTAAAAGTGATCTTTATCTTCAGGATGATCATAGGTCTTCCAGTATGCAGGATGTACAGGTGTTGGGAATACATGAGGGTGATTTAATCATAAACGATTGTATAACTATGACGCTTCCATTTCGAGGGAGTGATAAAACAGATTTGGATTTTAGTCTCCTCTCAGAAGAGAAGTAGCCTAATCTTAGTCCATGTACTGGACATTTATCTCAATGAAATCCAGATGCAATAAGAAGATTAGGTTTAGGATCTTGATTTAATCAAGCATCTATGAGAGGTCCATGAGATCTGGATTTGAGATGTGATCTCAATATCCAAGTCACTATACGTGGAACAATACAATCGCCATGTCTCCAAGTATCTGCAAAGAAATCGCATTATTCTTGAAGGAGTTCAAGAATAATTTCATTGTTGAATTATATCTGAGCATTAAGAGAATGATAATTAAATGTGATTTAATTATCTTGATGTATGAGGAAATTATCCAATATAATAAAATGTGATTTAATTATTGTGGATAAGAATAATGTGTATAGCAATATGCAATTATTTCTAATATATTATAAATGTGATTTATAATGTATTAGAGAGAGATAATTATAATTTATATTTGTTGATTAATTATTAATGTATATTGGATACACATTGTGTAATTAATTGAAAATGTAAATTATATTTTGTTTTGGGTTGTGAATGTCATTCACAAATTTCCAATGTTAAGATTGCAATATTCTCAAAATTAATTGTGGATTATTTTTGAAGAATAAATCACAACAAAAGTTGTTGGATTAAATAAAGGAGATTTCCATGGAGATATGCAATCTAATGAAATCTCATGAGATCGCTCCCACTTGCAATTAAGTGGACGGCCACCATAACCAATATGGAAATTGGTGGCCGTCCACCATGATCTATGGGGATGCAATCTCCATGTTGGTAATCTCCCTTTATTTGATTGGTTTAATTTAGGATTGATTTATATTTGATTTCTCAAATATATTTGAGCTAAATTAAATTATTAGTTGTTGGCTTTGACCAACAATAATCTTGATCATTGGATTAAACATAAATCAATCTCATGCATTGATTTTATGTGTCACATTGATTGAGATTCATGGATCCCAAAATCCTATAAATAGAGAGGCATACCATGCTCTCTAATGCTATGCTTTTGGAAGCACATCTCTCTCTCTTCTCTCCCCACACGTCAACTCTCTCTCCCTCTCCTTGGTGGCCGTCCACCATATCCTAGAGAAGAAAACCGTCAACGCCTTCGCCACCGCACCGCCGCTTCGACGTTCTTCGGTTCTCCATCTTCTTGTAGTGCTACGCTCGCGAAGAAGACGTTCGATCTCGTACAACGAGATCAGGAGTTCATCGTGCTTGGATGAACTCATTGGATTGCGAGGATCACACGGCTCATCCCCGCGCTCGCAAGCTTCTTCTCCGGCAATCGGACTTGAGACAGGAGGTCTCTTTTCGTAGAGACTCGATCAACCATGCTTCAAGAGGTATTCCTTTATACTTGTTGTGGTTCTAGATGAAACGGTCCGACAATCATTCTTGGATTATGTGGTTTCATCGCATGAATTTTTTTAAATTCCGCTGCATATAACAACTAGTACGACTAGTATTTCTACGTCGTATTCGACACGATGCTCACGCTTCCGTGATGTGCTTGAGGATAATACCATATCCTTCAAGTGTTATCAGAGCCTTAGGTCGAAGGTTTGGTATACGATCCGTAAACCTAGGATTACTTGGGTTCGTTAAGGTTGCGAAAGTCTTTGTCGCATTTGATTTTCGTACACCTGTTTAGTGAATGAATTCGGCCTATTTAAAATGTTTAAACACAAATTAATCACATGTATTTTGTTCCCTATTAAATAAGGAAATCATAGGATCTGATTTTATGCAATTTGGATTCCGTTTGCTCGAGATATGGTTGTTTTAATGAACATGTATTCACTATTGCGGGAACTGCGAATCTTAACATGATTAATGAGTTAATTACTATTTTTATACACCTAGAAATGCGTGAAATATCACTTAGATTCTATCCTAAATCAAATTAGCATTATTTGAAAATTGATTTTATCTGATTTGGATTTAAATTGACTGAGACATGTTAATTTTATTAAGTAGGGGTCACTGTTGAAATTACAATCCTAATGAAGAACCATGTAATTGTAAATTAGTGAAATTAATTATTTATTTCATGAAATAATTATGGAAAATATTTGATAAATATTGGAAGATGATTATTTCCTTAATTGACTTGGCCTCAACTAATAAATTGATTAGATTTGATCTAGATCATAATTGGAAACACAATTATCAAACTTCTTACTTGAATAGGATTGGGAATTTGTTTAGCAAATTTCCTTATAATAAAAAATATTTTGATTATTACTATATGGTATAATTTCGGTTGAAGAACCGATGATCATCTCAAGTACAAATTGATTTATTTGACATTATCCTTTCATGAGGTGGATATGGTGTCCAGTCGGAGAGCATTGGGGTAGCGGGTTGTAACATATGTGGTCCGTCCCACTCTCGTCGATACTGGCCATGACAGCGGGTAGGGACTCGATAATGCCGGAGAAATAAAGATGTATTTTCTAATTATTAAAATCTGAATTAATACGTACTTTGAGATAATACCATATATGTATTCAAGTAAAAACAATCAAGTTTGTTGATTGAATTGGATTGGTAATTAATTTAATATGATTGAATTAATTACATCCAATTAAAAACACTCTATTATGAATAAATGTGTATTTTCCTTGGAAGAATTAAATATATGAATGTGATTCATAATATTTAATTAAAATTTGAATATTAGGTGGAAGATCACATAAGTGACATCCATGGTCTTCCGTCAAGGCGAACGGTTCCGTCGCCAGATATATGTAGGAGACGACTGTCCGAAGTGACAGCTCCTGCATACGATCCATTTGGATCGGGTTCATTGCTTCTCAAAAGAGTAAAGACGTACTTATAATGACCCCAATATCGGGTCCTCATATTATTGGGGTGATATTGGATTGCGCATAACGAGTTGTATTCCTGTTGACGGTTGTTCTATTAATGACGGGTCAACATCACCTTAGGGGTGGTAGGCCTGGGTATTAAAGACTGAATTAGAAAATGCAAGTTGGACTTGTAAAGCGGAATGTTTTCCCGCTTCTCTTTATTGGAGTTATAGGTTCTCATATTATTGGGATATGACAAAATAAAGAGGAGATCCCAGTTCTTTCTTGAGATATAGCGGTAAGTATCTCTTACTTTGAAAGTGATTAAGGGAATAAACTTTAAAGGTTGACATAGCAAGAACAATTTGATTTAAAAAGCCTTAATCAAATATCATAAATATGAATATATGATATATGTTCTAATGTAGTGCATTCTCAATTTCAGAAAATGAAGTCCATGAACCCACTAAGCAGGCTTCTGGAGGTCAACCAGTTGACCGGTCCAAATTACTCGGATTGGATCCGTAATTTGGAGCTTGTTCTCTCGGTTGAGCGCATAAGTTATGTGCTCACAGAAGATAAGCATGAAAGCCCTAAATCAAAGGAAGAAAAGCAATACAATGACAAGTATGTTGAGGATCATATATTGTCTAGATGCTATATCCTGGGTTCTCTCTCCAATGTTCTTCAGAAACAACATGTGAAGATGAACACATGTCAGGAAATAATGCAGAATCTGAAAGATATATTTGGTGACATTAACCGCACCCAGCGTTACAACATTATGAAAGAACTCGTTCGCTGCAAGATGTAGGAGGGAAGTTCGGTTCGAGAACATGTACTCAAAATGTTTGGGTACTTGTCCGAGCTGGAGACTCTCGGGGTAAATATGGATGCAGAGATGTAAATTGATTTCATTCTGCTGTCTTTGCCCAAGTCTTCAATTATTTTGTGGTTTTGTTCCACATGAACAATTTAGACTTGACAAACGCTGGACTTCTTGTTGCATTAAAGTCTGCAGAAGACGTAATGAAGAAAGATGGTTCCGTTGGTAGTGCAATGGTTGCACAGGTCAGAGGGAAGCGCGGTCGGAAGTAAGGTTCTCGGAAGGGCCCGGCCTAGAAGAGAAAGAAGAAGAGTCAAGGCGTTGACTCATCTTCCAATGCGTCCACACTGATAGCGTTGAAGAAAACTAATGTCTGTCACCACTGCAAGAAGCCGGGGTACTAGAGGCGTAACTGGCCGAAATACCTGAAGTCAGTGGACAAAGGTAAAGCCCCAGCAGATATGAAATCTACTTTCATCATTGAAATTATCTTTCTCGTTGGACGAGAAAGAAGTTGGGTTGTAGATTCTGGTGCTTCTGTTCATGTATGTAATTTGTTGCATTTGTTTCAGGAAACTAGGAATCTAGAGGAAGGAGAGATAGTCATGCAGAAGGGATATGATGCAAGTGTTGCAATAATCGCCGTCGGGACCTGTCTATTATCATTATTTTTCATTATTCTAGAATTAGCATTCACGGTACATAATTTTTTTCTTACCACCAATTCCGGATCCTCTTCCCAACTCAAGGGATACTATCAGCGATTCGCCCGATATATATTCCGAACACATGCGACGAGCGATCAGGGGAAGGAGTCCGTGGGGATTCCCCTGTGGAGAGCCGGATGAGGGGAGACCCTCACGTCTGGTTCGAAGCGCTCCTTCCTCCCCGCCCTCCCAGGAACTGAAGTGAGTCTTTATTGCTCCTCCCAACGTCACTATAAGCTCACATCCCAAGGACCCCATCCTCTCGGATCACGGTAAGACATTGCCTCACCAACTAGCTAATCAGACGCGCAGACCTCCTGTATATCCCTCCCCATTGGCTCCCATATTTCTACCCAGCAAAAGTATGTCACGCTTGGAGGACGGGGGGGGGGGGGGGGGGAGGGGGGCGGGCCCGACCTTTTGGTCAGGATGGGGGGGGGAGGCGAGGTCTCGGATTGGAGAGGTGGAAGAAAAAGAGCCACTTTGGCTCTTACTCTTCATTCCTTTTCTGTAATAAATTAGTCATAAATCATTATGATAAATATATTGCGGATGGTATTTTAACTTCTGATGGACTATATGAATTGTGCATTGATGAGCATGTCATGAATGTTACAACCACTAATAAAAACCTAAAAGATCAAGGGAGAATAAAAATCATTCGAATATGATTTGGCATTAAAGGCTTCGTCATTTATCTGTTGATAGGATCAACAGATTGATAAAGGATGGACCCTTAGATTTTCTATAAGTTCAATCTTTGCCTACCTGTGAACATTGTATTCGAGGTAAAATAACTAGGATGCATTTCCGTAAAAAGGTTAGAAGATGCGAAGGTATTATCGACTAATACATACCGATGTATGTGGACCCTTCAGTACCGCGACTCGAAATAGATATCGATATTATTTGATGTTTATTGATGACCATTCGCGATACGGGTTTATCTTCCTATTACGTCATAAGTCTGAAACCTTTGAAAACTTTAAAGAATTCAAGGTTTTGGTTGAGAAACAAACCGATAGGAAGATTAAACGGATTCGATCTGATCAAGGTGGTGAGTACCTCTCAGATGAATTCAAGGAATATCTTAAAGAGAATGGAATTGTCTCCAATCTCACTCCTCCTGGAACTCCCCAACTTAATGGTATTGCTGAAAGACGCAACAGGACCATAATGGATATGGTCCGTTCAATGATAAGCAAATCACATTTACCTCTTAGTTTCTGGGGATATGCAATAGACACTACAATATATATCCTGAATAAGATTCCTAGCAACTTTGTGCCTAAGACTCCTCATGAGCTCTGTTATGGAACCAAATCTAGTGTTAATCACTTCAGGGTTTGGGGTTGCTTGGTTCATACGAAGAACGTGGATGCAAGTAAGCTAGAGTCTCGCACTCGTAAGTGTTACTTTATCGGGTATGTTAAAGATGATATTGGATACCATCTATATGACCCTGAGACCCAAAAGGTTTTTGTCTCTAGAGATGTGAAATTTCTGAAGGATGATTTCTTTAAAGGTCAAGATAAAAATGGAGTAGAGGAACTCATTGAATCTAATGAGGATTCTGAGCTTCTTGAACCAGAAACTGAAGAGATAAATAAAGATGAAACACCCTTACCTCTTCAAAGGAGTTAGAGGGTGGTTGCACCACCTGAAAGGTATGGATTCCATGTGTCAAGTGAGACTGACAATGATGTTACTTCATTTAATGAAGCACTCGCGGATCATGACATGGATAGATGGATACACCATTTAAGAATGGTGTATGGACCTTAGAGGATCCACCTAAAGGGGTAAAACCCATTGGGTGTAAATGGATCTTCAAGAGAAAAAGGGGACCTGATGGGAAAGTAGAGACTTTCAAGGCACGGCTCGTAGCCAAAGGCTACACACAAAGAGAAGGAATCGATTATGATGATACATTCTCTCCTATGGTTATGCTTAAATCAATCAGGACATTGCTATTTATAGCTGCATACCTTGACTATGACAAGACGACTTTCCTTAATGGTTATCTCGAGGAGGATATTTATATGGAGCAGCCCAGGGCTTCATTACAGAGGATGGCAAAGTATGCAAGCTGAAGAAATCTATCTATGGGCTCAAGCAAGCTTCTTGTAGCTGGAACATCAGATTTGACGAAACCATAAAGAGTTACGATTTTGTGCAAAATCCTGACGAATCTTGTGTATACAAGAAGCTTAGTGGGAGCGCCATTGTGTTCATCGTGTTTTACGTTGATGACATCCTTATCATTGGAAATGATATAGGGATGATGACCAGTGTGAAGATTTGTTTATCTCATACTTTTACGATGAAAGATCTTGGAGAAGCCTCTTATATCTTAGGCCTGAAGTTGTTAAGAAATCGAGAAAAGAGGATCTTGGGATTGTCACAACATGGGTACATTAAGAATATTCTTAAACGATTCCATATGGACAGTTCCAAGAAAGGTTTCCTCCCCTTAAGACATGGTATCCACCTGTCTAAAGGGATGACTCCTCAAACTGTTGAGGAAAAGAAAGCCATGGCTGGATGCCCTTATGCGTCAGCTGTAGGAAGCTTAATGTACGCCATGATGTAACCAGGACAGATATCTGCCATGCAGTGGGAGTGGTAAGTCGTTACCAATCTTGCTATGGAGAGCAACACTGGAATGCAGTAAAGAACATATTCAAATATCTAAGACGGACGCAAGATTACATCTTGGTCTATGGAGATGGTGATCTCCAAGTCTTGGGATATACAGATTCTGACCTCCAATCGGATATTGATGATTAAAAGTCGATATCAGGGTTTGTATTCCTGTTGAACGGTGGTGCTGTGAGTTGGAGAAGTAAGAAGCAGGATACTACAACAGATTCAACAACAGAAGCTGAGTACATTGCCGCATCGGATGCTGCAAAGGAGGTGGTGTGGTTGCGCAAGTTCATCCTGGAGCTTGGCATAGTTTCCTCTGATACTCACATCTCGCTACTTTGCGATAACACGAGAGTCATTGCTCAGGCGAAAGAACCCAGGTGGCATCAGAAAAGCAAGCATGTGGAAAGGAAATACCACATCATTCGGGAGATTCAAAAGCGTCGTGAATCATCATCACCAAGGTAGCCTCTGCCGATAACATTGCAGATCCTCTTACCAAACCTCTGACACAGAAGGTTTTCGACCAACATGTAATGAGTATGGGTTTAAGGATTGTTCCTGAATGATTTTTAGGGCTAGTGGGAGATTGTTAGCAATGTGAGATCGAGTAGAACCATTCTTACAATAAATGTTATTGTAGTAAATAATTTATCAATAAAAGTTATTGATTATGTTTCACTCCCTTTCTGAGATTGATTGAATTAATGCACTATAAGGTCCCTCTGTACAATAAGGGTTATGTACCATGGCCAACTTAATAATCATACATCTATTGATTCATTGATTGAATCATAGAGGTTGATGCTTGGATGAATATCTCCGGAGTTAGATAGAGGAATCATCAAGCATCATCAAATGATCGCTAAGTGATGATCTCCAACCTGAGTAGTAGATGACAATCCTTGCTCATTAGGATGATATTTTACCGACCTCTTGATGCAGGTCCTCTGCATGGGAATAGTGATTCGGAGGTGTCAGATTAGTTGAGTCAATGGGTTGACTTGACGAGATCGAGATAATCAAAGACCTATGTTGAATACTGTTACAACATAGGCATGTATCCTCTGACCAGAGACAGATGTGTTGTTGTATGTCTGAGTATGTATATTTGGCAGACCAATAGGTTGATGACCTAACCAAGGTCTATACACCGACGAGCTGGTGTGCATGTAAGGACATATGAGTAATACGATCTCTCAAAGGAATCATACAGGTTCACATGTGAACGGGAGACATGAGCTCACTCATGACGTATTGGGACCAATCAAATTCCATGCATGATCGTCATGCTTTGGAAGCATGACATTAATTTGAAGGTAAGATATATGCTTTAGGAAAGCATATGATCTATACCAATTCCCAATGACCAAGATCGAGAATCTTAGTGATCAAACCCTGAAGATGACAGTGTAAAAGTGATCTTTATCTTCAGGATGATCATAGGCCTTCCAGTATGCAGGATGTACAGGTGTTGGGAATACCTGAGGGTGATTTGATCATAAAGGATTGTATAACCATGACGCTTCCATTCCGAGGGAGTGATGAAATAGGTTTGGATTTTAGTGACTCCTCTCAGAAGAGAAGTAACCTAATCTTAGTCCATGTACTGGACATTGATCTGAATGAGATTTAGATGCAATGAGAAGATTAGGTTTACGATCTTGATTTAATCAAGCATCTATGAGAGGTCCATGAGATCTGGATTTGAGATGTGATCTCAATATCCAATTCACTATACGTGGAACAATACAATCGCCATATCTCCAAGTATCTGCAAAGAAATTGCATTATTCTTGAAGGAGTTCAAGAATAATTCCATTATTGAATTATATCTGAGCATTAAGAGAATGATAATTAAATGTGATTTAATTATCTTGATGTATGAGGAAATTATCCAATATAATTAAATATGATTTAATTACTGTAGATAAGAATAATGTGGATAG
This sequence comes from Ottelia alismoides, assembly GCA_037367405.1. NCBI lineage: Eukaryota > Viridiplantae > Streptophyta > Magnoliopsida > Alismatales > Hydrocharitaceae > Ottelia > Ottelia alismoides. The sequence continues at coordinate 120,345 of JAZKJV010001889.1, read as the reverse complement.
AATATCCAGTTATTTATAATATATTGTAAATGTGATTTATAATATATTAGAGAGAGCTAATTATAATTTATATTTGTTGATTAATTATTAATGTGTATTGGATACACATTGTGTAATTAATTGAAAATGTAAATTATATTCTGTTTTGGGTTGTGAATGTGATTCACAAATTCCCAATGGTAAGATTGCAATATTCTCAAAATTAATTATGAATTATTGTTGAAGAATAAATCTTAACAAAAGTTGTTTGATTAAATAAAGGAGATTTACATTGAGATATGCAATCTCATCAAATCTCATGAGATTGCTCCCACTTGCAATTAAGTTGACGACCACCATAACCAATATGGAAATTGGTGGCCGTCCACCATGATCTATGGGGATACAATCTCCATGTTGGTAATCTCCCTTTATTTGATTGGTTTAATTTAGGATTGATTTATATTTAATTTATCAAATATCTTTGATCTAAATTAAATTATTAGTTGTTGGCTTTGACCAACAAGAATCTTCACCATTGGATTAAACATAAATCAATCTCATCCATTGATTTTATGTGTCCCATGGATTGAGATTCATGGATCCCAAAACCCTATAAATAGAGAGGCATACATGCTCTCTAATGCTATGCTATTGGAAGCCCATCTCTCTCTCTCTCTCTCTCTCTCTCTCTCTCTTCTCTCCCCACACGTCAACTCTCTCTCCCTCTCCTTGGTGGTCGTCCACCATACCCTAGAGAAGAAAGCTGTCGACGCCTTCGCCACCGTGCCGCCACTTGACGTTCTTCGGTTCTCCATCTTCTTGGAGTGCTACGTTCGCGAAGAAGATGTTCGATCTCGTACGACAAGATCAGGAGTTCATCGTGCTTGGATCAACTCGTTGGATTACGAGGTTCACGTGGCTCATCCCCGCGCTCGCAAGCTTCTTCTCCGACGATCGGACTTGAGACAGGAGGTCTCTTTTCGTAGAGACTCGATCAACCACGCTTCAAGAGGTATTCCTTTATACTTGTTGTGGTTCTAGATGAAACGATCCGAGAATCATTTTTGGATCATGTGGTTTCATCGCATGATTTTTTTTAAAATTCTGCTGCTTAGAACAACTAGTACGACTAGTCATTCTACGTCGTATTCGATACGATGCTAACACTTCCATGATGCGCTTGAGAATAATACCATATCCTTCAAATACCACTTCCATAGGAAATTCACCAACCATGAGTTCACCAAAGATTCTCAAGAGTATAAGGTCAAACAAAGGTTACTTTTGTTCCTCTCATCCGCCAACAAGAAAGCGAGAGCTATGGGCATATAGGATGTAAAGCTGGTCTTTGCATCGACGCTATTTCAAGATTTTCTCTTTGCGAGGACCTTAGATGCATCTTTGCCAGAATTCGAATTCACCAACGTATTTGAGGTCGCAGCAACGCTCAGAGCATGACGGCCAACATTCTCTCTGTTTTGAAGTTCAAATATGCATGTGGACTGGGTTTAGAGAGGGTGCTAAGTAGAAGATACATATCGTCCAAAGATCCATTGAGAGGTATCTTAACGAGTTTCCCTCAAAAGTCAGTGATCACAATTCTGTATACTTCCACTACAAAAAAACGCGATTGGCGTGCACACAATGGGGTGCACTGGGCGAGCACATGTGCTCGCCCACATCCTAGCGAGCACATAGGTTGCATATGTGCTCGCCATCCTGATCGCCCTTTTGAATCTGGAGACACGGTTATATTTTCGTAGATGGGAGAGCACTTTAATAGCACTCGTGCTCGCCCAGCTGTGCTCGCCCAGTTGAAAATCGAGGTGCGGCGGAATGGGTGCGTGTCAATTTTCCGGGCGAGCACCTAAAGAGCACTGGGCGAGCACATAAGTGTGCCCGCACGCGCCCGTAAACAGAACGTCGGGCGCCCCTTTCCTCATTCCTGCGCGAGCTCCCCTCCCCTTTCATTCCTCTCCTCCGGCGACAAGTGCTCAGCTCGCATCGAGGGAGTTCCGTTTGACCATTGAATCACACACACACCCTTCGTTAGGTATATCTTATCATCCTTTCTCTCTTTTTTGCGTATTTCATTCGATTTTATACTTGTTTTTTTGATTGTTTTGTTCTTAAACTTAATATCACTAGTTGTTAATCTTGTTGCTTATGCTTCATATAGTTGTCTAATATATAGTTGTTAGATTTGAGTATATAATTTGAGTATATATATGTCTAATATAGATGAAATATTATAGGCATGTCAACTATTTGATTAGTATATGTATCAAGTTAGACATCTTGTGCACGGAATACAATTTCTTCAATATATAAGGATGATTTCTTATAACTTCCTTGGTTATCAATTGCCCTATTGTAAAAAGTAGTTGTTGCTTAATTGTGTATGAAAAAAAATCTGATTTGGCTATAGTCCTTTGATAGGGATGGCATTGCGTAGATACAATCCATTAATGGCGTGTGTGGGAGTAGCATGGGATGAGAGAAACATTAGTTTCGTAACACTAGGTTCATAACATTAGGTTCATTGAGAAGTGTCATAAGACTAGTTTAATAACATTAGAGAATGTTGATATAGAGAAGTGACATAACACTAGTTTCATAACACTAGGTTCATTGAAAAAGGTGATGGGAGATACAAAGTCTTTGAGAATAAGAACTATATAATGGATGTTAAATTAGATATTTATTTAAGTTAAAATCATTGATGCGTGATAATTATAACTACAAACAAAAATTTTGATTCTGTGATAATTTTATTATCACATTATATTTTAGTTATTGTGATTAAGTATATCACATTAACTTATAGTTAGGTTTATGATAAGTCTAAAATATTATCCATTAATTATTAGAAAATCGCACAAAATCCTTCACACACAGTGCGTCCTTCCACATCGGGTGGTGTATGGCCCTGCACAACGGGAGGCGTGCGCAACACATTGGAGGATTTGATCACCTCTAACTGTGTTATATTTTTTTATTTTTTCACAGCACTATTGGACTCACTTTGGGATGTTTATCCCAGACCAATGGTCGTGGATTTTGATGTTTGCAGGTTCGAACTTTTTTTGCAGGTGCCCATTAATTCTTAGTGACCCAAGTACTGTATTAGGCACTAAATAAGGATCACACTTATCCCTATCCCCATCGTTAACCAGCCAAATATACGTAATTGCCCGGTTAATATGAATGAATAAATATTTTAAGATTATTTTATAGTCTCATTTGTAGCACATACAAATGTATGACGTAAAGTGATCTTAAAGTATTACATTTATATTAGCTTTCTTTAGTTTGGAGATCCCGGACTAAGGGGGTTCGTAAGGATTCAAACTTACTAAAAGGTGATCGCTGTCACAAGTTCTTTATTTCTTACGGAAAGTCGGTTCATAACCCCTTCCTCTTCGGTATACCAAATCAATAATAGTTTACTATCGAAATAATCATTGTCATGATTATTTTGAAAGTTAATTGCGATTGATTTATGAGGTATACGGGCGAGGTGCAGGGTTATGCTGCCGAATTTTTGTTAGAAATAAAGATGCTTGTGACAACGATCATCTTTTAATAAGTTTGAATCCTTATGGACGGACTCTAGTGATAACATCATTAATACACTTCTCTTCTCATCTTTTATCTCAATAATGTGATACGTTTAGATATCCTCAGTTTCTTAAATTTGATATTATAAATTATTTAATTTAGATTCATCAATATAACAAATAGAGAGTGGATGTACAATCATATAGTAGATGGACGTATAACATATATCTTTCAAAGAGGTGTTCATGAATTTATACAATTTCCTTACGCATAAGGTTCCCGTATCGTAGATTCAGATGGAACTATCTTGTGTCCATGTACGACATGTCGGCTAATGAAAAAGAGATCAAAAGATAAAACTCAGTTACAACTTTATAGAATGGGTTTCATGGAAGGATATCAGATTTGGTGTAGGCATAGTGAGGATTTCGAGGACAATATGAATGATGCAGAAGAAGCTGACACTAGTAATCCTTTTGCAGATATGGTTATGAACGTTGCGGGTCCAGAATATAATCCTACTCTTTTAGATGATGAGGAACCATATGAAGAGTCTTTAAAATTTTACGAGCTGTTGAAAAAATAGAAGAGCCATTGTGGTTGGTTTGGAAGACATATTCAAAACTTTATGCGGTTTCGGATCTTTTATCGATGAAGATGGAGTATAATATAACCGATCGTAATTTTGATGCAATGCTGAGGATTATCAAGAAAATGTTACCAGAAGATGCAGAATTACCTGATAATTATTATAAAACAAAAAAGATGATGCGGAAGATGGGTTTAGCGGAAGTTAAAATAGACTCATGCATAAATCACCATATTTTATATTACGGTGAACACCAACATTTGCAACGATGTTCTGAATGTCATGAGCCAAGATATCAAACAACTAGTAAGAGTGGAACAAAAATATCGAGAAAAATTCTACGTTATTTCTCGTTGACTCCGAGATTGAAACAACTATATTATTACAAAGAAATGGCGAAATACATGACATGACACGCGGAACATAAAGTCGATGAGTATATGAAGCATCCATCCGAATCTGATTGTCGGAAAGAATTGATGTCAGTTTTTCCTACATTTAACGATAAAAAGAGGAATTGCGTTATATGTTTATGTATATACGGGTTTAATCCTCATGAAAGAAGTAAAGATTACTCTTACTGGTCAGTAATGATAACGTCATATAATCTACCCTCATGGTTATATAATAAGTGACAGTTTATGTTTCTTTCACTGTTGGTAGCAGGACCTACACATACGGGAAAATACATTGATGTTTATTTACGTCCTCTTATCGATGAGTTGAAAATGTTATGAGTCGATAGAGTTGATACATATGATGCTAATAAGAGTCAAACATTTAACATGAAAGTAGCTCTGCTTTGGACGATAAATAACTTCGCAACATATGGAATATTATCTGGATGGAGTACGCATATACGTAAAAGTTGTCCATATTGTATGGAAAGTACTAAATCATTCCAGTTTCAACACAGTCAGAAATCATGTTTTTTGATTGTCACAGATAGTTTCTTCCAAATAATCATCCATATCGAAGACAGAAGCAATCTTTTAAAAGGAAAATAATTGATCTTTCAGATCCTCCACCAATTAAGACATGCGATATAATATTATCATACTTGGAACAATTAGAGAAATCAGCCTCAGAGAATGGAGATAAAATAAAAAACCTTTCTAGTTTTGGTGACAATCATAATTGGATTAAGAAGAGTATATTTTAGGAGTTACTATATTGGAATAAGTTACTGATACGATACAACTTAGATGTTATGCATATAAAGAAAAATGTGTTTGATAACATCTTCTATACTGTTATGAATAAAACTGGTCAATCAAAAGATACATTAAAGTCTCGTTGTTATTTACAAATCATATGCAATCGACTAGAGTTGCATATAAAGGAACATAATAGTGGAAGGGTTGAAGTTACCAAAGAAAAGTATACCTTAGATAATAATCAAGTTAAACTTGTCTGTAAATGGACAAGCAAATTGAAGTTTCTAGACGGATATGCATCAAATTTTTCCAATTTAATCGATTTGATGAAGTTTACATTTAAGGAAATGAAAAGTCATGACTGCCATGTTTTTATGGAAAGATTGCTACCGTTAGTGTTCAGAGGATTGTTACCAAAAAATGTTATGCATGTTTTTTCAGATGTTAGCAGATTTTTCCAGGTGCTATACTCTTCACGTATACACCGCATGGAGATGGATTATCTTCATAAAAATATTCCTATGATTATGTGTAACCTGGAAAAGATATTTCCGCCCTCATTTTTTGATTCGATGGAGCATTTGATGATTCATATTTCATGGGAAGCAAAAGTAGGAGGGCCGGTAAAATATCGTTGGATGTATCCGTTTGAAAGGTAATTAAATATATTATAATCTCCTTCTTTATTTAATATTTCAACTAAATGTTTAACCTACTTTCTTATAAGTTTATGTTCTTTCTTAAAAGAAAAATCCGAAACAAAAGTAAAGTTGAAGGATGTATAAGTTCACAATATATATGAGGAAGTTGCAACATTCTGCGCAAGATATCTTCCAGAAGATGTGGAGACTATCCACAATAGATGCAGGAGGAATGAGATAATTTATTCCGATGAAGAGCCTTGTATCAGTACCTTTCGTCCATACACTAATCTAATAGGAAAAGCAACTGAACATTTTTATCGAAACAAGAGAAGGATACTGGAGAGTTATACGTATTAGACAATTGCGAGGAAATAACACCATATGTTTAGTAAGTATTTGTATTACTTTATGTATATATTCATGTACAAGTAATTCTTATGTTTCTCTTACCAATTTTAGGGAATTTAGAAAGAAAATTATGGAGAAAATCCTATGTATTCAGATGACGAAGTTCTGAGCGCCTATAGGAATCAATTTCCAGCTTGGTTTAAAGACCGCTCAAAAACAGTTGGACGGTGGTGATTTCTATTCTCATATTTTAAAATATTTTGGAGAAGGCACTGTTTATAAGGTCCGATCATACAACTCTTGCTATAGCAATGGGTATCGTTTTCATACCTTAAATTCCGGTAAATATTTAAAAACTCAAAATCATGGAGTGATGTTTCGCGGATCTTGTTATGAGGAATATCATATGAATTATTACGGAATTTTAAAGGAGATACTAGAAGTGGAATATAGTATACCAAGCTTGAATAAAGTGGTTCTTTTCTTGTGTGATTGGTATGAACCCAATGGAGGTGTAGTGCTCGATAGAAGAAATAACATTGTCGACGTGGTACAAAGAAAATTTATACGCAGATTTGAACCATTCATCTTAGAATCTCAAGCGGATCAAGTATGTTATCTCATACAGATATCAAAGAAGAGAAAGAGCGTTGAAACAGTAACTGTTGTGAATATAAATTCTTGAGGTTATATCTCTAATGATTACACTAATCAGGAAGATGACATAGATGAAGCATTCACACCGACACATGAACGAATAGACTTAAAAGAAGAAGTCCCAATTATCGAATCGATTCGATTGACTGATAATGAAGTTTTTAGTATTGACTTACAAGATGATGTTGACTCCAGAAATGATGATTCAGAAAACTCAGAAAACGAAGAAATATCCTTTAATCCCACCGAAATAAATGATGAAGATTAGTTGTAAGTTTTATTACACAATTATAATCGAATGAATTAAAATCTTAAGTAATAAATATGTAATTAACTATTACATCATTATTACAGTCATGGCAGGTTTTGGACGTGGCGGGGCGCATGGATCACATAGATCCAATCGTCCATCTTCCTCAGACACACCTTCGTCCAGTAGGCAGCCCACCTTAGATGTTGTTCTTGATTCACAGTCCGACGAGGTCCGCCGGGTGATAGCCTACTACGAGTCTCTTGGTTATCCTCCGCCACCTTTTACGTATGAGGCTATGGAGAGCCATCTACCTCAGCAGTCCCTACATGATTCCCAGTCCAGGTCCCCATAGCAGCACAGACATCGATGGGTTCTGACTCTCCTTCTTCTGGACGTCCGAGCACCTCCGTGTCCTTACCTACTGCAGTTGGACAGATGTCGGCGTCCTACCCTTTGTTGGTGGTTACAACGGATGGGAGGTAAAATTTTTAGAGATTTCATCATTTAGAAATTTTCCAAATATTTATACATTGTATCATAATTAAAATTTCTAGCAAATGCAGGGATTTTGTGAATAGCAACAGGGTGGCAAAGGAGATAACCAACATAATAAAGACACACTTGACTTCCATGCAATTTAGATGGTGTTGCATCCCTGCTGCAGAACAGGAGAGACTGTTTGACATGTTTCTGGTAAGAAAAATTTTTAAGAAGTGATACAGAATTTTTTTGTATCTTATAATTTGTTGTAATTTTTAGAGTAGGTTTCGCCGTGGCTTTGGTCTGGAGATGGAGGCTTATCATAGAGCCTTCATTCGTTTGGCAGAAAAGAGAATGAGCGATACATTTTTCAAGGCAAGGAGAGACTCGCATGCGAAGACGGGATGCGAGCAGATGAATTTTGAGGAGATGAAGAGGTTCCTGCCAACATGGTGTACGGAGGATAGGTATTGTACTTGTTAAATAATTTATAATAAACTTTTAAAATAATCAATAATCTTAACATAATCCTTGTAGATAGACGGATTTCTGTGATGCATTCATTGCGGATGCTGAGTTTGGAAGAAGATCTACGGCGGGAAGGACAAACCGCTAGAAACAAAGGATTAAGTCGACAAGTGGCTCTAAAAGACACAATCAGATTAGAGCGGAGATGATATTACGATTTAAAATTAATTTTTAGAGATCTACTTTAATATAATGCAATGTTGTTATTATATCTTAAAAGTTTTTTTCAGGCAGCCAGGTTGGAAAGGGAACCCTCTTTTCAGGAGTGGTGGTCGAGGTCCCACATGAGTGGGAGAGAAGGACAGTCGCAATGGTCCACTCCTGAAGCAGGAGAATTGTTGGTAAGTCTATCAATTTATTTTCAATTAAATGATATATTACAACTAATTTATATATATTAAACTTTGTATTTCAGGATCGTTATCTGGCACTATCTGCAGAAAAATGGGGTGTCGATCCAACTGGAGAGCAACCACCATTTGATAAAACGATCTGGAAGCAGTTATATATAGATAAATATTATCTTACTATACTCATTTCTAATATATAATTTTATATTAAAAAATGAAAATCTTATAAGGTGTTGGAGGAGAGGGACGTTGTGGCGAATAGGAAGCAGACGTTGGTGGTCTTCCTCCATATTATGTGGAGGAACATCGTCACTCCTATTCTGCATACTCTCAGCTGTCGTACACGCAACCACAACCGTCTCAATCATCAGTTCCAATGGAGTCGCAGATGGCGATGATGGTGGAGCAAGTGACGAAGCTCCAAGAAGAGTTCACAACGTATATGTAAGTATTCTACTTATAGAATGAGTAATAATTTTATATTTCTATATCTACAAAATGCAAGTAATAAATATATATCTTCCATATATAATATATGTCGCAAGGGCGTGCATCTCAACATGAAGAGATTGAATCTGATGAAGAGAACGACCCTGAAGAAGAGGCACACATGTATGCGAGTTTCAAAGAAAAGGAGAAGGAAAAAAAGAAATCAAAGCAGGGTTTAGTGTCTAGATTTTTTAGATCGAAGAAGAAGTAAATTATTGTTGGTTTTGACTTCTATTGTTGTTAAACTTTTAGCACGTTTTTTAATTTATATGAACTTTATGAACTTTGATAATATTATTTGTTGTAGTTTACTTGTCGTTGATGCTACGGACAAATATTTGCAATATTTAGATGTTAAATTTGAATGTTTGTTTCTAAGTTCATGTATATTGCGTGAATTTCACTTGTCAGTGCTAGTTATCTTAGTTAACGACCTGCTATAATATATACACTTAGGGAGCTCTTATAAGTACCTACGGTGGTTTATTGGCAGGCTATACATGTTCGACAGGGCGTCAAAACCTCGTCGAACCTGTATAATTTTTTACTGGAAATTAGTTTGAGCGAGCACATGTGCTCGCCAGGTGCTCGGTATATGCTCTCTGATTGATTGACCGATTTAACAGAGGCGATCACATCGGCGAGCACATCTGTGCACGCCAAATATACGTGCGAGTACAGAGCGTCCGACTGTGCTCGCCAACCAACCGGAGCGACGCTCATAGAAGCGAGCACGCCGTGAACGAGCACATGTGCTCTCCAACTAACCAGGCGTGCACATGGCAGGCACTAGGCGTGCACATAACGAGCATTTATGTGCATGCCAATCCCGCCTTTTTTTGTAGTGTTCACATACATTGCCTATATGTATGTCTCTCGATACATTTAATTTATTTGCATTAATACTTCTGAAGATTGATGTCAATTGAGCCATGTAGACAAGGGTGGAGCTAGAATTTTTTTAGGTGGGGCCAAAATATATATGTATGATTCATGTCTAAATCATAAAACGAAATTGTCCTATTTGTGTCCGAATCATAGGGCACATTATGAGACCAATTATATGATTGAAAAAGTTAATTAAAAATATAACAAAAAATGATAAATATAGTATATCAGTATACCATTTACGGAGAGATGGAAAAGTACAGTTAGCAGCATAATAATTTAAGAAAGATATTATTAAAAAAATGTAAATGTTATATATGGAAAAAATGGGGCTACCTCCTTGGGGGCCTAACTTGGCTCCCCTGTTCTATTTTTTCTATTATTTTATTTTTTTTTGAAAAATGAATATGTAGAAATTCATCGTTATATCTTATATTATGTCATTCAAGTCATGCAAAACAGAGACTCCTACAACCTTCATCTAGACAAAAACTTTTTAACGGTCTCAAAATTGTTTAAATTGATCCCATCTAGATGAAGGATGTAAGAGTTTCTGTTTCACATGAAACTTGAATGACATAAAATACAGATATAGAAATGAAAAACCACGGAAGCATTTTTCAAAAAAAAATGGGAAAGATGAAACGGGAGAGCCGAGTTAGCTCCACCGAGGCAGCCCCATTTTACCCTATATATATCAATGACATGTAACCAACCTTAAAATAAAATGAGATGGCATATGATTGGATATCCCATAGGGTAATACTCCATCAATCTTCGAAAAATGGTTAAGTTTAGATATCTATACCTATTCCCAATCTCCAATTATAAGTGAATCTGGAATTGTGAATGCTAGAATACTGATATCAACTAAAATATTTGTATATTAATACTAATTTCTAACAACACAAATGTTCGGTCATGGATTATATAAGGTAACTACATAAAATGTAGAGCTCATATCCAGATATTATAACATTTAAATAACATAAAAATATGAATATACGATAAATACTTGTACCAACGAATGGATGATTGATGCAAATGTAGTCACGTGAATGGCAAAGTGGACTTTGGACTATTAGTGACATTGAGTCGTCGATGTGCCGACTATAAAGCTGTGCTGAGTCGCTAACATGTCGGACTGCTCGGACAATGAAATCGCACCAAGTCAGACGTGACAGACTACCGTGAAGGAAGCAGAGTTAGTCGGGGCAAGCATTGCCTGCAGAACGCGTGCTTGCTATCGTGTTAAATTTTTATAGACCAATGATTTTCCATGTGAGGTGATGGAGAACAAATTTTCGTAAATGGTAAGGATTAGGATGGATTGGTTTCAATATGAAATAACAGGACAATGGGGAGTGGAAGACTTGAAGTTGAATCATTTCTTGGAAATTGAGAAAAATGAGTTATATGAATTAGGAATGCAAAAAGATATAAATATATATGTATTCGACCACTACCGTATCTGTTTTATACATATGTTGACATAAATGGATATCTCTTTGATATCCGTAAACGTCAGTATCCGTATATGTTTATCCATTTCAGATATAAATATACTTGTAGATTTATTTTTAAGTACATATAACAAAATTTTATACATTCTTTCACCTATTTGGTATACTGACTATGATATAAACATATTTAATACATTCAAATGATGTGCATCTATCCAATACATGTATATTTAAGCTAATATGTAGAATATTTCTAACATTATTCACACAAGATAAATATCTATTTTACATCAGTACCCATCTTTTAAGGATATAATAATATAGTTTTCATATCCGTCAATATCTGTATCCACATCTGTATTTGTATTTAAAAATAGGTAATGATATAATAACACCTATATCTGTATCTGTTTCTTTGCATTTTTAACAGAAATGGCGGGCTTTACAGAAATTTGGAAAATGTGTAAAGGAATGGTGGCGGTACTATATGGAAAATTTAAAAAATGGCAGAAATGAATTGCTAACCTTTATAGAAATTTCGAATAATACGAGAATGATCCTAAAATGAAAAATAATACGATTCTTTAATAATTTACCAATTTGAGAGGGAGGGCCGTGGGCCCTACCCGACCCCTCTCCCTCTGCCACTGCATGCAGAGGAGATTCTGATGGATATGGTGGAGACGTTTGTCATGACATTGAGGGATACAACCATGATTGGGTTGGCATGACTCTTCCGGCTCTTCTCTCACCATCCCTTGGTAGAGGAAGCGACGGTATAGAAGGTGTCAATGCTACCAGAAGGGAACAACTTCTTGTAGGACATGAAGATGGTTGAGCTTGCATCTTCGAGACAACAAGGGCCTACATTCTGCTAACATGGGACTCGAATCATGCGATGAGCGGGTAGACGCATCTTGACAAGATGGTGGCGAAGAAGAGGGACATAGCTTTTTTCTTTTATTGTGAGGATGGAGGCTCAATGGGGGAAGACTACAGACAGAGTTCAAGGTGAGGGATGTCGCAGCATGATCAGAGCCTTTCGACATTCCAAATACTTGGTGTTGCAGGTGCAGTCGAGGGCGTACTTGGGAAGGAGATGACATTCACGCAGATGAAGTACATTGCTGTAGTAGTGCTATGGTGGTTCTGCTAGAGGCCCCTCGCTAATTCACCTCCTCCAATGTTCATGCAACTGTTGACCACACGCATGCGCAACGATCAAGCACATTAGTGTGCTTTGTCATGATTCATCCATGTAAGAGATATGTGTGTGTAAAATATAAACAATAAAATTTATGTGGTTTTCTTATAGTGAAAGTAATTTTTAGCCTATGATTCTATAATAATTATGAACAACAAACTTTTTTGTTCCTTATAATCTGTTGCACATTCGTTGTGATATTGATGTATGTTAATCATTTATCCATATGAAAGGAAATGCACTGTCCTCTTTACTTTAGGAGATGGATAAAAAAACATTTATTATGCATTTTAACTTGTCTTTTTCATAATAAATTATTATATAAAGTTATGAATGATGCTGACAACATTGTTTAATCCACGATGTATTTAACATAATTCCGTACTCTTTAAGGTGGCTAACAGTTCTTATTACATGGAGCTTTTATATCGATCGGGCAATAAGATCCTCAATCCATTGCTCGTAAGCATCTTTCCTTTACTATTCCTCTATTTAAGCAGACTGATTAAATACTTTGATCTTCCATAATTGTACCAAAACATTTTTCATCCCAGTTAGTTCAAGATTTTGATTCTCTTCATCCGATTTGTTGAGATATTAGATAAAATTGAATAGAAATAACAAATCATGTATCTACTTTTTTGAGATCTGTATGCCTTTCTTCACCCAGTTAATATGTTAATAGTTTTTTTAATTCCATATCAATTGAATTACCAATTGTTCTTCGATTTAAAATCTTCAATTGAAGATAAATTTATTATAAGGATTAACGTCTTGAAATGTCTACTTTTATTCATCTATTCAAATCATTTGATAAAGAAAATTGTATACACTTGATTTCGAGTTTTTATGCGTCGTTTTCTTCATATTAATAAAGTATATTTTCCCAAACTCAAAGATTTAAATATTATAAAATAATCAACCATTGTTACAATATTTACATCAAATATATTTAATATTTTATGAATTTATATTAATATAGTATATTTTCCCCAAACTTAAAGATTAAAATATTACAAAATAATCAACCATTGATACAATATTTACATCAAATTTATTTGTTATTTATATATAATATAATATAATTATTTTATCAAAATAATTTTAGGTTAAATACTAGAAGTTATGTTTTTAAAATACTGTTAAAAATTCACGTTGAAATGTTAATATTGTGAATGCATATAGTTAGCCATTTCGCTTTCGCTTATGTATGGGAATAAATATCTTAGATAAATTGCAAGGTTTATCGGTTCATATGTATCAACATCTCATGAATGCTCATTGATTCATTATTCTTTATATTATACAAATAATAAGATTAGAAAATTATATTATTTGTATGAATTTATAAATGTGCACATTTCTCTTGAAGAAGTGGAAATGTTAATTGCAAATGCTAATGCTTACTTCACAAATAATATATAGTTCTCTCTTCAGTTATGTGATACTTTATACATGTTTAAATTAAATTCTTTATAGACCGTATTATTTCTAAATATTTTTCCCATAGGAAGCACGGGTAATTTCCCTACTATAATCTATATCTGAAGATCTCTATGCAATCTCAGATGAGCCAACTGTCTCTGCTCCCAAGCCCCCACCAACGTTTAGTAGTTACTTGCAAGACTTTAAAAACCGAACTAGACATTAAATCTGGTATGTATCGATTTTTGATTTTTATAGTCAGAACAATGGGATCGATCGGTCGAACTCGGTGATGACGTCATCAATTTATAGAAATGAGAAAAAAATCGAACCATTGTATTGTTAGTTTGGTTTGTGCGGTTCAACCGGGTCGAATCGAGTTAGACTGGTATATTACACAAATAAATACGAAAAAGGTTACATCATATCTTTTGAGAATTTGTTTACTCTTATCCTTCCAAGTTTTTCCAATAATACGTATAACCCTATTTTCAATACAATTGCATGTGTTCCATCTATTTTTACAAAATCAATAGTAGTGGCCTTTTATTAGTACACTTGTGCTCCTATCTTATACCAATATAAGATGATAATGTGTTTTTTTAAGAAAATATAGGAGCACAAGTGAAATTACTTAAAAGTTAGGGGTATAAATGTTTCTAAAAAAACTCGAAAGTGCATAATAATAATATTTTGTAAAATTTATGTACATACATATATGTGATGTAATTTTAAAATTAATGACAAGTGTTGTTAATTTATTGCTTCTCATAGTATGACTATGAGAACGTCTCTCTTCGTTCGTTATTGTTATAAGTGGACAACTTCATGCATAATGTCGGAAGAGATAGGCAATGTTCATATGGAATAAATAGACAAGTGATGATGAGTCATTGTCACATGTGAAGGAGAAGATATAAATGGTACTATTGTGGGTTAGAATGTGGCTATATTATGAATATTTCTAAAAAACTTTGTATGGTTTATTGGAAATTATTTTTTTGTCAAAAAATGGATGGTTGAATCGATGGTTTGGTTCAATTGGTTCGACCGGGTTTGAACGATCCATCCGGAGGTCCGGTGAAGAGCTTGGACTTCCCAGAATGCTTTCCCAGCGCCTCACTCAAAGCCCGCTGCCTACCCGGCCTCCTGCGGATAGTACCATCTTCCTTCCCAGGCCCGGAACAGGACTGATTTCCCTGCTGATTCAGCACGAACTCCTTCTGACTCCAGTCCAGATAATGAACAGATGGCAGGGTCTTCGAATTCTTTCTGAGGGACTCCCGTTAGTTCGCGCAAGGCAAGAGCAGTTCATTCATTCTATTGTGGTGTGTCTTATCCCACGTCTATTTGATTAAGAAGAGGCTGAGTCTATATTCAATATATTACCTGAGATTATATATATACTAGTTGCGCTTCGCCCGTTATGATCTTTCATCATCATCTTCCCTCTACCCAGAACTCTGTCTACTATCGACATGATTCAGAGAAAGTTCAATATGATCTTGCGTGCGAGATGATCGATGATAAGGCCCATCACCAAAACCAGGTCACTCGATTTTGTTAGTCTTGTCCAATCGATCATAACGGTTATAACTAGAAGGAGTTCCCCTACCTCGGCTATCTATATATATAAAGGCGGTCAAAGCACAAGACCTCCCGCAGACTTGCCGTAATGAGAAATCCGTCATGATGAGGTCCGTGAAAAAGAGGCATAGCCCTCGGAGACTACCTACTGGCCCGTACTATGACGATGAACTGCCTAAACGAGAATTCTTGAACGACGAATATCCTACTTTCCCGCGATTCACAGGGTTCAACAAGCAATCCATATTTCACGATCAAAGGTGTAGTACTGCTTGTAGTAGCGGTCCTTATATCTCGTATTAACAATCGAAAGATGGTCGAAAGAAAAAATCTCTATTTGATGGGGCTTCTTCCTATACCTATGAATTCCATTGGACCCAGAAATGAGACATTGGAAGAATCTTAGGATTTTGACCAGTTTGACAGGTTTTTATTTTCGAATAAAAATCGAGTAGCTGAACCATTTTTCACCGGTTCTTGGTTTAACCGGTTCACCGGTCGGTTCGATCCGGTTTTAAAACCTCTTGGAGTAAACACCACGCAAATGTAGACGTCAGTATATGAAACCCAATTGACCGCTTATTCATTATGGCTTCAATTGTCTACCAGCTTCAACCTCAGCCCACGTACTATTTTATATTTTCCAAGCAATCTCAAAAAATGGCTGTACATTTTTATAACTTGAATATTCAGCCGATGTTCAATCGATTTAAAGGCCTAAAATATCAGAAGTTCGTTACTGGAATTTCAGTTTCTAATAGATGTTGAGGTTGTCAGTATTTATTTATCACTGGAATTTCAGTTTTTCATTTAGGGTGTGTTTGGTTGGCGGATTAAGGCGGGTTAAACTGGTAGAGGGTAATCTGTTTTTGTATTTTGGTGTTTGGATAGAGGGTTAAACTGGGGGTGGGTTAGAAGTGGGTTTGGGGTGATATGATTGTATTGTAGTTTTAAAAAGTGAGTAGTTATTGTGATGTGATTGTATTGAAGTTTGGAAAAGTGAGTATAAGTGGAGTAATTTATAATTTTTATATGATATGATGGTATAATATATTATTTTTTGATATGATTGATGATGTAATATTGATTTATTTAATTTTTTTAAAAAAGAATAAAGTGGAGCCCACGGGGGATGTGAGTTAAGGGGGGTAAACTCCCCTAACCCGCGGATAAACTAGTAGCGGAACGGGGCCTTAGGCTTCGGATTTTAATTGGAATCACCGAGAACCAAATTCGAATGTTTCTTACAAGATCGAACTTTATTATCTGACGCGCTCTACGATTATGTTTTCATGGAACGCATCGGATAAAGTTTTCACGAAATAAGGACGAAAATCGACGTAGACTCTGATGCTAGCGCTCGTCTTTTGGAGGCAAACTGATCGAAGCTGGCATTAGCATTCTATGCAATATCGGGCAACAGTCTCTATTGGCCGATTGATTAACAATCGATAGTGTTGATCACGTCGACTAACTGGTTCATCGACAAATTACTGATGGTTGATCATTGTTATTCAATTTATTGATACGCTTTAAATCATGATATCTGATTGAAGTTGAAGAACCGTCGTATGTATCCTAGCATGTCGTACCATATTCCAATAAGACGGGGGTCTCGCTGTCTATTATGTGAGCCTTGGAGGGGAGAGCGTACATGCTGGAGAAATTTTTAAATAATAATTTTATTTTTATTTGAGCATATGGATCTGCTTATATCAAGGTTTGTCTGTACATGAGTAGTACACACACACACACACACACACACACACACACACACACACACACACACACACACACACACACACACACACACACACATATATATATATATATAGGAAATATTTCCAATGAGGTACACCTTTCCTGGATGCATGGAAAGCCACATCAATTTAAGCATTTATTCTATTTATTTTACACATTCTAACTCCATAAATTTAATACTAAATATTAACATAATATGTATATCATGAAAGATTTATGAAAATATTAATATATTTGACATTAAATGTTTGTTACAATATGGATGATATATTTTACATAACTGTATTATCATCATTATTTTACAATATGTAGTTCAAATTTACAATATTGTTACGTAATTTATAAATTTGGTAGTGGCTTTCTGAATTTCAGGAAAGACCCACCTCATTAGAAGGGCTCCCTATATGGAAATATTTCCAATGAGGTTAGGGTTCTATCATATGTACTATTTTCTTTCTCCATAGAGTGAAAGCTGATCACCACCGGGCACTCTAGGACGTAGTCCAATTAAAGATAACCTTGTGAATTCATGTATCTTTGACGTGATTGATTGTTTGTGTGTAATCCACTTCCGTAGCACTGACTTACTACCAATATAATAAATAATAATGGTGGTTTGTTCTCGTCCTTTCTACGGAGTGCAAATTCTGTAACTGTCTGAATCTATTATTCAAACACAAGGAAGCAAATACTCTTTATTTACAACCACATGATGGTTACAATACACGTTGACGAGCACTTATACACCATTAGCACACTCCGATATCTACCCGTAATTACATATTGATTACCATCCTAATTATTTAGCAAACTATCACATCGAAACTTAACCACTACCCAAATTTAACCTTGTGAGCGCTCGAGAAATGCTTAGCTGCATTGACTATGGCTTCATCGTCTACGCCTTTACCCCCTTCGCTCCTGGTGTCTAAGTGATTAGCCAAGAAGCACCGGCACCATCGCGAAATGGAGAGGCGTACGCGTTGCCTCTTCCTTTTCGTCCCCTCGGCCATCTCGCGGTCATGGGGAGAGCCCATGCTTGATTAGCTAGTACAGGACCACGTTTAGCGCTTGTTCGATGTTGGGGAAGAGATGTATGTTCCTGATGCGTTGAGTTTGCGAGAGACTATATATGCCTCTGGTATATAAGGTCAGGAATTACATGGGTATCAAGGTAGTGCTCGAAGGTATACTATAAGGTCAGGAAGATAGTATGTAGACTGTAGATGTTACGATAGAAAGGTGAGAATATTTTAGTTCCGTTCAACGCATGCTATTCGATTGAACAATTAATTGAGTTGAATATATGTCACAAAGCTTTAGTCCTCGTCTTTGACTTTCAGTTACGTGGGTTATTGAGATGGAAGATTCGTGCCACATTCTCAACGCAAAGTATAGCTCAAAAGTTTTGTTACACCAAAATTCATGACCGAGTTGGATTATCGATTTATATATGTGGATCCTCTATGAGAATTTCGACAATAAACTAACAACATTACCTCGTTACACCAAAATGGGGTTGTAATGGCTTTTTTATAATCCGTCATTATATCACACATTGTTAAATATGTGACGAAGATATTTTTTGTGACGATATTATTTTTTAAAGTTTTTATCAGTTGTGCCTCTCCGAGATATTTCAGTTATGCTCTTTCCTTTTTTGGTTGTACCCCTGACTTCTTGTCGTTCTATCACTTATGCCCGTCCGTTAGTTGAACCGTCAATGAATTGAACGTAATCAGAATTTTTTCAAACCATGGTGCAGTTAAGAGGGGTATAATTGTCCAGTTTTCTTCTTCATCTTCTTCCTCCATTTGTTCTTCTTCATTTCTTTTCATAATTTCTCTCTTAATTATACCTTCATGCATCCATCGAATCGCTAAAATTTTTGCATTTGTACGGATATATCCCTCATTGTGGATCAAATAGCGAATTTTATTGGATTTTTCAGTGAATTTTCATGAATCAATTAATAAAAAAATTATCTATACTAACCAAATGCTGAAAGGCACCTATTTTTGACATCTTGCTCATCCTCCGTCAACACTTCTTCATCCTCCTCTACTCCTGCTTTGTCGCCAACCACTCATCCCTTTGCGAGTGTCCGATGCAGCAACAAGGCGACAAGGCATGACGCGACGGGGGAGGAGCTGGGGGCGGAGGAGAGGTGCGGGTGGAGGAGTTCAAGGTGAAGGGGAGGTGCAACGATGACGGAAGGAGCTAGGGACATATGGGATGTGTGGGGAGGAGGGGAGGTGCTAGGGGCGAAGGGGGAGGTGTGTGGGCGGAGAAGCAGGTTGGGGGGAGGGGGGCTCGGAGCGGAGGGAGAGGAGTTTCGGGGGGACGGGCAAAGGGGTAACAGTCGGGGTTGGGGAAGAGTTGCGGTAGAGGGGAGAGGAGGTTTGGGGGAGGAGTTGCGGGCGGAGGGGGAGAAGCCGAGGCCAAGGGAGGAGCTATTGACATAGGGGGAGGTCGTGAGGGGAGGAGCTACGGGCGGAGGAGCAACAACCGGGGGTGGGGGAGGAGCTATAGGCGGAGGGGGAGAAACGGGGGGGGGGGGGGGGGGGGGGAGGAGGAGGTTGAGGGGAGGAGTTGTGAGCAGAGGGGGGACAATCAGGGGGGACCTGCTGACGTAGGAGGAGGAGGTCGTGGGGAGAGGAGTTGTGGGTGGAGGGGGAGCAGCCAGTGGTGGGGGAGGAGTTCGAGCAGAGAGTGGGGAGGAGGAGGTCGGGGGAGGAGGAAGAGGATGGGGGAAGAGGTGGAAGAAGAGTATGAAGACTTTTCTATCCATTTTTAAAATTTAATTCCTACAGTATCCTGAAAGATAACATCCGTTTATATTGGGGATAAATGGTAACTAACCGAAGGGGTACAAGAGATAAAACGACAATAAGTAGATGGCACAATGGATATTCCTGAAAAGTGAGGGGCATAACTGATATTGGAATATTCTAGAGGGGCACAACTGATAAAAATCCTATTTTTAGGATTTTTATTCTTTGTTCCCATCTTGACTTCTACAGTATTAGTTAGGATTTTTATCAGTTGTACCCCTCTGAGATATTCCAATATCAGTCATACCCCTCCCTTTTTGAGAATATCAATTATGCCCCCAACTTCTTACCGCTCTATCACTTGTGCCCCTTTGTTAGTCTAACCGTCAATGAGTTGAACTTAACCATGGTTTTTCAAAACATGGTGCAACTAAGAAGGGCATAATTGTCCACACTTCTTCTTCTTCATCTTCTTCCTCCATTTGTTCTTCTTCCTTTCTCTTCATAATTTCTTTCTCTTAATTACACGTTCATGCATCCATTAAATCGTAACATTTTTATGTTTTCACGGATATATCACTCATTACAGATCAAATGGTGAATTTCATGGATTTTTTCAATGAGTTTTTATGAATCAATTAATCAAAAATTTATCCTAACTAAACAAATGCTGAAGTTCTCCCGTTTCAATCTGCAGCCTCCTCCTCCCCTCCTCCTCGTCCTCCAGCAGCCTGTCCCTTGCGATCATTCGAAGCAGCAACCTCCTTGCAACTCCAACGGTAAGATTCCCCTTTGTAGAGGAGGAGGAGGAGGCGAGGCATGACTCAGAGGAGTACAACTGATAAAAATCCTATTAATTACATCCTTCCCTTTTTTTTAATATATCAACAGTGTTCCGGACTTCTTGCACTGCAAAGATATCCCTTGAGAGGGAGATCGTTTGCTGTGGTGTTGTCCCTGCTGTGATAGTGTGAGCTGCTCGATCTTGATCGAGCGGTTCATATGATTTTGCACCGTACGGATCCACAAAAATGTTAAATTGTACGAACTATTCGATCGTGATCGAGCGGCACACATGGCTACTGCAGAATCTGCTGCATTTCGGCCCGTAGCAGACGATCCTCTTTATATCCCTTGTGCCCTTCCGTCACACTGTCCGTCAACAAGTTGAACTAAACCCTCCCCATCCTCCACACTCAAACCCTTAGGTAGCGTTTGGTTCGCGGGTTACCTGCGGGTTAGTGGAGTTTACCCCCCTTAACCCACATCCCCCTCTCTCCCCGTGGGCCCCACTTTATTCCTTTTTTAAAAAATTAAATAAATCAATTTTACATCATCAATCCTATCAAAAAATAATATATTATACCATCATATCATATAAAAATTATAAACTACTCCACTTCTACTCCCTTTTCCAAACTTCAATACAATCACATCACAATAACTACTCACTTTTTCAAACTCCAATACAATCATATCACCCCAAACCCACTTCTAACCCACCCCCAGTTTAACCCTCTATCCAAACACCAAAACACAAAAACGGGTTACCCTCTACCAGTTTAACCCGCCTTAACCCGCCAACCAAACGCACCCTTAGGACTGGGTTGGGGCACCCCTGTACCCCTGTGAATAGTAAACTGTGAAAAGGATTGAGAGGGTTGGAAGAAGGGGTACACCGGTGTACCCCAACCCAACCCAGTCCAACTCAATAACCAAACAGGCCCTTAGACCCTGCCTCCACCTTTGCTACTGTCCTCTCACATCCTCTCATTCCCTCTTCTCGCATCCTACCACCTCCGGCCAATGCTGTGGCCAGAAAGATGCTCGGTTCTTCCTGCATGCAGGAACAAGAACCTTAAGATTCAGCAGGTGGTCGGCGGATCCCTTATCGGCAGTGGTTGATGAAGACCGGATCTAGGTAGAGTGTGGTGGTCTGCTTGGTGGATGGTCAAATGCCGGTGGCTTACTGTTGTGCTCCTCGCCGTTTGTTCTGCAGGTGCTTTGGGTGATGCTTTAGAAGATGGCGGTGTTGGTTCATCTTCGTTCTTGCACTCAGATGTTTTGGATTCACTACCAGAATATGATCGTTTGTCGACGTTTATAAACGTCGAGTTAGATCAAATTAAACGTCGTTCCAGCCTAAGTCGACGTTTATATAATGTCGGCAAGATACGTCACGCTAGCCTCGTCGTCCTAGGATACGTCGATGTTTATATGCAAACATCGGCATTTCCCTACTACCAAACTCGACGTTTAAACGTCGATGTAAAACTGTCTAAAAACTGTTTCAACACGCCGTTAAACTTTTCCCCAACGTTTGAACGTCGACCTAAGGCAATCATGAACGACGTTCGAACGTCGGGCTTGACTAATTGTTTTTATTTTATCATTGATACCATTTCTGAATTGTTTTAACATATAATTTATTTTTATCATTGATGCCATCTAATTTATACATATATACGCATATCCACACATATCAATGGAAATATATATATATATATATTTGAACACTTTATAAAATAATTCAATAATAGAAAATTCTAATTACATACGACATATGTATACTTTACAGAGAAAATGAGTCAATATTACAAAGTTCATATTTAAATTCTCGTTTGAGAAGGTGCCGACGTTGCCCTCGTAACGATGTCACTGTCCTCACATCCATACCTGCACCATCCTGACGGAGATCTGGTATCGCAACACGATCTACATACACTACAAAAAAGACGGGATTAGCGTGCACAGTTCGGCGTGCACCTGGCGTGCACATGTGCTCGCCCCTTAATGAGCGAGCACACTAAGAGCACATGTGCTCGCCCATGAGGGCCGCTGGTTTGAATTTTGCGGAGAGGCGCAGTTACCAGTTTTGAAGAGCACATGTGCTCGCCCATGTGCTCGCTCAACTGTGCTCGCCCACTTGAATTTCCTTGCGCGGATAATTTTAGCGGCTGGATATTTCGGGCGAGCACCTGGCGACGGCCTGGCGAGCACTTAAGTGTGCTCGCCCAGGACCGTAAACAGAACCTGCGAGGCTCTTCTTCCTCATTTCTCACGCAACTCTATCCCATTTCCTCCCCTCCGGCGACCCGCCAGCCCTCCGCCCCGACCCCGACGCCCGTCGTTTTCGTGTTTTGAGTAGATCTACATCTACCACTCAGTATAATCTTTAATCCTTTCTCTTTTTATTTGATTTCATTACCTATTTGTATTGTTTGGATAGATTAGGGTTTAAAATTTTTGTTGAATGTAGTGTAGTATTTTGATAGTTTATATGTGTTTTACATGTTAAGAATAATAGTAGATCATTATAGTATTGTCATTTCGAATTTGATTGTCTAAATAATATGTATAATTGTATGCCCTGTAGGTGTTCGATAAAATGCCTCAACAAACATTATGTTTAAATTTTGTAAATTTTAAATGACAAAATGCTTGTATGATTAGTTAAGATTAGTTATGCTAAAAAAAGATTAGTTACTCAACTTTTATAATGCCTCGGAATAATGTAGATAAAATGACTCAACAAACATTATGTTCAAAAAAGATCAGTTATGAAATTTGTGAATAACTTTAGTTACTCAACTTCAATAATGTAGATACTAGATATTATGAACATCATTAATAACAGTTTTAAAATTTCATATCGTTTTGATATGAGATATGATATACACCATTGTTTATTTTGTGATAATTTATTATCACATTAAATTTTAGTTAATGTGACCAATTATATCACATTAACTTATACATAGGTTTATAATAAGTCCAAAATATGATTTAGTAATTATTATAAAATCTCACAAAATTCTTCACACACAGTGCGTCCTTCCACACCGGGTGGTGTGTGGCCCTGCACAACGGGTGGCGTGTGCAACACATTAGAAGATTTGATCACCTCTAACTGTGTTATATTTTTTTATTTTTTCACAGCACTATTGGACTCACTTTGGGATGTTTATCCCAGACCAATGGTCGTGGATTTTGATATATGCAGGTTCGAATTTTTTTTGCAGGTGCCCATTAACTTTTAGTGACCCAAGCACTGTATTAGGCACTAAATAAGGATCACACTTATCCCTATCCCCATCGTTAATCAGCCAAATATACGTAAATGCCCGGTTAATATAAATGAATAAATATTTTAAGATTATTTTATAGTCTCATTTGTAGCACTTACAAATGTACGACGTAAAATAATCTTAAAGTATTACATTTATATTAGCTTTCCTTAGTTCGGAGGTCCCGGACTAAGGGGGTCCGTAAGGATTCAAATTTACTAAAAGGTGATCCGTGTCACAATGTCTTTATTTCTTACGGAAATTCGGTTCATAACCCCTTCCTCTTCTGTATACCAAATCAGTCCTAGAGGGTGGGCGGCGTGGTAGGGATGTAGCCCTAGAGGGATCCGATGACGACTGGAAAGGGGGCTTAGAGGGTAGGGTTAGGATTAGGGTGGGATACAGGAACCCCGGTGTAGGATTGTTGTTCCGATACCATGTTGAGGGAAAATAAGTTCATATGATAAACGGAGACCCAAGGGCTCTCTTATGAAGGAGAAAAGCCCTGGGTTAATTACACAAGAGATACGTGTAGAAAATGTAAAACATAAAAGCACTGAGAGATACAACTATCTCAACAAACACTATTTAGGAATTTGTCTCAAAACAGTTCAGATCTTTTCAACATAGATTTAAGCAAAAATTTAAATTTCGTTGAGGTGTTCCCTACTAGTTGTGTTGCATCGCCCAGATGCAATGAGAAATTGACAAGGGAAACTACATTGCTGCCCAGATGTAATTCACAATTTACAAGGGTTCTTGCATAAGGAACAGATGCGAGTTAAGTTAGTTCCATTGTATCGCTACTTGGATGCAGTCTAAAATTTGCAAGGGTTCTCGCATGATGACGCATGCGAGTAAAGAAGTTAGTCCAAAAGAGGTTGCAAAGGAAGTTGTGAATATATAGTTGGAATTTTGACACTTTGACTGACAAATCGATGGAAATAGTAGATATGATGGAAAGAAGGAAGATTCAAATATTGTCTCTAAGAGACAAAATGGGTGGAAGAGAAAGCAAGGGAGATCGAGAAGACATGCTTTAAACTTTGGTATTCAGGTAAAGATAAGGGTAAAAATGGTGTTGCAGTGGTTGTTCATAAGGATTTGAAGGATTGTGTGGTTGAGGTGTAAATATTCGGGGATCAAGTTATTTTTGCTAAAAGTGGTACTCGAAGAAGAAATTTTGAATATTATCTCAGTTTATGTACCGCAAAGTGGTTTAGATGAAAGGATTAAATAAGCTTTTTGGAAGGATTTGGATAAGGTTATGCAAGAAATCCCACAAAGAGATGATTTACCTAGGTGAAGATCTTAATAAACATGTGGGAAAAGATGCTACAGGGTATACTAGTGTTCATGGAGGACATGGCTTCGAGGATAGAAATGAAAAGGGAAAAGTCATTCTAGATTTTGCAACGACTTATGATCTTTTCATAGCAAACACTCTCTTCAAGAAGAGGGAAGGTGGCATGACTAGAACACATATAGATTACTTTGTGGTGAAAAGAAGATATCAGTTATGTTGCAAAGACTGCAAAATAATTCTAGAAAAGAGTTTGACCACCCAACATTGCTTGTTACTCATGGTTGTGCAGGACTGGTAAAGAAAATGAAGGTTTCCAAGATCACTAGAACTAGATGGTGGAATCTTCAGTTGCAGCAATCAAGCTTCCGAGTGAAGGTTTTAGAAGACTTGTTTGGGATTGTAACGGAAGTACAAACGAGAGGCAGTAGCATCTTGTATCTGAATGGTAGCCAAAGAAATGCTAGAGACGAGTCAAAGGAGGAGCTCCAAGTCAGAAGGAGGCTTGGTGGTGAAGTAGAAGGGTGCTGGTGCAAGAGAAGCTTGAAAATAAAAGAGCATGCTTTAAAGCTATGTCTAAGGATAGAACATAAGAAATTGTCACAAACTATAAAATAGCGAAGAAGGAAGTAAAGAAGATTGCAAGCAAAGCGAAGTCAAAAGCTTATGAAGTCCTGTACAAAAATCTTGACTCTAAGGAGGACCGGAAGGATATATTCAGGTTGGCCAAAGCACGATAAAAAAAGACCAAAGACATTTCTCAAGTGAGATGCACTAATAGAGAAGGAAATAGAGGGATCACTTTGGGAGATCTAACTAGTAGTGAAAGTTACTTGAATAGTACAAGCTATAGAAGAATATAAAAGAAGTAGAGGAGGATTTGAAGGCTATGAGATATGGGAAAGGTGTAGGACTTGATGATATTCCTATAGAAGTATGGAGAGTTTTAGGTGAACGTGATTTGACTTGGCTTACAAATTTTATTCAATTTTATTTGGCAAAGTAGGAAAATGCCTGAAGATTGGAGGAGAAGCATCGTGGTGCCTCTTTAAAAGAATAAAGAAGACATTCAAAATTGTTTAAATTACAAAGGTATCAAGATGATGAGTCACACTATGAAAATTTAGGAACGTGTAATCGAAAGAAGGTTGAGGTATTTTTTCAAAGTAAAAGAAAATCAATTTGGATTCATGCCAAGTCGCTCAAGTATTGAAGTTATCCACTTACTGAGGAGAACAGTGGGGATTTATAGAGCAAAAAGAACATCTATATGGTTTTTTATTGATTTAGAGAAGGCTTATGACTGTCTCAAGGGAGATATTGTGGAGAGTTTTGAAGAATAAGACAAGTATTTGTCTTATACATTAACCTCATAAAAGATATGTATGATAAGGTTTCATCTTGTGTAAAAATACAGTCTGAGAAGATTGACTATTTTGACATCAACATTGTCCTGCGTCAAGGTTATGCGTTGAAACCTTTCCTTTTTACCTTCAGTATGGACGATTTAACAAGTCACATTCAAGAGGAGGTACTTTGGTGTATGTTATTCGTTGATGATATTGTGTTGATTGATGAGACTAAAGATGAAGTAAATGAAAAGCTTGAGGTCTAGAGACATGCATTGGAGACTAAAGGATTTCGTATAAATAGGGCTAAGACTGGATGTATGGAGTGCACTTTTGATGGAAGCAATGGTGAAGTAATCGAGGTGAAGATCAGTAACGATAACATTCAGAAGAGAGACTATTTTAGATAATTAGGATCTATTTTGCAACATGGTGGGGAAATTGATTTAGACGTTACTAATAGATTAAACGCGGGCTGGCTAAGGTGGAAGGAGCCTTTATGTGATAAGAAAATTCCTTTGAAAATCAAAGAAAATTTTTACAAAACAACTGTAAGACCGGTTGTGCTTTATGGATCTAAATATTGGCTTATGAACCATAGACATGTGCAAAAAATGACAGTAGCGAAAATGAAAATGCTAAGGTGGAAGTATCGACACGCGTAAAGATCAAATTCGAAATGATGTAATTAAAAATAAACTTGGTGTAGCTTCGATCAAAGATAAGATGCAAGAAAATCGCTTAAGGTGATTTGGCCATTTGGAAAGGAGCTCAACTGATGCACCGGTGAAGAGATGCGAGTTTTGAGATGTTGAGCCGGTTAAGAGAGGGCGAGGAAGACGTAAAAAGTGTTGGAATGAGAGACTATACGAAGGGATCTTATATGATCCAATATCATAGTCAACCGTATCATGATATATCGACGATATATCGGTATTGACAAGTGGTTGATATATCGTCGATATTGCCGATTTTTCCTTTGAAAGGCTATTTTCTTCACAAAATCGGTTCGATATTGACGATATGGAGTCAATATATCATCGATATATTGACGATATATTGTATCGACATGATACTGATACCGATATTGATATTATCTACACTGCCCAAGATAAATCTGAATGGAGGCAAAGAATCCATGTAGCCAACCCTATTTAATGTAGGAAAAGGCTTTGTTGTTGTTGTTTGTTTGTACTCTAGACAGACATGAATTATTGCCGTGGAAGTATAATAGGTTTAAAAAGGCAGAGGCAAATGGTGTCACCCTTTGGAGAATATATTTTTCTAATTATGAAATGGCAAAAAATTGCAATAAAAGAAACGTGGTAGCCATCCAAATAGCATCAATAACTCCTTATACCATTAATCAATGACAAAAAGTTCAGGTAAGATTTTAAATTTAGCACTATTATATACTCAATAGGGGGCAGCAGGTCTAGTTCCAGCATGAATAAGAATTCATTTCCATTTGTAATATAAAATCCATTAATAGTTCCCTATATCTAAGAAGCTATAGTTTGGAAATTAGATGAAATACTATAAGTGCTAATGTGATAAGTGTTTGACAGATTTAGAGAGAAAAACAGTCGAAAACATTTTCCCTCGCAAGAACAAGGATCAGTATAAACTAAATTCATATCATCTTTGATTTCTTAACAAATTTCTCACTATATTCCAGTGGAAAATCAATAATGAGTCTTTCATAATTTTCCAAGCTTTTCCAATCATCTGTACACACACATACATAGAATGTTAGTTTAGAAGCATCCACCATACAAAACCAAAAGCCGCAAGCAATCATCTTCCCGCATCAAGACCTCTCACACATTACGTAGGAACACATGATAACCCCCTTAAAATCATATCATAGAATTAACAACTTGAAAGACGTTAAATCTGTGGTAAAAACTGTTGAAGGGGAGAAAAACATCCAACAATTCAAAATATAAACACCTAATAGAATATAAAACCCAGCCATATATTCCATTATTCTTTGAAATAAAAACAGTAAATACGCCCACATTCCATTCCACGAACTACTCACTTTAACTTTTTTACATATATCAATATTTTTGTAATGTGCGTCTGCGTTCAAAAATAGTACTGTAAACCCACAAAAACCTTCAAAGTCCTTTCTTCTATTCATCTCAAATGTGAAAGAAGATCAAAATCACTTGCATGCACACACGCATTCATCCAAAAAATCCAATCTTTCCGCTCTGCCTGAACGAAAAATCCCATCTTTCCATCTACGTACAAGTCCAAACAGCACCAAAAACATCCATCTAAAACCAAAATCCAATCTTTTACCCTTACCAGCACCAAAGATTCCACCTTTCCTTCCACCCACCATTCTCTATAAGAAAAAACGGGAAAAAAAAGAGAATCCAAATTTTGGGTGCTGACCCCATGAGATTGACCCTGAGTTGGATGCTGAGCTCGGTGAAGAACTCATAGAGCTGGCCGAGGTCGGCGGCATTGCCGTGGGAGTAGAGTATGGTAAGCTTGGCAGCGGGGTTCTTGACGTAGACGGCGATGATCTCGTTGCCCCTGTGGGAGCAGAGCTTGAGGACGTCGACGCTATCGCTGCGGGTTTTTCCGGAGATAACAGCGCGACCGGTGGAGTCGTCGATGGCGACGGTGTATGAGGGAGGAGAGGGCGGGAAGAAGGCGAACTTGGCGGCCATGGAGGAGGTCACGCCCCCCATTGGGGACGGAAGGCGGGGGACGACCAACCCCGGAAGAGATTAGGGGGGTTTTAGGTTTAGGGTTAGGGTTTGGAGAGGTTGTCGGAGGAGGGAGGTGGGTGGGGGAGGAGGAGGAGAAGAAGGGGGGAGACGAAGAGAGAGAAGGGGAGAGTTCGAAATTGGAGGAGGAAATTAGGGGGGATTGAGAGATATTTTTTGAATTTTTATTTGAAAACTATATATATATATATATATATATTTAGCTAATTAAAAAATCGTAATTGTTATGGTAGAAGTCCTTTTTTTCAATACTTTCCTTACTTTGGGGAGAGAATGAAAGAACTTTTTTTTGTCTATTTCGATTTGTGATGTCTTCCTATTCTTAACTTTTGATCATTCTTGGATGAATGTCTTGCTCCTCGATCATGTTTAAAATATTTCTTCTTCTTCTTTTTTAAACACGCTAATAAAAATATCAAAAGAAGAAGGTGATAAGTTAAATTTGGTTACATACAAGGATGACATAACATCAAAAAAAACTAGAGGCTTCGAGAGAGAGTAGTCGCATCCATATGAGGAAAAGAGTGCTTAATCAATTCTCGAAAAGAGACTCATATTCGACAGGCATACTAAACAAAACTTGTATATCCAACAATGTTAAGACTACTTCAGAACATAGCAAGATCATCGAGTACATCATAAAATAAAGGAGTGCAACTCTTAAAAACTTTTTTTGTAAAATCATAGTAGGTCTTTCTTTTCAAAAAGTCCTAATAGTGAGTGAAGAAACTCGGAGTAAGAAAATTGAGCTTTTAAGGGAAAGGAGAACCGCGGAGGTTGAAGGGAGGAATGGTGTTATCAGAATAGTTTTTAGAAACACTTAGGTAACAATCTAGGGAAAAAAGCGTTCATAATATATGGAATTAACTTCGGAACTAAAAAGAACAATATATTCCATCAAATCTTCTTGTTAAAAACACAATGAGCATCATTTAGCAAGATGAAAGACACTTCATCTGAGATTGTTGATGGTAAGAATTTTATTGTTAAATAGTATATGTGTAAAGAAATAAAGCTTAGGAGGGAAGGATTTAGTTGAGATGATGTTGGAAATAATCTTGAAGTCATCTGTTAAAGAGGATATAAACACATGGGATTTTTACACCCATAACCCTGAGTAATTCCTCAATATCATTCATAACCCCGCATAATCGTGAATTACATGAGAAACCTTGAATAGTCACTTCGCCTCACACCCATAACCCTCCGTTAATTTTAAACGTTATCTCAACCATATAGATGAGTTAATCTAACCAATGAACATTTAAGATTACCCCAAATAAAAAAATGAAAATAAAAATCCTCCAAAGCCTTGACCAGGTCGGCTGGGAGGCTGTAGTGCTGGGGGGCTCCATCGATCGGTGGTGGGGGGCCTCCATCAGCTAGACGGGCTGCGTGCTCGGGCGGTTGCATGCAGGCTCCGGGCGCGAGGGGTGGGCGATTGCGAACGTCATAAGGGATTGTAGAAGGTCGTCGGTCAACTGAAGTGGGGGTTACAGAGGTGCGGGGCAGGGAGCGACCGAGCATCGACCGAAGTGGTGCGGGTTAGCAACTGGGGGCAGGGGGCTCTACCGAGGAGGATCGATTCGGGGAAGGGAGGGGGGTCTGAGCTCTGTCGAGGGGGGAGGGGGGCTCTGAGTTGTGCCGGGGGAGGAGGGAGGGAGTCGGTCAGGGGAGTGGCTCTGAGCTCTGCGGAGGAGGGGGTGGGGGAGGTCGGGGGAGGGTCGGTCGGGGTAGGGGGAAGGTCGGGGGGGAGGAGGGAGGGAGGGAGGTCGAGGGAGTGGGTCGGTCGGGGTAGGGGGAAGGGTCGATCGGGGTAGGGGGAGGGGGGACTCTGAGCTGTGCCAGGGGGGTGTCGGTCGGGGGAGTGGCTCTGAGCTTTGGGGGGAGGAGGGAGGGAGGTCGGGGGAGTGGGTCGGTCGGGGTAGGGGGGAGGGTCGGTCGGACGGAGGGGGATGTCGACCAGGGGAGGCGTGCTTTTGAGCTCGGCCATGGGGGGTGAGCAGGGGAGGAACAAGCGGTCGAGCAGGGAAGGGGGTGGTTGACAAGGGAGCTTGACGTCGACGCGTGGGGGAGCAGATCGGCGTGGGGGGAGGAGAGCTCGCCACCGCCGGGGGAGGGGGTGCAGAGCTGGTCGGTCAAACCGGGGAGAGGGGGGTTAATGGTTGATGGTATATCTTGCAAATAAGAATGAACGCCAGGGGCATTTTTGTCTTTTTAAATGGAAACCGTCAAATATAACGGTTACCCTAAACGGAACATAACATAGGGTTATGCCGTGTAAGAGTTAAGCATTACTCGGGGTTTCTCATGTAATTCGCGATTATGCGGGGTTATGAATGATATTGAGGAATTACTCTGAGTTATGGATGTAAAAATCCCTAAACACATTTGGTCAAGAAATACTCAATTTAAAACCCAAATTAGTATTATCATGATCAGAAAGTGAATTTATAACCTAGGATATTTTATACTCTAACCTTAATTGTATTGGCAATGACATGACGTGGTAAATGTGTCTTCTAATTTTTTTTATTGTCGTTGACAATTATATGATATATATATAGTATAGAGTGGCCACGGACTCTTAAAAGATTGGCACGAAATCCAACCTTTGTTAAATTGTTGCATGCCAGAGGATTCAAACCCTAGATGTGATGAAACCCAAAAAATAAAAGGCATTTCAGACTCTAAATTTTTTATCTTGGTTCAAAGAGATTTCTACCTAATTTTGGAAGGATATGATATCGAATGCACATCTCTATGTTTTGACCCTCCGTGGATGCCCTTGAAAAGTTGAAAAAGTTTATACAAAACGATTTTTTGTTTAAACTCATCATGCATCGAATTTACTAGGTGATTTAGGGAAAGTATTCATCGAAACACCAAAATATGCGATGGTATCTGAGTTCAATTTATGCTCGGGTCGAACAAAATTTGTCATATAAGAAGATGTTAACCACAAGTACTAATTACTAGCAACAAAATAGGCATGCAATGACAAATGTCCCTCCTTAAACGCTAGTAATTGTTGCTATTTAGCACAATCATTGGCATAAAAATTATAAAAACATCAACATAATTGTTGCATGATTCGTCGAAAACGACATACTTCCATCGCTAAATGGCAACAACTATCCTTCAATGTGTCCTGGTAATTCCGTGGAATATCTACAGTAGATAGTGTAGCAGCAAATCTCTGAAAGTCGCCCGTTGGTCTGTGAAGGGAGACCTATGAGGCAATAGGATAGGAGGCACACGACCGCTTCTGCTTTCGAAGTGCAACAGGTAAATCCATATCTGTAGAAGTGTCCTGTATCCTGGGAGTATCCACTTGTAAGGAATGTTGCACAGATATATCATCAGACCCATCATTACAAAACTATATATCAGAACAAACCTGAGGCGTAGTGACGGATGGATGTGTGCCAGGAGCAGAGATAGGCCGACGAGTGTAGCTTGATTCAAATAAGTATATATATAAAAGTTCACGACCCTTGATGAAGACATACCGAAGGGCTACAATCGTTACACATTCCTAAAATACTTAGATTCTAAGGAGCTTCACTGTTAATCGAACCGAAACTTCATGAATCAAGGGCGAGCCGAAGTGAATCGAAACAACATTTTCATCTTATCAAACTGAATCGAATCCGAGACTCTAAAAATACTAAATGAACAGAACATGGGTTGGTTTCATTTGTTTACACCCATAATTGTTGTATTTTTATGTACTACTTCTAAGACGTCATGCTCTCGACTACCTCCTTTCATTTAAACTATGATAAGTATGGTGATATCATCATTATGTGATTGTATTCATCATTCAGATATTACTCGTATAGTCATGTTTCTCTTTTTAAAATCTAATTAAAAATGTTGCTATTCATAAATAAAAAAATGCACTATATAATTAAATAAAAATCATATATTTGGATAGGATCAATTATTAATAGATTGGATTTGGTTTGAAGTCGCGACTTTTGAAGAGCGTAATTTAAGTAAATTTAGAAATATATAATCAATGACCTTTTTGTTCAAATTTAATTTTAAGTCAAAATTAATAAAAAAATAGTTTTTCCTATCTTATGAAGTTCAAGTTATTTATTATTCAATAACTTCATCATATATTTCTAGGACACGTTAAGAAAATAAAAAAATGACATTTGTATAACATGTATCCCAATTTAATCTAGTATAGCCCCCTGGCTATAAAAGTCTGGCTTCATCCCTGGTCTTATTCGTCTACTAGTGCCACTCTATGGTCGACTCTGAACGTACTCCATGACTAAGTTTTCACAATCATAGACTTTGATGCACTCCTCTATTTGGACCTACATTATCTATATACATATGTTGAAGTTGGGTTTCTTTCAAACTCTTTGTGTCACGACCCCATTTCCTGGGCCGTCGGATTCTCCCATATCCAGATCTGGTTACTCAAAAATAATTTATTCAGCAATCACAACTAACATTCAGAAATAGACTACAAATAAAAATACTCAGAAGAAAGTATTTCAACACTTTTCCATTCACAAAATAAAGTTCAGATGATACATTGTCCTACTATAACCATTTACATGTACATTAGCTTGAAAGGAAAATATACAAAAGATTACTGACTACCTTAAAGAGTAAAGCTACTGTGGCTGGCTGGATGTCTAGTATGTAAGCTGGATGAATTTTTAAAATCCTTGCGATGGCTCACCGATACCTGTTGGGTTTTCCATAAATCATAGGATAGCGAATGCTAAGTAACGAAGAAGAGAAAAGCAAACAAATTGTGTAATTTTTCAAAACTTGATATCACAAAAATTTTATTCCTTCTCGTTAATTTAAGTCCTATTCCTTTCTATTCCACATCACCAGGGGAACCCCACCATTCTTGGACTCCGAAGCTGTGGACCCTTCGGGATTAGAGATTGTGTTGATCTTGGTAAGCTTATGCCGTCGCACGTCACCTCAACCAATCCTCCAATACTACCCTGACAATTTTCTTTTTCTTTTATTAAACAGGGTCTCAACCCTTAGCCTGGAAAATCAAATGAGCACACCGTCCTCGAGGACTCGGTTGCTTAAAACCTCAGGCTAACATTTAATCATATAACCTAGCGGCTTTAAATACTTGTTATCCTGACCCAGCCGCTATTGAACCACCCGTGCCTCCACATGGCATGACCACATCTTCCGTCGTTCAATCCGACGATATTGGCTCCCGGTACCACGCGTTGCAAAACATTCATTTTGTGCGCACTTAACATAACAGGGGCAACCGTGTACCACCTAAGTAGGGAAACTCCAATACGGGTTCCTTCCGACAAACCTACAGGTTGCATGCCCGACCTGTAGTTCTATTGCCAGTCATCCTTAACGTGACACACGATCCTTTTCAGGATCCAACTCAAGCCAAATCAATTCCCATGATGTAATTCTTTCGTTAAATCTTCGATTTGCATAATTAGCAATATTTAGTATATAGTTACATATATATTATTCATAACCATATATACTCGTATTTATGCCTATTTTAACTCTCAAACCCTAACTTTCAGAGTCAACGCATCAATTTGATGTGTAAACCCTATTTTAGTGGGAATTATAAAGCAATTCTTCAGACTTTTTCAAAAATGACCAAAATTAGGGTTCTTTGTAGCAAAGAATACAAAATCAAGAATTTCAATAATTTCGTATGAAAACCCAATAGCAAAAGGAAGAATTTCGTTACCTAATCGAGCTCTCTCTCGTTTATGTAAGGCTTTATCGTGTTTCGTTTTTAGAAAGTCTATTTTAAGGCTCCTGAAAAGATCGAATTTCATTTTCGTATCAAAAACATTAAGAACGTGTCAAGAACAGGAAGAACGAATAAAGAACGTGGAGAACGTGAAGAACACGAAGAACACCAAGAACATATTTTCTCTTAAATTTTCGGCAGAGTTTCCCCTTATATCGGGACATATTTCTCGGAAAATTTCGGCAGAGTTTCCCCTTATATCGGGACATATTTCTCAGAAAATTTTGGCAGAGTTTCCCCTTATATCGGGATATATTTCTCAGAAAATTTCGCCAGAGTTTCCCCTTATATCGGGACATATTTCAAAATAAGAACGAAAAGAGTTTCCTCTATAAAATCAATCGAGAGGAAAATAACAACGAAACTGAAAGAATATACTCAAATAACAAGAGATGAAGAATCGGTAGACACCACGCATCTTACGTGAGTGAACGTTTGACGAATCACAGGGTCACTGACGTGCATAGCCGCCCGCACCTAAGTAGGGTATTACACAGATTTCTCCATCAAAATAATTATAAAAGCATAATAGAAAGAACAAAAACATAAACGATGAAGAATTGGTAGACACCACGCGTCTTAGATGAGTGAACGTGTGACGAATCACATGGTTACTGACGTGCATAGCCGCCCGCACCTAAGTAGGGTGTTATACAGATTTCTCCTCGAACCACAACAGGAAAATGAATCGGAAAGAAAGATGAATCAAGAACAAAACTTGGAAGAACAAGAGGATGAATTGAAAGCCTAGCTTACGAAGCAAACTAAGAGAGGATCGTACCTTTCTCCTCCTCGTTCTCCCGGCAGCGCTTCGCTAGCGCTCCTCCCTCGCCTCCCACTCCTCCTCCCGACCTCTCGACCCTGGCCCTTGGGGTGGTGGTGGTAGTGGAAGTCGTAGAGAATGAATGGGTGGGGGATCTATTTATAGGCCCCGGAAAACCACTAACCATGGTTAGAAAACCATGGTTTAGGCCTTAAGCATGGTTTAGCAGTCCATGGTTTTGGCCCATGGTTTTGGCCAAAACCTATCCCAAACTTGGGGCTTAAGTTAGAACATTCCATAGGATTGTAGATTCGCTAATGACACTTAATTAACACTAATCGTGATTAACTTTCACTAATCGCGATTTAACTTTCGCGGTTTACGCTTATCTTTAGCTAACTATTGATTAGTGTTTCCTAATGATCATTAGCGGTTTTCAATCTATCATTAGTTTCTTTAATCATGTTTAATTAGTATTAATGACAGTCATTACGGGTTAATGACATCTTAGCCTTCCTTACTTATCTTTCTTTCGAAAATTATAACAATTCGAAATGAAGTCCAATTCACCCGAAACAAATTTCTTTGGTTTTCTCTTGACGAGACAGATCTTATTATATAGGATTCGAGATATGCCAAGTTTAAGGCTTTACACTTTGACCGTGGCTTTGCCTGCGAATTTATTTATCTCTACATTATCTTCACAATGTCGATTCTCCAAAGCTCTTCCCCTACTACACGTGTCACACCACTGATTTCTCCTTCCTCCCTCTCTCTCCAATGACGGTTCTCCCACTTCCCCTACTACACGTGTCACATCACCGATCTCTCCTACCCTCCTCTCTCTCTCTCTCTCCTGTATGAGCCCGAGCTTAGTCCCTTCTCTCCTTTGTAGCAAAAGCTACATGCAACTTACCTCTTACCCTCTTCTCATCTCTCTTCAATGACTTCATCTCTGCATGTTCCTTCTCCTCCGTATGCAGCGACTACTTACCACTGCTGCCATCGAATCCCAATGCCGAAAGGGTGGCAAAGGAGATCATAGTAGTGCTAAAGATGGTGGTGGTGACAGGGGTAGGGGGTGGAGAAGGGGTAGTAGGAGGATAGCAAGTGGGGGTTGGGCTTTGACAGCTTGGAGTTGCAGGCGGTAGCCAAAGAGGAGTAGGAAAATAGGGAGGAGAGGAGCTTGTTGCTCCTCTGATAATCTATGGGGTACATGAATGCTCCTTTCCATTTCCTCTCTCCAAATGACGATGCATATTTCTCCACTTCACTATTTGTGTTACATGTCCATGCTTCCTTCTCTGAAATTCGTGACGAGCTTCTCGACTTCGACATCTTCAAATTTCGAGAGAGAGCTAATACTGTTAGCAATGTGAGCCCGAGGCGAACCATTCCTACAATAAATGTTATTGTAATAAATAATTTATCAATAAAAGTTATTGATTGTGTTTCACTCCCTTTCTGAGATTGATTGAATGAATGCACTATAAGGTCTCTCTGTACAACAAGGGCTATGTACCATGGCCAACTTAATAATCATACAGCTATTGATTCATTGATTGAATCATAGAGGCTGATGCTTGGATAAATATCTAAGGAGTTAGATAGAGGACTCATCAAGCATCATCAAATGATTGCTAAGTGATAATTTCAAGCCTGAGTAGGAGATGGTAATCCTTGCTCATTAGGCTGATATCTGACGGACCTCTTGATGCAGGTCCTCTGCATGGGAATAGTGATTCGGAGGTTTCAGATTAGTTGAGTCAATGGGTTGACTTGACAAGATCGAGATAATCAAAGACCTATGTTGAATACTGTCACAACATAGGCATGCATCCTCTGACCAGAGACAGATGTGTTGTTGTATGTCTGAGTATGTACATTTGGCAGACCAATAGGTTGATGACCTAACCAAGGTCTATACACCGGCGAGCTGGTGTGCATGTAAGGACATATGAGTAATACGATCTCTCAAAGGAATCATACAGATTTACATGTGAATCGGGAGACATGAGCTCACTCATGAGGTATTGGGACTGATCAAATTCCATATATGGTCGTAATGCTTTGGAAGCATAACATGAATTTTAATGTAAGATATATGCTTTGGGAAAGCATATGATCTATACCAATTTCCAATGACCAAGATCGAGAAACTTAGTGATCAAACCCTGAAGATAACAGTTTAAAAGTGATCTTTATTTTTAGGATGATCATAGGTCTTCCAGTATGCAGGATGTACATGTGTTGGGAATACATGAGGGTGATTTGATCATAAACGATTGTATAACTATGACGCTTCCATTTCGAGGGAGTGATAA
Organism: Ottelia alismoides; assembly: GCA_037367405.1. NCBI lineage: Eukaryota > Viridiplantae > Streptophyta > Magnoliopsida > Alismatales > Hydrocharitaceae > Ottelia > Ottelia alismoides. The sequence goes on along the minus strand of JAZKJV010001889.1, from coordinate 81,861 downwards.
AACAGATTTGGATTTTAGTCTCCTCTCAGAAGAGAAGTAGCCTAATCTTAGTCCATGTACTGGACATTTATCTCAATGAAATCCAGATGCAATAAGAAGATTAGGTTTACGGTCTTGATTTAATCAAGCATCTATGAGAGGTCTATGAAATCTGGATTTGAGATGTGATCTCAATATCCAAGTCACTATACGTGGAACAATACAAATCGCCATGTCCTTATCTCCAAGTATCTGCGGATAAATCGCATTATTCTTGAAGGAGTTCAAGAATAATTCCATTGTTGAATTATATCTGAGCATTAAGAGAATGATAATTAAATGTGATTTAATTATCTTGATGTATGAGGAAATTATCCAATATAATAAAATGTGATTTAATTATTGTGGATAAGAATAATGTGTATAGCAATATGCAATTATTCCTAATATATTATAAATGTGATTTATAATGTATTAGAGAGAGATAATTATAATTTATATTTGTTGATTAATTATTAATGTATATTGGATACACATTGTGTAATTAATTGAAAATGTAAATTATATTTTGTTTTGGGTTGTGAATGTAATTCACAAATTTCCAATGTTAAGATTGCAATATTCTCAAAATTAATTGTGGATTATTTTTGAAGAATAAATCACAACAAAAGTTGTTGGATTAAATAAAGGAGATTTCCATGGAGATATGCAATCTAATGAAATCTCATGAGATCGCTCCCACTTGCAATTAAGTGGACGGCAACCATAACCAATATGGAAATTGGTGGCCGTCCACCATGATTTATGGGGATGCAATCTCCATGTTGGTAATCTCCCTTTATTTGATTGGTTTAATTTAGGATTGATTTATATTTGATTTCTCAAATATATTTGAGCTAAATTATATTATTAGTTGTTGGCTTTGACCAACAATAATCTTGATCATTGGATTAAACATAAATCAATCTCATGCATTGATTTTATGTGTCACATTGATTGAGATTCATGGATCCCAAAATCCTATAAATAGAGAGGCATACCATGCTCTCTAATGCTATGCTTTTGGAAGCACATCTCTCTCTCTTCTCTCCCCACACGTCAACTCTCTCTCCCTCTCCTTGGTGGCCGTCCACCATATCCTAGAGAAGAAAACCGTCAACGCCTTCGCCACCGCACCGCCGCTTCGACGTTCTTCGGTTCTCCATCTTCTTGTAGTGCTACGCTCGCGAAGAAGACGTTCGATCTCGTACAACGAGATCAGGAGTTCATCGTGCTTGGATGAACTCGTTGGATTGCGAGGATCACACGGCTCATCCCCGCACTCGCAAGCTTCTTCTCCGGCAATCGGACTTGAGACAGGAGGTCTCTTTTCGTAGAGACTCGATCAACCATGCTTCAAGAGGTATTCCTTTATACTTGTTGTGGTTCTAGATGAAACGATCCGACAATCATTCTTGGATTATGTGGTTTCATCGCATGAATTTTTTTAAATTCCGCTGCATATAACAACTAGTACGACTAATATTTCTACGTCGTATTCGATACGATGCTCACGCTTCCGTGATGTGCTTGAGGATAATACCATATCCTTCAAGTGTTATCAGAGCCTTAGGTCGAAGGTTTAGGATACGATCTGTAAACCTAGGATGACTTGGGTTCGTTAAGGTTGCGAAAGTCTTTGTCGCATTTGATTTTCGTACACCTGTTTAGTGAATGAATTCGGCCTATTTAAAATGTTTAAACACGAATTAATCACTTGTATTTTGTTCCCTATTAAATAAGGAAACCATAGGATCTGATTTTATGCAATTTGGATTCCGTTTGCTCGAGATATGGTTGTTTTAATGAACATGTATTCATTGTTGCGGGAACTGCGAATCCTAACATGATTAATGAGTTAATTACTATTTTTATACACCTAGAAATGCGTGAAATATCACTTAGGTTCTATCCTAAATCAAATTAGCATTGTTTGAAAATTGATTTTATCTGATTTGGATTTAAATTGACTGAGATATGTTAATTTTATTAAGTAGGGGTCACTGTTGAAATTACAATCCTAATGAAGAACCATGTAATTGTAAATTAGTGAAATTAATTATTAATTTCATGAAATAATTATGGAAAATATTTGATAAATATTGGAAGATGATTATTTCCTTAATTGACTTGGCCTCAACTAATAAATTGATTAGATTTGATCTAGATCATAATTGGAAACACAATTATCAAACTCCTTACTTGAATAGGATTGGGAATTTGTTTAGCAAATTTCCTTATAATAAAAAATATTTTGATTATTACTATATGGTATAATTTCGGTTGAAGAACCAATGATCATCTCAACTACAAATTGATTTATTTGACATTATCCTTTCATGAGGTGGATATGGTGTCCAGTCGGAGAGCATTGGGGTAGCGGGTTGTAACGTATGTGGTCCGTCCCACTCTCGTCGGTACTGGCCATGACAGCGGGTAGGGACTCGATAATGCCGGAGAAATAAAGATGTATTTTCTAATTATTAAAATCTGAATTAATACGTACTTTGAGATAATACCATATATGTATTCAAGTAAAAACAATCAAGTTTGTTGATTGAATTGGATTGGTAATTAATTTAATATGATTGAATTAATTACATCCAATTAAAAACACTCTATTATGAATAAATGTGTATTTTCCTTGGAAGAATTAAATATATGAATGTGATTCATAATATTTAATTAAAATTTGAATATTAGGTGGAAGATCACATAAGTGACATCCATGGTCTCCCGTCAAGGCGAACGATTCCGTCGCCAGATATATGTAGGAGACGACTGTCCGAAGTGACAGCTCCTGCATACGATCCATTTGGATTGGGTTCGTCGCTTCTCAAAAGAGTAAAGACGTACTTATAGTGACCCCAATATCGGGTCCTCATATTATTGGGGTGATATTGGATTGCGCATAACGAGTTGTATTCCTGTTGACGGTTGGTTCGATTAATGACGGGTCAACATCACCTTAGGGGTGGTAGACCTGAGTATTAAAGACTGAATTAGGAAATGCAAGTTGGACTTGTAAAGCGGAATGTTTTCCCGCTTCTCTTTATTGGAGTTATAGGTTCTCATATTATTGGGATATGACAAAGATAAAGAGGAGATCCCAGTTCTTTCTTGAGATATAGCGGTAAGTATCTCTTACTTTTAAAGTGATTAAGGGAATAAACTTTCAAGGTTGACATAGCAAGAACAATTTGATTTAAAAAGCCTTAATCAAATATCATAAATATGAATATATGATATATGTTCTAATATAGTGCATTCTCAATTTCAGAAAATGAAGTCCATGAACCCACTAAGCAGGCTTCTGGAGGTCAACCAGTTGACCGGTCTGTTGGAAATGCGAGCCCACGGCGAGCCATTATGCAATAAATGTTATTGCAATTCACTCCTTAATCTGAAATGAAGAATACATAATTTGCATAATAGGTCCCTTAGTACAATTAGGGTTATGTACCATGGCCATCTTGATGATCATACAGCTGTTGATTCAACTATTGAATCATAGAGGCTGGTGCTTGTATGAATATCTAAAGAGTTAGATTGAGGACTCATCAAGCACCGTCAGATGATTGTTAAGAGATGATCTCCAGCCTGAGAAGGAGATGGCAATCCTTTTTTTTCTCTAAAGGCTGATATCTGACCGACCTCTTGATGCAGGTCCTCTGCATATGAATAGAGATTCGGAGGTGTCAGATTAGTTAGGTCAAAGAGTTGACTTAACGAGATCGAGATAACCAAAGTCCTATATCGTATGCTGTCATGATATAGGCACACATCCTCTGACCGGAGACAAATGTGTTACTATATGTCTGAGTATGTACATTTGGCAGACCAATAGGTTGATGACATAATCAAGGTCTATACACCGGCGCGCTAGTGTGCATATAAGGGCATATGAGTAATACGATCTCTCAAAGGGATCATACAGGTTCAGTTACTGAACCGGAAGACATGAGCTCACTCATGAGATATTGGGAAGAATCAAATTCCGTGCGCACGGTCGTCTCGCTTTGGAAGCTTGACTGAATTTGTAGGTTTGATATATACTTTTGGAAAGTATATGATCAAGACTTAGGTATGATATATGCTTTTGGAAAGTATATGATCGATACCGACTCCCAATGATCGAATGAGAAACTTACTGATAAAACCATGAAGTAGACAGTATAAAGTTGATCCAATACTTCGGGTTTAATCTGAGTCTTCCAGTATGCAGGATGTACAGGTATTGGGAATACCTGAGGGTGATGTGATCATAAACGATTGTATAACCATGACGCTTCCATTCCTAGGGAGTGATGAAACGGGTCTAGATTTTAGTGACTCCTCTCAGTAGAGAAGTGATCTGATCTTGGTCCAAGTGTTGGACATTGATCTGAATGTGATTCAGATACAATGAGAAGATTAGATTTACGGTCTTGATTTAATCAAGCATCTATGGGAGGCCCGCGATCTGGATTTGAGATACGATCTCAATATCCATGTCACTATACGTGGAACAATACAATCGCCCTGTCTTTATATCCAAGTATCTGCGAAGAAAGCGCATTATCCTTGAAGGAGTTCATGGATAATTCTATTGTTGATTTATGTATCCGAGCATTGAGAAAATGGATAATTAAATGCGATTTAATTATCATGAATAATATGAATTTGATTCATATTATAAAGAGAGTTATCTAAGATAATTAAATGTGATTTAATTATCAAAGATGTAAATAATGTGAATGTGATTCATATTATTTGGACACAAGAGAATAGAGATCCACGATGATTAAATATGATTTAATTATCATGGATATGAATAATGTGGATAGCAATATTCATATTAATCAAATATATTATAAATGTGATTTATAATATATAAGAGAGAGATGTTTGTAATTTACATTTGTTAATTAAATGTTAATGTGAATTGGATTCACATTGGACATTAAATTGAAAATGTAATTTACATTTTGTTTTGGGTTGTGGATGTGATTCACAAATTTCCAATGGCATGATTGCAATATTCACAAAATAAATTGGATTTATTTTTGTGAAATAATTTGCGACAAAAGTTGTTGCAAATATTGGAGAGAATCATAAGATAATGTAATCTCATGTAATAGGAAAAAAAGAAGCTCCCTTCCTAATGAGGAGAGGGGACGGCCACAATTCCCATGAGGAATTGGTGGCCGTCCACCCTCCTTATGGAAGGAGGCTTGCCTCCTTTCCTATCTCTCCAATGGAGATTGATTTGATATAAATCAAATTATATTTAATATATATTTGATTTTTATTAAATTAATTGTTGTTGTGTTTTTAGCAACAAATCATGACCATTGAAAGAAACACAAATTAATGTGGACCATTGGATTTGTGTTGACACATGGATTGAGATCCATGAATCCCAAAACCCTATAAAAGGAGAGGCTCCCCATTGCTCTTCTTGACACATAAGTGAGACAACAAGTCTCTCTCTCTCTCTCTCTCTCTCTCTCTCTCTCTCTTTCTTTCTCTTTCTCTCCCTCTCATGGCCGTCCACCATGGATGCCCAAGAAAGGCTCTCCATCGCCGCGGCACCGTCGTTATGCTGCCCGATGTTTTGCTCGTGGAACTCCGTCTACTTCGGCATGCCTTGCTCGTGAAGAAGACGTCGGATCCCGTGTGTCGAGATCAGGAGATCCACCGCTTGGATCAACAACATGGATTGCGAGAAGCACGCGGTTCATCCCCGCGCTCGCAAGCGTCTCCTCCGACGGATCGGACTTTAAACAGGAGGTATCTTCGTTTAGAGACTTGATCGCAACCACGCTTCAAGAGGTAAACCTAATACTTGGTTGTGGTTTAGACGAAATGATCCGAGAAGTGTTCTTGGATCATGTGGTTTCGTCACATGAAAATTTTTTTAATTTCCGCTGCATAGAACAACTAGTGCGACTAGTCGTTCTTCGTCGTATTCGATGCGATGATCACGCTTCCGTGATGCGCTTGAGGATCTAACCATATCATTCACGGTCCAAATTACTCGGATTGGATCCGTAATTTGGAGCTTGTTCTCTCGGTTGAGCGCATAAGTTATGTGCTCAGAGAAGATAAGCATGAAAGCCCTAAATCGAAGGAAGAAAAGCAATACAATGACAAGTATGTTGAGGATCATATATTGTCTAGATGCTATATCCTGTGTTCTCTCTCCAATGTTCTTCAGAAACAACATGTGGAGATGAACACATGTCAGGAAATAATACAGAATCTGAAAGATATGTTTGGTGACATTAACCGCACCCAGCGTTACAACATTATGAAAGAACTCGTTCGCTGCAAGATGTAGGAGGGAAGTTCGGTTCGAGAACATGTACTCAAAATGTTTGGGTACTTATCCGAGCTGGAGACTCTCGGGGTAAATATGGATGCAAAGATGTAAATTGATTTCATTCTGCTGTCTTTGCCCAAGTCTTCAATTATTTTGTGGTTTTGTTCCACATGAACAATTTAGACTTGACAAACGCTGGATTTCTTGTTGCATTAAAGTCTGCAGAAGACGTAATGAAGAAAGATGGTTCCGTTGGTAGTGCAATGGTTGCACAGGTCAGAAGGAAGCGCGGTCGGAAGTAAGGTTCTCGGAAGGGCCCGGCCCAGAAGAGAAAGAAGAAGAGTCAAGGCGTTGATTCATCTTCCAATGCGTCCACACTGATAGCGTTGAAGAAAACTGATGTCTGTCACCACTGCAAGAAGCCGGGGTACTGGAGGCGTAACTGGCCGAAATACCTGAAGTCAGTGGACAAAGGTAAAGCCCCAACAGATATGAAATCTACTTTCATCATTGAAATTATCTTTCTCGTTGGACGAGAAAGAAGTTGGGTTGTAGATTCTGGTGCTTCTGTTCATGTATGTAATTTGTTGCATTTGTTTCAGGAAACTAGGAATCTAGAGGAAGGAGAGATAGTCATCCAGAAGGGATATGATGCAAGTGTTGCAATAGTCGCCATCGGGACCTGTCTACTATCATTATTTTTCATTATTCTAGAATTAGCATTCACGGTACATAATTTTTTTCTTACCACCAATTCCGGATCCTCTTCCCAACTCAAGGGATACTATCAGCGATTCGCCCGGTATATATTCCGAACACATGTGACGAGCGATCAGGGGAAGGAGTCCGTGGGGATTCCCCTGTGGAGAGTCGGATGAGGGGAGACCCTCACGTCTGGTTCGAAGCGCTCCTTCCTGCCCGCCCTCCCAGGAACCGAAGTGAGTCTTTATTGCTCCTCCCAACGTCACTATAAGCTCACATCCCAGGGACCCCATCCTCTTGGACCACGGTAAGACATTGCCTCACCAACTAGCTAATCAGACGCGCAGACCTCCTGTATATCCCTCCCCATTGGCTCCCATATTTCTACCCAGCAAAAGTATGTCACGCTTGGAGGACGGGGGGGGGGGGGGGCGGGCCCGACCTTTTGGTCAGGATGGGGGGGGGGGAGGCGAGGTCTCGGATTGGAGAGGTGGAAGAAAAATAGCCACTTTGGCTCTTACTCTTCATTCCTTTTCTGTAATAAATTAGTCATAAATCATTATGATAAATATATTGCGGATGGTATTTTAACTTCTGATGGACTATATGAATTGTGCATTGATGAGCATGTCATGAATGTTACAACCACTAATAAAAACCCTAAAAGATCAAGGGAGAATAAAAATCATTCGAATATGATTTGGCATTAAAGGCTTCGTCATTTATCTGTTGATAGGATCAACAAATTGATAAAGGATGGACCTTTAGATTTTCTATAGGTTCAATCTTTGCCTACCTATGAACATTGTATTCGAGGTAAAATAACTAGGATGCAATTCCGTAAAAAGGTTAGAAGATGCGAAGGTATTATCGACTAATACATACCGATGTATGTGGACCCTTCAGTACCGCGACTCGAAATAGATATCGATATTATTTGATATTTATTGATGACCATTCGTGATACGGGTTTATCTTCCTATTACGTCATAAGTCTGAAACCTTTGAAAAGTTTAAAGAATTCAAGGTTTTAGTTGAGAAACAAACCGATAGGAAGATTAAACGGATTCGATCTGATCGAGGTGGTGAGTACCTCTCAGATGAATTCAAGGAATATCTTAAAGAGAATGGAATTGTCTCCAATCTCACTCCTCCTGGAACTCCCCAACTTAATGGTATTGCTGAAAGACGCAACAGGACCATAACGGATATGGTCCGTTCAATGATAAGCAAATCACATTTACCTCTTAGTTTCTGGGGATATGCAATAGACACTGCAATATATATCCTGAATAAGATTCCTAGCAACTTTGTGCCTAAGACTCCTCATGAGCTCTGTTATGGAACCAAATCTAGTGTTAATCACTTCAGGGTTTGGGGTTGCTTGGTTCATACGAAGAACGTGGATGCAAGTAAGCTAGAGTCTCGCACTCGTAAGTGTTACTTTATCGGGTATGTTAAAGATGATATTGGATACCATCTATATGACCCTGAGACCCAAAAGGTTTTTGTCTCTAGAGATGTGAAATTTCTGGAGGATGATTTCCTTAAAGGTCAAGATAAAAATGGAGTAGAGGAACTCATTGAATCTCATGAGGATTCTGAGCTTCTTGAACCAGAAACTGAAGAGATAAATAAAGATGAAACACCCATACCTCTTCGAAGGAGTTCGAGGGTGGTTGCACCACCTGAAAGGTATGGATTCCATGTGTCAAGTGAGACTGACAATGATGTTACTTCATTTAATGAAGCACTCGCGGATCATGACATGGATAGATGGATACACCATTTAAGAATGGTGTATGGACCTTAGAGGATCCACCTAAAGGGGTAAAACCCATTGGGTGTAAATGGATCTTCAAGAGAAAAAGGGGACCTGATGGGAAAGTAGAGACTTTCAAGGCACGGCTCGTAGCCAAGGGCTACACACAGAGAGAAGGAATCGATTATGATGATACATTCTCTCCTATGATTATGCTTAAATCAATCAGGACATTGCTATTTGTAGCTGCATACCTTGACTATGACAAGACGACTTTCCTTAATGGTTACCTCAAGGAGGATATTTATATGGAGCAGCCCAGGGCTTCATTACAGAGGATGGAAAAGTATGCAAGTTGAAGAAATCCATCTATGGGCTCAAGCAAGCTTCTTGTAGCTGGAACATCAGATTTGACGAAAACATAAAGAGTTACGATTTTGTGCAAAATCCTGACGAATCTTATGTGTACAAGAAGCTTAGTGGGAGCGCCATTGTGTTCATCGTGTTTTACGTTGATGACATCCTTATCATTGGAAATGATACAGGGATGATGACCAGTGTGAAGATTTGTTTATCCCATACTTTTACGATGAAAGATCTTGGAGAAGCCTCTTATATCTTAGGCCTGAAGTTGTTAAGAAATCGAGAAAAGAGGATCTTGGGATTGTCACAACATGGGTACATTAAGAAGATTCTTAAACGATTCCATATGGACAGTTCCAAGAAAGGTTTCCTCCCCTTAAGACATGGTATCCACCTGTCTAAAGGGATGACTCCTCAAACTGTTGAGGAAAAGAAAGCCATGGCTGGATGCCCTTATGCGTCAGCTGTAGGAAGCTTAATGTACGCCATGATGTAACCAGGACAGATATCTGCCATGCAGTGGGAGTGGTAAGTCGTTACCAATCTTGCTATGGAGAGCAACACTGGAATGCAGTAAAGAACATATTAAAATATCTAAGACGGACGCAAGATTACATCTTGGTCTATGGAGATGGTGATCTCCAAGTCTTGGGATATACAGATTCTGACCTCCAATCGGATATTGATGATTAAAAGTCGATATCAGGGTTTGTATTCCTGTTGAACGGTGGTGCTGTGAGTTGGAGAAGTAAGAAGCAGGATACTACAGCAGATTCAACAACAGAAGCCGAGTACATTGCCGCATCGGATGCTGCAAAGGAGGTGGTGTGGTTGCGCAAGTTCATCCTGGAGCTTGGCGTAGTTTCCTCTGATACTCACATCTCGCTACTTTGCGACGACACGAGAGTCATTGCTCAGGCGAAGGAACCCAGGTGGCATCAGAAAAGCAAGCATGTGGAAAGGAAATACCACATCATTCGGGAGATTCAAAAGCGTCGTGATGTCATCATAACCAAGGTAGCCTCTGCCGACAACATTGCAGATCCTCTTACCAAACCTCTGACACAGAAGGTTTTCGACCAACATGTAATGAGTATGGGTTTAAGGATTGTTCCTGAATGATTTTTAGGGCTAGTGGGAGATTGTTAGCAATGTGAGCTCGAGTAGAACCATTCTTACAATAAATGTTATTGTAGTAAATAATTTATCAATAAAAGTTATTGATTATGTTTCACTCCCTTTCTGAGATTGATTGAATTAATGCACTATAAGGTCCCTCTGTACAATAAGGGTTATGTACCATGGCCAACTTAATAATCATACATCTATTGATTCATTGATTGAATCATAGAGGTTGATGCTTGGATGAATATCTACGGAGTTAGATAGAGGACTCATCAAGCATCATCAAATGATCGCTAAGTGATGATCTCCAACCTGAGTAGTAGATGACAATCCTTGCTCATTAGGATGATATTTTACCGACCTCTTGATGCAGGTCCTCTGCATGGGAATAGTGATTCGGAGGTGTCAGATTAGTTGAGTCAATGGGTTGACTTGACGAGATCGAGATAATCAAAGACCTATGTTGAATACTGTTACAACATAGGCATGTATCCTCTGACCAGAGACATATGTGTTGTTGTATGTCTGAGTATGTATATTTGGCAGACCAATAGGTTGATGACCTAACCAAGGTCTACACACCGACGAGCTGGTGTGCATGTAAGGACATATGAGTAATACGATCTCTCAAAGGAATCATACAGGTTCACATGTGAACGGGAGACATTAGATCACTCATGATGTATTGGGACCGATCAAATTCCATGCATGGTCGTCATGCTTTGGAAGCATGACATTAATTTGAAGGTAAGATATATGCTTTGGGAAAGCATATGATCTATACCAATTCCCAATGACCAAGATCGAGAATCTTAGTGATCAAACCCTGAAGATGACAGTGTAAAAGTGATCTTTATCTTCAGGATGATCATAGGTCTTCCAGTATGCAGGATGTACAGGTGTTGGGAATACCTGAGGGTGATTTGATCATAAAGGATTGTATAACCATGACGCTTCCATTCCGAGGGAGTGATGAAATAGGTTTGGATTTTAGTGACTCCTCTCAGAAGAGAAGTAACCTAATCTTAGTCCATGTACTGGACATTGATCTGAATGAGATTTAGATGCAATGAGAAGATTAGGTTTACGATCTTGATTTAATCAAGCATCTATGAGAGGTCCATGAGGTATGGATTTGAGATGTGATCTCAATATCCAAGTCACTATACGTGGAACAATATAATCGCCATGTCTCCAAGTATCTGCAAAGAAATCGCATTATTCTTGAAGGAGTTGAAGAATAATTCCATTATTGAATTATATCTGAGCATTAAGAGAATGATAATTAAATATGATTTAATTATCTTGATGTATGAGGAAATTATCCAATATAATTAAATATGATTTAATTATTGTAGATAAGAATAATGTGGATAGAATATCCAATTATTTATAATATATTGTAAATGTGATTTATAATATATTAGAGAGAGCTAATTATAATTTATATTTGTTGATTAATTATTAATGTGTATTGGATACACATTGTGTAATTAATTGAAAATGTAAATTATATTCTGTTTTGGGTTGTGAATGTGATTCACAAATTCCCAATGGTAAGATTGCAATATTCTCAAAATTAATTATGAATTATTGTTGAAGAATAAATCTTAACAAAAGTTGTTGGATTAAATAAAGGAGATTTACATTGAGATATGTAATCTCATTAAATCTCATGAGATTGCTCCCACTTGCAATTAAGTTGACGACCACCATAACCAATATGGAAATTGGTGGCCGTTCACCATGATCTATGGGGATACAATCTCCATGTTGGTAATCTCCCTTTATTTGATTGGTTTAATTTAGGATTGATTTATATTTGATTTATCAAATATCTTTGATCTAAATTAAATTATTAGTTGTTGGCTTTGACCAACAACAATCTTCACCATTGGATTAAACATAAATCAATCTCATCCATTGATTTTATGTGTCCCATGGATTGAGATTCATGGATCCCAAACCCTATAAATAGAGAGGCATACCATGCTCTCTAACGCTATGCTTTTGGAAGCCCATCTCTCTCTCTCTCTCTCTCTCTTCTCTCCCCACACGTCAACTCTCTCTCCCTCTCCTTGGTGGTCGTCCACCATACCCTAGAGAAGAAAGCTGTCGACGCCTTCGCCACCGTGCCGCCACTTGACGTTCTTCGGTTCTCCATCTTCTTGGAGTGCTACGTTCGCGAAGAAGACGTTCGATCTCGTACGACAAGATCAGGAGTTCATCGTGCTTGGATCAACTCGTTGGATTACGAGGATCACGTGGCTCATCCCCGCGCTCGCAAGCTTCTTCTCCGACGATCGGACTTGAGACAGGAGGTCTCTTTTCGTAGAGACTCGATCAACCACGTTTCAAGAGGTATTCCTTTATACTTGTTGTGGTTCTAGATGAAACGATCCGAGAATCATTTTTGGATCATGTGGTTTCATCGCATGATTTTTTTTTAAAATTCTGCTGCTTAGAACAACTAGTACGACTAGTCATTCTACGTCGTATTCGATACGATGCTAACGCTTCCATGATGTGCTTGAGAATAATACCATATCCTTCAAATACCACTTCCATAGGAAATTCACCAACCATGAGTTCACCAAAGATTCTCAAGAGTATAAGGTCTAACAAAGGTTACTTTTGTTCCTCTCATCCGCCAACAAGAAAGCGAGAGCTATGGGCATATAGGATGTAAAGCTGGTCTTTGCATCAACGCTATTTCAAGATTTTCTCTTTGCGAGGACCTTAGATGCATCTTTGCCGGACTTCGAATTCACCAACGTATTTGAGGTCGCAGCAACGCTCAGAGCATGACGGCCAACATTCTCTCTGTTTTGAAGTTCAAATATGCATGTGGACTGGGTTTAGAGAGGGTGCTAAGTAGAAGATACATATCGTCCAAAGATCCATTGAGAGGTATCTTAACGAGTTTCCCTCAAAAGTCAGTGATCACAATTCTGTATACTTCCACTACAAAAAAACGCGATTGGCGTGCACACAATGGGGTGCACTGGGCGAGCACATGTGCTCGCCCACAGCCTAGCGAGCACATAGGTTGCACATGTGCTCGCCATCATGATCGCCCTTTTGAATCTGGAGGCGCGGTTATATTTTCGTAGATGGGCGAGCACTTTAATAGCACTCGTGCTCGCCCAGCTGTGTTCGCCCAGTTGAAAATCGAGGCGCGGCGGAATGGGTGCGTGTCAATTTTCCGGGCGAGCACCTAAAGAGCACTGGGCGAGCACATAAGTGTGCCCGCACGCGCCCGTAAACAGAACGTCGGGCGCCCCTTTCCTCATTCCTGCGCGAGCTCCCCTCCCCTTTCATTCCTCTCCTCCGGCGACAAGTGCTCAGCTCGCATCGAGGGAGTTCCGTTTGACCATTGAATCACACACACACACACACTTCGTTAGGTATATCTTATCATCCTTTCTCTCTTTTTTTTGCGTATTTCATTCGATTTTATACTTGTTTTTTTGATTGTTTTGTTCTTAAACTTAATATCACTAGTTGTTAATCTTGTTGCTTATGCTTCATATAGTTGTCTAATATATAGTTGTTGTTAGATTTGAGTATATAATTTGAGTATACATATGTCTAATATAGATGAAATATTATAGGCATGTCAACTATTTGATTAGTATATGTATCAAGTTAGACATCTTGTGCACGGAATACAATTTCTTCAACATATAAGGATGATTTCTTATAACTTCCTTGGTTATCAATTGCCCTATTGTAAAAAGTAGTTGTTGCTTAATTGTGTATGAAAAAAAAAATCTGATTTGGCTATAGTCCTTTGATAGGGATGGCATTGCGTAGATACAATCCATTAATGGCATGTGTGGGAGTAGCATGGGATGAGAGCAACATTAGTTTCGTAACACTAGGTTCATAACATTAGGTTCATTGAGAAGTGTCATAAGACTAGTTTAATAACATTAGAGAATGTTGATATAGAGAAGTGACATAACACTAGTTTCATAACACTAGGTTCATTGAAAAAGGTGATGGGAGATACAAAGTCTTTGAGAATAAGAACTATATAATGGATGTTAAATTAGATATTTATTTAAGTTAAAATCATTGATGCGTGATAATTATAACTACAAACAAAAATTTTGATTCTGTGATAATTTTATTATCACATTATATTTTAGTTATTGTGATTAAGTATATCACATTAACTTATAGTTAGGTTTATGATAAGTCTAAAATATTATCCATTAATTATTAGAAAATCGCACAAAATCCTTCACACACAGTGCGTCCTTCCACATCGGGTGGTGTATGGCCCTGCACAACGGGAGGCGTGCGCAACACATTGGAGGATTTGATCACCTCTAACTGTGTTATATTTTTTTATTTTTTCACAGCACTATTGGACTCACTTTGGGATGTTTATCCCAGACCAATGGTCGTGGATTTTGATGTTTGCAGGTTCGAACTTTTTTGCAGGTGCCCATTAATTCTTAGTGACCCAAGCACTGTATTAGGCACTAAATAAGGATCACACTTATCCCTATCCCCATCGTTAACCAGCCAAATATACGTAATTGCCCGGTTAATATAAATGAATAAATATTTTAAGATTATTTTATAGTCTCATTTGTAGCACATACAAATGTATGACGTAAAGTGATCTTAAAGTATTACATTTATATTAGCTTTCTCTAGTTTGAAGATCCCGGACTAAGGGGATTCGTAAGGATTCAAACTTACTAAAAGGTGATCGTTGTCACAAGTTCTTTATTTCTTACGGAAATTCGGTTCATAACCCCTTCCTCTTCGGTATACCAAATCAATAATAGTTTACTATCGAAATAATCATTGTCATGATTATTTTGAAAGTTAATTGCGATTGATTTATGAGGTATACGGGCGAGGTGCAGGGTTATGCTGCCGAATTTTCGTTAGAAATAAAGATGCTTGTGACAACGATCATCTTTTAGTAAGTTTGAATCCTTATGGACGGACTCTAGTGATAACATCATTAATACACTTCTCTTCTCATCTTTTATCTCAATAATGTGATACGTTTAGATATCCTCGGTTTCCTAAATTTGATATTATAAATTATTTAATTTAGATTCATCAATATGACAAATAGAGAGTGGATGTACAATCATATAGTAGATGGGCGTATAACAGATATCTTTCAAAGAGGTGTTCATGAATTTATACAATTTCCTTACGCATAAGGTTCCCGTATCGTAGATTCAGATGGAACTATCTTGTGTCCATGTACGAAATGTCGGCTAATGAAAAAGAGATCAAAAGATGAAACTCAGTTACATCTTTATAGAATGGGTTTCATGGAAGGATATCAGATTTGGTGTAGGCATGGTGAGGATTTCGAGGACAATATGAATGATGCAGAAGAAGCTGACACTACTAATCCTTTTGCAGATATGATTATGAACGTTGCGGGTCTAGAATATAATCCTACTCTTTTAGATGATGAGGAACCATATGAAGAGTCTTTAGAATTTTACGAGCTGTTGAAAAAAATAGAAGAGAGATTGTGGTTGGGTTGGAAGACATATTCAAAACTTTCTGCGGTTTCGGATCTTTTATCGATGAAGATGGAGTATAATATAACCGATCGTAATTTTGATGCAATGCTGAGGATTATCAAGAAAATGTTACCAGAAGATGCATAATTACCTGATAATTATTATAAAACAAAGAAGATGATGCGGAAGATGGGTTTAGCGGAAGTTAAAATAGACTCATGCATAAATCACCATATTTTATATTACGGTGAACACCAACATTTGCAAAGATGTTCTGAATGTCATGAGCCAAGATATCAAACAACTAGTAAGAGTGGAACAAAAATATCGAGAAAAATTCTAAGTTATTTCTCGTTGACTCCGAGATTGAAACGACTATATTATTACAAAGAAATGGCGAAATACATGACATGACACGCGGAACATAAAGTCGATGAGTATATGAAGCATAAGTCCGAATCTGATTGCTGGAAAGAATTGATGTCAGTTTTTCCTACATTTAACGATGAAAAGAGGAATTGCGTTATAGGTTTATGTATATACGGGTTTAATCCTCATGAAAGAAGTAAATATTACTCTTACTGGCCAGTAATGACAACGCCATATAATCTACCCCCATGGTTATATAATAAGCGACAGTTTATGTTTCTTTCACTGTTGGTACCAGGACCTACACATCCGGGAAAATACATTGATGTTTATTTACGTCCTCTTATCGATGAGTTGAAAATGTTATGGGTCGATAGAGTTGATACATATGATGCTAATAAGAGTCAAACATTTAACATGAAAGTAGCTCTGCTTTGGACGATAAATGACTTCGCAACATATGGAATATTATCTGGATGGAGTACGCATATACGTAAAAGTTGTCCATATTGTATGGAAAGTACTAAATCATTCCAGCTTCAACACGGTCAGAAATCATGTTTTTTGATTGTCACAGATAATTTCTTCCAAATAATCATCCATATCGAAGACAGAAGCAGTCTTTTAAAAGGAACACAATTGATCTTTCAGATCCTCCACCAATTAAGACATGCGATATAATATTATCATACTTGGAACAATTAGAGAAATCAGCCTCAGAGAATGGAGATAAAATAAAAAACCTTTCTGATTTTGGTGACAATCATAATTGGATCAAGAAGAGTATATTTTAGGAGTTACCATATTGGAATAAGTTACTGATACGACACAACTTAGATGTTATGCATATAAAGAAAAATGTGTTTGATAACATCTTCTATACTGTTATGAATGTAACCGGTCAATCAAAAGATACATTAAAGTCTCGTCGTTATTTACAAATCATATGCAATCGACTAGAGTTGCATATAAAGGAACATAATAGTGGAAGGGTTGAAGTTCCCAAAGAAAAGTATACCTTAGATAGAAATCAAGTTAAACTTGTCTGTGAATGGACAAGCAAATTGAAGTTTCTAGACGGATATGCATCAAAATTTTCCAATTTAATCGATTTGATGAAGTTTACATTTAAGGAAATGAAAAGTCATGACTGCCATGTTTTTATGGAAAGATTGCTACCGTTAGTATTCAGAGGATTGTTACCAAAAAATGTTGTGCATGTTCTTTCAGATGTTAGCAGATTTTTCCAGGTGCTATGCTCTTCACGTATACACCGCATGGAGATGGATTATCTTTATAAAAATATTCCTATGATTATGTGTAACCTGGAAAAGATATTTCCGCCCTCATTTTTTGATTCGATGGAGCATTTGATGATTCATATTTCATGGGAAGCAAAAGTAGGAGGGCCGGTAAAATATCGTTGGATGTATCCGTTTGAAAGGTAATTAAATATATTATAATCTCCTTCTTTATTTAATATTTCAACTAAATGTTTAACCTACTTTCTTATAAGTTTATGTTCTTTCTTAAAAGAAAAATCCGAAACAAAAGTAAAGTTGAAGGATCTATAAGTTCACAATATATATGAGGAAGTCGCAACATTCTGCGCAAGATATCTTCCAGAAGATGTGGAGACTATCCACAATAGATGCAGGAGGAATGAGATAATTTATTCCGATGAAGAGCCTTGTATCAGTATCTTTCGTCAATACACTAATCTAATAGGAAAAGCAACTGAATATTTTTATCGAAACAAGAGAAGGATACTGTAGAGTTATACGTATTAGACAATTGCGAGGAAATAACACCATATGTTTAGTAAGTATTTGTATTACTTTATGTATATATTCATGTACAAGTAATTCTTATATTTCTCTTACCAATTTTAGGGAATTTAGAAAGAAAATTATGGAGAAAATCCTATGTATTCAGATGACGAAGTTCTGAGCGCCTATAGGAATCAATTTCCAGCTTGGTTTAAAGACCGCTCAAAACAGTTGGACGGTGGTGATTTCTATTCTCATATTTTAAAATATTTTGGAGAAGGCCCTGTTTATAAGGTCCGATCATACAACTCTTGCTATAGCAATGGGTATCATTTTCATACCTTAAATTCCGGTAAATATTTAAAAACTCAAAATCATGGAGTGATGTTTTGCGGATCTTGTTATGAGGAATATCATATGAATTATTACGGAATTTTAAAGGAGATACTAGAAGTGGAATATAGTATACCAAGCTTGAATAAAGTGGTTCTTTTCTTGTGTGATTGGTATGAACCTAATGGAGGTGTAGTACTCGATAGAAGAAATAACATTCTCGACGTGGTACAAAGAAAATTTATACGCAGATTTGAACCATTCATCTTAGAATCTCAAGCGGATCAAGTATGTTATCTCATACAGATATCAAAGAAGAGAAAGAGCGTTGAAACAGTAACTGTTGTGAATATAAATTCTTGAGGTTATATCTCTAATGATTACACTAATCAGGAAGATGACATAGATGAAGCATTCACACCGACATGAACGAATACACTTAAAAGAAGAAGTCCCAATCATCGAATCGATTCGATTGACTGATAATGAAGTTTTTAGTATTGACTTACAAGATGATGTTGACTCCAGAAATGATGACTCAGAAAACTCAGAAAACGAAGAAATATCCTTTAATCCCAGCGAAATAAATGATGAAGATTAGTTGTAAGTTTTATTACACAATTATAATCGAAGGAATTAAAATCTTAAGTAATAAATATGTAATTAACTATTACATCATTATTACAGTCATGGCAGGTTTTGGACGTGGCGGGGCGCATGGATCACATAGATCCAATCGTCCATCTTCCTCAGACACACCTTCGTCCAGTAGGCAGCCCACCCTGGATGTTGTTCTTGATTCATAGTCCGACGAGGTCCGCCGGGTGATAGCCTACTACGAGTCTCTTGGTTATCCTCCGCCACCTTTTACGTAGGAGGCTATGGAGAGCCATCTACCTCAGCAGTCCCTACAGGATTCCCAGTCTAGGTCCCCATAGCAGCACAGGCATCGATGTGTTCTGACTCTCCTTCTTCTGGACGTCCGAGCACCTCCGTGTCCTTACCTACTGCAGCTGGACAGATGTCGGCGTCCTACCCTTTGTTGGTGGTTACAACGGATGGGAGGTAAAATTTTTAGAGATTTCATCATTTAGAAACTTTCCAAATATTTATACATTGTATCATAATTAAAATTTCTAGCAAATGCAGGGATTTTGTGAATAGCAACAGGGTGGCAAAGGAGATAACCAACATAATAAAGACACACTTGACTTCCATGCAATTTAGATGGTGTCACATCCCTGCTGCAGAACAGGAGGGACTCTTTGACATGTTTCTGGTAAGAAAAATTTTTAAGAAGTGATACAAAATTTTTTTGTATCTTATAATTTGTTGTAATTTTTAGAGTAGGTTTCGTCGTGGCTTTGGTCTGGAGATGGAGGCTTATCATAGAGCCTTCATTCGTTTGGCAGAAAAGAGAATGAGCGATACATTTTTCAAGGCAAGGAGAGACTCGCATGCGAAGACGGGATGCGAGTAGATGAATTTTGAGGAGATGAAGAGGTTCCCGCCAACATGGTGTACGGAGGATAGGTATTGTACTTGTTAAATAATTTATAATAAACTTTTTAAAATAATCAATAATCTTAACATAATCCTTGTAGATAGACGAATTTCTGTGACGCATTCATTGCGGATGCTGAGTTTGGAAGAAGATCTACGGCGGGAAGGACAAACCGCTAGAAACAAAGGATTAAGTCGACAAGTGGCTCTAAAAGCCACAATCAGATTAGAGCGGAGATGGTATTACGATTTAAAATTAATTTTTAGAGATCTACTTTAATATAATGCAATGTTGTTATTATATCTTAAAAGTTTTTTTCAGGCAGCCAGGTTGGAAAGGGAACCCTCTTTTCAGGAGTGGTGGTCGAGGTCCCACATGAGTGGGAGAGAAGGACAGTCGCAATGGTCCACTCCTGAAGCAGGAGAATTGTTGTTAAGTCTATCAATTTATTTTCAATTAAATGATATATTACAACTAATTTATATATATTAAACTTTTTATTTCAGGATCGTTATCTGGCACTATCTGCAGAAAAATGGGGTGTCGATCCAACTGGAGAGCAATCACCATTTGATAAAACGATCTGGAAGCAGTTATATATAGATAAATATTATCTTACTATACTCATTTCTAATATATAATTTTATATTAAACAATGAAAATCTTATAAGGTGTTGGAGGAGAGGGACGTTGTGGCGAATAGGAAGCAGACGTTGGTGGTCTTCCTCCATATTATGTGGAGGAACATCGTCACTCCTATTCTGCATACTCTCAGCCGTCGTACACGCAACCACAACCGTCCCAATCATCAGTTCCAATGGAGTCGCAGATGGCGATGATGGTGGAGCAAGTGACGAAGCTCCAAGAAGAGTTCACAACGTATATGTAAGTATTCTACTTATAGAATGAGTAATATTTTTATATTTCTATATCTACAAAATTCAAGTAATAAATATATATCTTCCATATATAATATATGTCGCAAGGGCGTGCATCTCAACCTGAAGAGATTGAATCTGATGACGAAGAGGAGGAAGAGAACGACCCTGAAGAAGAGGCACACATGTATGCGAGTTTCAAAGAAAAGGAGAAGGAAAAAAAGAAATCAAAGCAGGGTTTAGTGTCTAGATTTTTTAGATCAAAGAAGAAGTAAATTATTGTTGGTTTTGACTTCTATTGTTGTTAAACTTTTAGCACGTTTTTTAATTTATATGAACTTTATGAACTTTGATAATATTATTTGTTGTAGTTTACTTGTCGTTGATGCTACGGACAAATATTTGTAATATTTAGATGTTAAATTTGAATGTTTGTTTCTAAGTTCATGTATATTGCGTGAATTTCACTTGTCAGTGCTAGTTATCTTAGTTAACGACCTGCTATAATATATACACTTAGGGAGCTCTTATAAGTACCTACGGTGGTTTATTGGCAGGCTATACATGTTCGACAGGGCGTCAAAACCTCGTCGAACCTGTATAATTTTTTTACTGGAAATCAGTTTGAGCGAGCACATGTGCTCGCCAGGTGCTCGGTATATGCTCTCTGATTGATTGACCGATTTAACAGAGGCGATCACATCGGCGAGCACATCTGTGCACGCCCAATATACGGGCGAGTACAGAGCGTCCGACTGTGCTCGCCAACCAACCGGAGCGACGCTCATAGAAGCGAGCACGCCGTGAACGAGCACATGTGCTCGCTAATTAACCAGGCGTGCACATGGCAGGCACTAGGCGTGCACATAACGAGCATTTATGTGCATGCCAATCCCGCCTTTTTTTTGTAGTGTTCACATACATTGCCTATATGTATGTCTCTCGATACATTTAATTTATTTGCATTAATACTTCTGAAGATTGATGTCAATTGAGCCATGTAGACAAGGGTGGAGCTAGAATTTTTTTAGGTGGGGCCAAAATATATATGTATGATTCATGTCTAAATCATAAAATGAAATTGTCCTATTTGTGTCCGAATCATAGGGCACATTATGAGACCAATTATATGATTGAAAAAGTTAATTAAAAATATAACAAAAAATGATAAATATAGTATATCAGTATACCATTTACGGAGAGATGGAAAAGTACAGTTAGCAGCATAATAATTTAAGAAAGATATTATTAAAAAAATGTAAATGTTATATATGGAAAAAAAATGGGGCTACCTCCTTGGGGGCCTAACTTGGCTCCCCCGTTCTACTTTTTCTATTATTTTATTTTTTTTGAAAAATGAATATGTAGAAATTCATCGTTATATATTATATTATGTCATTCAAGTCATGCAAAACAGAGACTCCTACAACCTCCATCTAGACAAAAACTTTTTAACGGTCTCAAAATTGTTTAAATTGATCCCATCTAGATGAAGGATGTAAGAGTTTCTGTTTCACTTGAAACTTGAAAGACATAAAATACAGATATAGAAATGAAAAACCATGGAAGCATTTTTCAAAAAAAAATGGGAAAGATGAGACGGGAGAGCCGAGTTAGCTCCACCGAGGCAGCCCCATTTTACCCTATATATATATCAATGACATGTAACCAACCTTAAAATAAAATGAGATGGCATATGATTGGATATCCCATAGGGTAATACTCCATCAATCTTCGAAAAATGGTTAAGTTTAGATATCTATACCTATTCCCAATCTCCAATTATAAGTGAATCTGGAATTGTGAATGCTAGAATACTGATATCAACTAAAATATTTGTATATTAATACTAATTTCTAACAACACAAATGTTCGGTCATGGATTATATAAGGTAAATACATAAAATGTAGAGCTCATATCCAGATATTATAACATTTAAGTAACATAAAAATATGAATATACGATAAATACTTGTACCAACGAATGGATGATTGATGCAAATGTAGTCACGTGAATGGCAAAGTGGACTTTGGACTATTAGTGACATTGAGTCGTCGGTGTGCCGACTATGAAGCTGTGCTGAGTCGCTAACATGTCGGACTGCTTGGACAATGAAATCGCACCAAGTCAGACGTGACAGACTACCGTGAAGGAAGCAGAGTTAGACGGGCCAAGCATTGCCTGCAGAACGCGTGCTTGCTATCGTGTTAACGTTTCTAGACCAATGATTTTCCATGTGAGGTGATGGAGAACAAGTTTTCGTAAATGGTAAGGATTAGGATGGATTGGTTTCAATATGAAATAACAGGACAATGGGGAGTGTAAGACTCGAAGTTGAATCATTTCTTGGAAATTGAGAAAAATGAGTTATATGAATTAGGAGTGCAAAAAGATATAAATATATATGTATTCGACCACTACCGTATCTGTTTTATACATATTTCGACATAAATGGATATCTCTTTGATATTCGTAAACGTTAGTATCCGTATATGTTTATCCATTTCAGATATAAATATACTTGTAGATTTATTTTTAAGTACATATAACAAAATTTTATACATTCTTTCACCTATTTGGTATACTGACTACGATATAAACATATTTAATACATTCAAATGATGTGCATCTATCCAATACATGTATATTTAAGCTAATATGTAGAATATTTCTAACATTATTCACACAAGATAAATATCTATTTTAAATCAGTACCCATCTTTTAAGGATATAATAATATAGTTTTCATATCCGTCAATATCTGTATCCACATCTGTATTTAAAAATAGGTAATGATATAATAACACCTATATCTGTATCTGTTTCTTTGCATTTTTAACAGAAATGGCGGGCTTTACAGAAATTTGGAAAATGTGTAAAGGAATGGTGGCGGTACTTTATGGAAAATTTAAAAAAGGGCAGAAATGAATTGCTAACCTTTATAGAAATTTCGAATAATATGAGAATGATCCTAAAATGAAAAATAGTACGATTCTTTAATAATTTACCAATTTGAGAGGGAGGGCCATGGGCCCTACCCGACCCCTCTCCCTCTGCCACTGCATGCAGAGGAGATTCTGATGGATATGGTGGAGACGTTTGTCATGACATTGAGGGCTACAACCATGATTGGGTTGGCATGACTCTTCCGACTCTTCTCTCACCATCCCTTGGTAGAGGAAGCGACGGTATAGAAGGTGTCAATGCTACCAGAAGGGAACAAAGTCTTGTAGGACATGAAGATGGTTGAGCTTGCATCTTCGAGACAACAAGGGCCTACATTCTGCTAACATGGGACTCGAATCATGCGATGAGCGGGTAGACGCATCTTGACAAGATGGTGGCGAAGAAGAGGGACATAGCTTTTTTCTTTTATTGTGAGGATGGAGGCTCAATGGGGGAAGACTACAGACAGAGTTCAAGGTGAGGGATGTCGCAGCATGATCAGAGCCTTTCGACAATATAAATACTTGGTGTTGCAGGTGCAATCGAGGGCGTACTTGGGAAGGAGATGACATTCACGCAGATGAAGTACATTGATGTAGTAGTGCTATGGTGGTTCTAGCCCCTCGCTGATTCACCTCCTCCAATGTTCATGCAACTGTTGACCACACGCATGCGCAACGATCAAGCACATTAGTGTGCTTTGTCATGATTCATCCACGTAAGAGATATGTGTGTGTAAAATATAAACAATAAAATTTATGTGGTTTTCTTATAGTGAAAGTAATTTTTAGCCTATGATTCTATAATAATTATGAACAACAAACTTTTTTGTTCCTTATAATCTGTTGCACATTCGTTGTGATATTGATGTATGTTAATCATTTATCCATATGAAAGGAAATGCACTGTCCTCTTTACTTTAGGAGATGGATAAAAAACATTTATTATGCATTTTAACGTGTCTTTTTCATAATAAATTATTATATAAAGTTATGAATGATGCTGACAACATTGTTTAATCCACGATGTATTTAACATAATTCCGTACTCTTTAAGGTGGCTAACAGTTCTTATTACATGGAGCTTTTATATCGATCGGGCAATAAGATCCTCAATCCATTGCTCGTAAGCATCTTTCCTTTACTATTCCTCTATTTAAGCAGACTGATTAAATACTTTGATCTTCCATAATTGTACCAAAACATTTTTCATCCCAGTTAGTTCAAGATTTTGATTCTCTTCATCCGATTTGTTGAGATATTAGATAAAATTGAATAGAAATAACAAATCATGTATCTACTTTTTTGAGATCTGTATGCCTTTCTTCACCCAGTTAATATGTTAATAGTTTTTTTAATTCCATATCAATTGAATTACCAATTGTTCTTCGATTTAAAATCTTCAATTGAAGATAAATTTATTATAAGGATTAACGTCTTGAAATGTCTACTTTTATTCATCTATTCAAATCATTTGATAAAGAAAATTGTATACACTTGATTTCGAGTTTTTATGCGTCGTTTTCTTCATATTAATAAAGTATATTTTCCCAAACTCAAAGATTTAAATATTATAAAATAATCAACCATTGTTACAATATTTACATCAAATATATTTAATATTTTATGAATTTATATTAATATAGTATATTTTCCCCAAACTTAAAGATTAAAATATTACAAAATAATCAACCATTGATACAATATTTACATCAAATTTATTTGTTATTTATATATAATATAATATACTTATTTTATCAAAATAATTTTAGGTTAAATACTAGAAGTTATGTTTTTAAAATACTGTTAAAAATTCACGTTGAAATGTTAATATTGTGAATGCATATAGTTAGCCATTTCGCTATCGCTTATGTATGGGAATAAATATCTTAGATAAATTGCAAGGTTTATCGGTTCATATGTATCAACATCTCATGAATGCTATTTGATTCATTATTCTTTATATTATACAAATAATAAGATTAGAAAATTATATTATTTGTATGAATTTATAAATGTGCACATTTCTCTTGAAGAAGTGGAAATGTTAATTGCAAATGCTAATGCTTACTTCACAAATAATATACAGTTCTCTCTTCAGTTATGTGATACTTTATACATGTTTAAATTAAATTCCTTATAGACCGTATTATTTCTAAATATTTTTCCCATAGGAAGCACGGGTAATTTCCCTACTATAATCTATATCTGAAGATCTCTATGCAATCTCAGATGAGCCAACTGTCTCTCCTCCCAAGTCCCCACCAACGTTTAGTAGTTACTTGCAAGACTTTAAAAACCGAACTAGACATTAAACCTGGTATGTATCGATTTTTGATTTTTATAGTCAGACCAATGGGATCGATCGGTCGAACTCGGTGATGACGTCATCAATTTATAGAAATGAGAAAAAAACCGAACCATTGTATTGTTAGTTTGGTTTGTGCGGTTCAACCGGGTCGAATCGAGTTAGACTGGTATATTACACAAATAAATACGAAAAAGGTTACATCATATCTTTTGAGAATTTGTTTACTCTTATCCTTCCAAGTTTTTCCAATAATACGTATAACCCTATTTTCAATACAATTGCATGTGTTCCATCTATTTTTACAAAATCAATAGTAGTGGCCTTTTATTAGTACACTTGTGCTCCTATCTTATACCAATATAAGATGATAATGTGTTTTTTTAAGAAAATATAGGAGCACAAGTGAAATTACTTAAAAGTTAGGGGTATAAATGTTTCTAAAAAAACTCGAAAGTGCATAATAATAATATTTTGTAAAATTTATGTACATACATATATGTGATGTAATTTTAAAATTAATGACAAGTGTTGTTAATTTATTGCTTCTCATAGTATGACTATGAGAACGTCTTCTTCGTTCGTTATTGTTATAAGTGGACAACTTCATGCATAATGTCGGAAGAGATAGGCAATGTTCATATGGAATAAATAGACAAGTGATGATGAGTCATTGTCACATGTGAAGGAGAAGATATAAATGGTACTATTGTGGGTTAGAATGTGGCTATATTATGAATATTTCTAAAAAACTTTGTATAGTTTATTGGAAATTATTTTTTTGTCAAAAAATGGATGGTTGAATCGATGGTTTGGTTCAATTGGTTCGACCGGGTTTGAACGATCCATCCAGATTTTGACCAGTTTGACAGATTTTTATTTTCCGAATAAAAATCGAGTAGCTGAACCATTTTTCACCGGTTCTTGGTTTAACCGGTTCAACCGGTCGGTTCGATCCGGTTTTAAAACCTCTTGGAGTAAACACCACGCAAATGTAGACGTCAGTATATGAAACCCAATTGACCGCTTATTCATTATGGCTTCAATTGTCTACCAGCTTCAACCTCAGCCCACGTACTAATTTTATATTTTCCAAGCAATCTCAAAAATGGCTGTACATTTTTATAACTTGAATATTCAGCCGATGTTCAATCGATTTAAAGGCCTAAAATATCAGAAGTTCGTTACTGGAATTTCAGTTTCTAATAGATGTTGAGGTTGTCGGTATTTATTTATCACTGGAATTTCAGTTTTTCATTTAGGGTGTGTTTGGTTGGCGGATTAAGGCGGGTTAAACTGGTAGAGGGTAATCTGTTTTTGTATTTTGGTGTTTGGATAGAGGGTTAAACTGGGGGTGTGTTAGAAGTGGGTTTGGGGTGATATGATTGTATTGTAGTTTTAAAAAGTGAGTAGTTATTGTGATGTGATTGTATTGAAGTTTGGAAAAGTGAGTATAAGTGGAGTAATTTATAATTTTTATATGATATGATGGTATAATATATTATTTTTTGATATGATTGATGATGTAATATTGATTTATTTAATTTTTTTAAAAAAGAATAAAGTGGAGCCCACGGGGGATGTGAGTTAAGGGGGGTAAACTCCCCTAACCCGCGGATAAACTAGTAGCGGAACGGGGCCTTAGGCTTCGGATTTTAATTGGAATCACCGAGAACCAAATTCGAATGTTTCTTACAAGATCGAACTTTATTATCTGACGCGCTCTACGATTATGTTTTCATGGAACGCATCGGATAAAGTTTTCACGAAATAAGGACGAAAATCGACGTAGACTCTGATGCTAGCGCTCGTCTTTTGGAGGCAAACTGATCGAAGCTGGCATTCTATGCAATATCGGGCAACAATCTCTATTGGCCGATTGATTAACAATCGATAGTGTTGATCACGTCGACTAACTGGTTCATCGACAAATTACTGATGGTTGATCATTGTTATTCAATTTATTGATACGCTTTAAATCATGATATCTGATTGAAGTTGAAGAACCGTCGTATGTATCCTAGCATGTCGTACCATATTCCAATAAGACGGGGGTCTCGCTGTCTATTATGTGAGCCTTGGAGGGGAGAGCGTACATGCTGGAGAAATTTTTAAATAATAATTTTATTTTTATTTGAGCATATGGATCTGCTTATATCAAGGGTTTGTCTGTACATGAGTAGTACACACACACACACACACACACACACACACACACACACACACACACACACACACACACACACACACACACACACACACACATATATATATATATATAGGAAATATTTCCAATGAGGTACACCTTTCCTGGATGCATGGAAAGCCACATCAATTTAAGCATTTATTCTATTTATTTTACACATTCTAACTCCATAAATTTAATACTAAATATTAACATAATATGTATATCATGAAAGATTTATGAAAATATTAATATATTTGACATTAAATGTTTGTTACAATATGGATGATATATTTTACATAACTGTATTATCATCATTATTTTACAATATGTAGTTCAAATTTACAATATTGTTACGTAATTTATAAATTTGGTAGTGGCTTTCTGAATTTCAGGAAAGACCCACCTCATTAGAAGGGCTCCCTATATGGAAATATTTCCAATGAGGTTAGGGTTCTATCATATGTACTATTTTCTTTCTCCATAGAGTGAAAGCTGATCACCACCGGGCACTCTAGGACGTAGTCCAATTAAAGATAACCTTGTGAATTCATGTATCTTTGACGTGATTGATTGTTTGTGTGTAATCCACTTCCGTAGCACTGACTTACTACCAATATAATAAATAATAATGGTGGTTTGTTCTCGTCCTTTCTACGGAGTGCAAATTCTGTAACTGTCTGAATCTATTATTCAAACACAAGGAAGCAAATACTCTTTATTTACAACCACATGATGGTTACAATACACGTTGACGAGCACTTATACACCATTAGCACACTCCGATATCTACCCGTAATTACATATTGATTACCATCCTAATTATTTAGCAAACTATCACATCGAAACTTAACCACTACCCAAATTTAACCTTGTGAGCGCTCGAGAAATGCTTAGCTGCATTGACTATGGCTTCATCGTCTACGCCTTTACCCCCTTCGCTCCTGGTGTCTAAGTGATTAGCCAAGAAGCACCGGCACCATCGCGAAATGGAGAGGCGTACGCGTTGCCTCTTCCTTTTCGTCCCCTCGGCCATCTCGCGGTCATGGGGAGAGCCCATGCTTGATTAGCTAGTACAGGACCACGTTTAGCGCTTGTTCGATGTTGGGGAAGAGATGTATGTTCCTGATGCGTTGAGTTTGCGAGAGACTATATATGCCTCTGGTATATAAGGTCAGGAATTACATGGGTATCAAGGTAGTGCTCGAAGGTATACTATAAGGTCAGGAAGATAGTATGTAGACTGTAGATGTTACGATAGAAAGGTGAGAATATTTTAGTTCCGTTCAACGCATGCTATTCGATTGAACAATTAATTGAGTTGAATATATGTCACAAAGCTTTAGTCCTCGTCTTTGACTTTCAGTTACGTGGGTTATTGAGATGGAAGATTCGTGCCACATTCTCAACGCAAAGTATAGCTCAAAAGTTTTGTTACACCAAAATTCATGACCGAGTTGGATTATCGATTTATATATGTGGATCCTCTATGAGAATTTCGACAATAAACTAACAACATTACCTCGTTACACCAAAATGGGGTTGTAATGGCTTTTTTATAATCCGTCATTATATCACACATTGTTAAATATGTGACGAAGATATTTTTTGTGACGATATTATTTTTTAAAGTTTTTATCAGTTGTGCCTCTCCGAGATATTTCAGTTATGCTCTTTCCTTTTTTGGTTGTACCCCTGACTTCTTGTCGTTCTATCACTTATGTCCGTCCGTTAGTTGAACCGTCAATGAATTGAACGTAATCAGAATTTTTTCAAACCATGGTGCAGTTAAGAGGGGTATAATTGTCCAGTTTTCTTCTTCATCTTCTTCCTCCATTTGTTCTTCTTCATTTCTTTTCATAATTTCTCTCTTAATTATACCTTCATGCATCCATCGAATCGCTAAAATTTTTGCATTTGTACGGATATATCCCTCATTGTGGATCAAATAGCGAATTTTATTGGATTTTTCAGTGAATTTTCATGAATCAATTAATAAAAAAATTATCTATACTAACCAAATGCTGAAAGGCACCTATTTTTGACATCTTGCTCATCCTCCGTCAACACTTCTTCATCCTCCTCTACTCCTGCTTTGTCGCCAACCGCTCATCCCTTTGCGAGTGTCCGATGCAGCAACAAGGCGACAAGGCATGACGCGACGGGGGAGGAGCTGGGGGCGGAGGAGAGGTGCGGGTGGAGGAGTTCAAGGTGAAGGGGAGGTGCAACGATGACGGAAGGAGCTAGGGACATATGGGATGTGTGGGGAGGAGGGGAGGTGCTAGGGGCGAAGGGGGAGGTGTGTGGGCGGAGAAGCAGGTTGGGGGGAGGGGGGCTCGGAGCGGAGGGAGAGGAGTTTCGGGGGGACGGGCAAAAGGGGTAACAGTCGGGGTTGGGGAAGAGTTGCGGTAGAGGGGAGAGGAGGTTTGGGGGAGGAGTTGCGGGCGAAGGGGGAGAAGCCGAGGCCAAGGGAGGAGCTATTGACATAGGGGGAGGTCGTGAGGGGAGGAGCTACGGGCGGAGGAGCAACAACCGGGGGTGGGGGAGGAGCTATAGGCGGAGGGGGAGAAACTGGGGGGGGGGGGGGGGGAGGAGGAGGTGAGGGGAGGAGTTGTGAGCAGAGGGGGGACAATCAGGGGGGACCTGCTGACGTAGGAGGAGGATGAAGGATATTGAGTAATCCTCAAGCGCATCACGGAAGCGTGTCGATCGCATCGTATGCAATCGGGGCAACTAGTCGTACTAGTCGCTAGATGCAGCGGAAATTAAAATTTTTAACTAAAGATGAAACCACATGATCACGAGAACACTTCTCGGATCGTTTCATCAAACCAAAAAGTACAAGGAATACCTCTTGAAGCGTGGTTGTGATCGTGAGATCCCAAAGTAGAGATCCTCCTATCTTAAGTCCGACCCACGGAGAATGCGCTTGCGGGCACGATGATGAGTCGCGTCCTTCCCGCAATCCTTTGACGAAGATCCAAGCGTCGAGGTGTAGCAAAATGATCTCCTTCCTAATACACAAAGTGGACGGCCACTTGAATATTAGGGAGACCCCACGAGAATGAGAGAGAGAGAGAGTAGAGTTCTTCAACTCAAGAATGTTGTTGTAACTTGGAAAGGCTACCCTAGCCCTCCTTTTATACTAGTTTAGGATCCAATGGATCTCAATCCATGGGACACATGGATCCAAGGGCTATGCTTGGTCCATGCCAAATCAATGGCAATGATTGTTGTTGGTTAAAACCAACAACATTAATTTAAATTAAAAAATGTTGCAACATTATCAACATAATTTAATTTAACAATAACTAATTAAGAGATAATGTGATAAATTAAATGGAGTCAACCAACCTCCCTAAAATTGGGGTTATTTTGTCTCCTTTTATTTTATCTTATTATTTCTTAATAAATTGCAATAACTATTATTGCAATAATATCCACCAAATTAGTTCCAAATTAATTTGTGAATATTTCAATCATGCCATTGATCATTATGTAAATCATATTCACAACCCAAACTAATTAGTAAATTGCATTTCCAATTAATTAATAAATGTGAATCCAATCCACATTATTAATTAACAAATGCTATTTACATAAATTCTCTCTCTTATATATGTATATTATAAATCATATTTATAACACACATATATCATGGATAATGTTATCCACATTCTCTTAATCCTTGATAATTAAATCCCATTTAATTATCTTAGATAATCATTTTCACAATATGAATCATATTCATATTTAAGCTTGAT
Organism: Ottelia alismoides; assembly: GCA_037367405.1. NCBI lineage: Eukaryota > Viridiplantae > Streptophyta > Magnoliopsida > Alismatales > Hydrocharitaceae > Ottelia > Ottelia alismoides. The sequence continues at coordinate 50,021 of JAZKJV010001889.1, read as the reverse complement.
AATTAAATCTCATTTAATCAACAAGTCCTTGCTTGGATATTTCATCAAAAGAATTATTCTTGAACCCTTTCAAGAATAATGTGCTTTCTCCGCAGATACTTGGAGATAAGGACAGGGCGATTGTATTATTCCACGTATAGTGACTTGGATGTTGAGATCTCGTCTCAAATCCAGATCGAACGAACCTCCCATAGATGCTTGATTAAATCAAGACCGCAAATCCAATCTTCTCATTGAATCTGAATCCCATTCAGACCAATGTCCAACACTTGGACTAAGATCGGATTGCTTCTCTACTGAAAGGAGTCACTAAAATCCAGACCTGTTTCATCACTCCCTCGGAATGGAAGCGTCATGGATATACAATCGTTTATGATCACATCACCCTTCAGGTATTCCCAATACCTGTACATCCTGCATACTGGAAGACCCATGGTCAACCCGAAGATCAAGATCTATTTTACACTGTCTTCTTCAGGGTTTGATCACTAAGTTTCTCATTTGATCATTGGGATTTGGTATCGATCATATGCTTTCCAAAAGCATATATCATAACTAGGTCTTGATCATATACTTTCCAAAAGTATATATCAAACCTACAAATTCAGTCAAGCTTCCAAAGCGAGACGACCGTGCACGGAATTTGATTCTTCCCAATATCTCATGAGTGAGCTCATGTCTTCCGGTTCAGTAATGAACCTGTATGATCCCTTTGAGAGATCGTATTACTCATATGCCCTTACATGCACACCAGCGCGCCGGTGTATAGACCTTGGTTAGGTCATCAACCTATTGGTCTGCCAAATGTACACACTCAGACATATAGTAACACATCTGTCTCCGGTCAGAGGATGCGTGCCTATGCTGTGACAGCATTCAACATAGGACTTAGGGTTATCTCGATCTCGTTAAGTCAACCCATTGACCTAACTAATCTGACACCTCCGAATCTCTATTCCTATGCAGAGGACCTGCATCAAGAGGTCGGTCAGATATCAGCCTATGTGAGAAAGGATTGCCATCTCCTACTCAGGCTGGAGATCACATCTTAACAATCATTTGACGGTGCTTGATGAGTCCTCAATCAAACCCTTTAGATATTCATCCAAGTACCAGCCTCTATGATTCAATAATTGAATCAACAGCTGTATGATCATTAAGATAGCCATGGTACATAACCCTAATTGTACAGAGGGACCTATTATGCAAATTATTTATTCTTCATTTCAGATCAGGGAATGATATGTGCAATAACATTTATTGCATAATGGCTCGTCGTGGGCTCACATGTCCAACAATCTCCCACTAGCCCAAAGAGCCTTTAATGGGCTAATCATTTAAACTCACACTCATGTGACAATCATAGGCCATTTAGAAATAGCTAGGTAAGCTGATCAGTCACTCTGTTCCCAAAAGACTATGCCAAGTCCTTTTACGGTACTTGCATATCCCTAGGTAACAGTGCTCGCATCCAATGCGAATGTTGCATCTAATGCAACCAATACTCAATCTAGTCAAAGCAGTTATAATGTCCTTGATACTATTGCTCAATAAACTATTATAACCAGTATTTCCATAATCCTTATTAGAATACCCTTATTCCTGGAGATCACTATCTCCCAAGGTATCCACAGTTAAGACCTTTTAGATCTCTATCTATAAAGTCTTAAGATCTTGAAGATAAGACTTAGAGATCACTATCTCTATAGCCTTCTCATCTTTGAAGATATCGTTATTACTGCAATCAAGTGTTCTTTCTCCATAGTAGGATTACTAACAATTTACTACTCCCACTGCATGGCAGATATCTGACTTTTGTACACATCTAGCATACACTTAGCTTCTCATAATTGATGCACATGTGCAAGCAGTTCTAGCATTCACTTCCTCAACTCTTTGAGGTGCTATCCCTTTAGATAGGTCAGTACTAAATCTTAAAGGAAGGAAGCCTTTCTTGGAATTTCCAAGAATGGAATATGTCCAAGGTGTACTACAAATGTGACAGTCTCAATACCCTCTTTTCTTTGATTCTGAACAACTTCAGAACTAAGATTTAAGAGGTATTCTTGAGATCATATCTCAAGGTATGGAATAGCCAGAATATAAAACACTTATTATCATCCTCATATCATTCCAAATGATTAAGATATTATCTACATTTAGCACGATGAACACAATGGCACTCCCACTAGGCTTCACATGTACATCAAGATTCTATCTGAAATCATAACACTTATGATTTCATCAAATCTGAAGTTCCAACTACAAAAAGCTTATTTGAGTCCATAGATGGATTTCGTTAGCTTTCACATTGCTTTCCTCAACCATGAAGCCCTGGGGTTACTTCATGTGAATATCCTCCGAGAGGTATTCTTAGAGGAATGCAATCTTGAATTACATCATGAAGATGCAATCGTCAAGTTGTGTAGCTAAGGTTAGCAATATTCTGATGATTTTAAGCATGGTTACCGAAGAGCAAGTCTCATTGCAAGCAATGTCTTCTCTTTTGATGTGTAGCTTATGGCTACGAACCGAGCTTTGAAGGTCTCTACCTTCTCATCAGGTTCCCTTTCTCTTGAAGATCCATTTACACCTTAATGGGTCAAACCCTTATAGGTGGATCCTCGAGGGTCCATATACAACACTTGTATATGAAGTCTACTTTAGACTTTATTGCTAATATCCATCTTTCCATGTCATGATCTTTAGGAGCTTCATCACATGAAGTCCGATCATTGTCAGACTCTGCTGACACATGGAATACATCCTCAAACTCATTTGAACAGGTATAATGTTTCATCTTTAATTGTCCTTTTAGTTTCCGATTTCAGGAGTCTCATTATCTTCTCAAGATTAAATGAGTTCCTTTACTTCATTTTCATCTTGATTCTCAAGATTCTCAATCCTCCAAGAATCACATTCTCAGAGATGAGATCTTTTAAGAATCTCAAGGTCATAAAGTAGGTATCCAATACCATACTTTATTTTCCTAATGAAGTAGCACTCTCAAGTGCTAGATTCCAGCTTACATCCATGGAACCTTATTAAGGATATATATTGTAGTCTCTACTACACATATATACCAGGAAACTAAGAGGATAATTATGCTAAAATTCATCATTGATCAAATCATGTCACACATGATCCAATTGTATCTTCCTACAACTCTATTGAGTTCAGGTTTATCAGGAGGAGTGAGATATAAATGATATTCATATCTCCATAAGGTATTCTTTGAATTTTATCTAATAGGTACAAGCTACCTAGGTTAGATCAAATTCATTTCATCTTTCTTCAAACTTTGGTTCTAAACCAAAATTGTGAAATCTTTGAACATTTCAAAGGTTTCTCAGGTGAAGAGAAGAAATCTCATATCATACATAATCATCAATAGATATCATATATCCATAATGTTTACTATGATATAGATGATCTACATACATCAATATGTATGAGACCTTGAATACCTCGACATCTAACACCATTCTCTGAGAAGGGTGTATTAGACATTTTACTTTGAATACAACATTCACAAGTATGTAAGATTTGAAATTTTAGACATTCTAAAGTTTCGTATCTTACTAGTCTATTGATCAAATCAATAGACAAATGTCCAAGGCTTGATGCCAGATCATTGTCTAATGATCTTCAACCTCCTATTGATCTTATAAGGTTTGATTCTTAGTATTAGAAATCTTAATGAACCATTCATTAATTTTCTAATTTTGAGGAGTCCACTAGATGCTAGATTACTATCTGAAATATTTCCATCATAACTCTTTATGATAGTTCTATCTCAGAATTCATGTTTATTTCCAACATTTAGAAACAAACAATGAGGGTATTCTAATATCTAGGTCATAGAGACATTCTCCAAGACTAAGGGCTCTCCCACTGAGAATATGAAGTCCATCTATCCAACAGAGACTGCTGTAACAATTACAGCAATATCCATGTAGATGACTACTAAACCTTAAGATCAAATTTCTAATCTTCTAATATATATGCAACCAATTGCAAATGTCATTAGAAGATTGGGATACAATTGTCAGACTTTATCTTATGAAATAAGAAAGTCAGAGTCAATGATTTATGTAGATTATTCCGATGCTCTATCTGAGTCCTTCACTAAGGATTTTAGATAGATTTGATAGTCATACTATCAACACATCAACTTATTGCAGTATTGGCATTCATCCAACTCTTTGGATGTCATATGGAAGTCACAGAAGTAGGTCAACTCTTTGACTTTCCTTCTTACTCGGGTCCGACCCATGCTTCCACTGCACTCTCTTAATCTATAAACAACCATTGCTTAAGACTAAGGATCTCTTATGTTAAATTCAAAAGAATTCAATGTAAGAGCATTTCAACATTTATACATGCTTCATTAAATTCATACAATATGAATATTATGAAGCTTCATGAATGACTAGAGTATAGATAATAGAATGATGACACTCATCATATCTTCATACATCTTAACTCTTAGAGACTTAGGTTCAGGTAGGTATTTAAACATTTTGAATACATCATCTCTTTCGAGCCACCATTCTTCATAATGCAGAGAACCATGCCATTCATGATTAAATGTCTAGAGCACATATGTATGCCAAAATATATTCTTTTATTTTATAAGGATTATCCGACAATTACGATCACCATCGACATGTCACTTCCAAAGTACACTCGATGAAAGATCAAGACTATAGAGACAAACAAACCCTAAGGTGATGTCTTATTGTCTTATTTAATTGCCCTTCCTCATTATGTTGAGGGGACTTGCACACTGCAACCACATACATTATGTGTCCAATTGCAAGTACAATATCTGGATCATGAGTCCAATCCAAGATATTTTTACTGGTTATCATTGAGTATAACATTGAGTGGGTTTAATGAAGGATTATCTGAAATAAGAAATTTGCATAAGGGTATATATATATTATATATACATGTTTTACTTTGATTTAGGAATTTTTTATATCAAAGTTGTCTTGCCTTGTCAACACTGAAAGTTCATTCCCTTAATTACTTTCAATGTAAGAGATATTCTTACCATTATATCTCTAGCAAGATCTGGGATCTCCTTTCCTATCTTTGTCGCATCCCAATAATATGAGAACTTACGACTCCAATAAAAAGAAGCGGGAACTCATTCCGCCTTGCAAGTCCAACTTGCATTCCCAATTCGGTCTTTAACACCCGGGCCCACCACCCCTAAGATGATGTTGACCCGTTGCTAATTGAACCAACCGTCAACAAGATTAGAACTCGCTATGCGCAATCCAATATCGCCCCAATAATATGAGGACTCGATATTGGGGTCACTACGCATACGGCCTTACTCTTTCGAGAAGCAAAGAGCCCGATCCAGATGCGCTTGCATATAGGATCTGTCACTTCGGACAGGTGTCTCCTACATACAATCCCTGGCGACGGAACCCTTCGCCTTGACGGGAGACCATGGATGTCACCTATGTGATCCTCCACCTCATATTTAAATTGTAATTAATTATCGTGAATCATATTCACATAATTAATTCTTCCAAGGGAAATACACATCTATTCAAAATAGAGTGTTTATTGGATATAATTAATTTAATCACATTAAATTAATCATCAATCCAATCATCAATCAACAAACATGTCTTTTACTTGAATAGTAGGTATTATCTCAAAATACGTATTATTCGAATTTTAATAATTAGAAAAATACACATTGTCTGTCTCCGGTATTATACAGTCCCTACCCGCTGTCATGGCCAGTACCGACGAGAGTGGGACGGACCACATACGTTGCAACCCGCGACCCCAATGCTCTCCGACTAGGCACCACATCCGCCTCGGGAAAGGATAATACCAGATAGACCATCATGTACTTTGAGATGTTCATCGGTTTTTCAACCGAAATTATACCATATAATATAAATCAAAACATTTTTGATTATAAGGAGATTTGCTAGACAAATCCCCAATCCTATTCAAGCAAAAGGGTTTTTCATGTAAAAGTTGTCCTACAACAATTGTAGGATAAAATATGGTTTTCATGAAAGCATTCTTTGTTGATGAACCAATGATCAAGATCTAATATCTCATCATTGTGGTTTAGGCAAGTGTCATTCAATGAAATAATCATCTCTTTAAATATTTCACAAATATTTATCACTAATTATTCCAGAAAATTAACAATTAATTTTCATCATGATAATTGAATGACATATCACAAGGTTCAAGATCAAAATTGTTAATTTCCAGCAGTGACCCCCAATCACTAAAATTAACTTATCTTGATCAATTTAAATCCAAAAAATGCAAACTCAGTTTCCAAAGATTGCCTATTTGATTTATTAAAGAACCCAAGTGATAATTCACGCATTTCAAGGCGGATTAAAACCGTAATTATCTCATTAATCACGTTCAAATCCGCAGTTCCCGCAACAGTGAATATAGTCATATTCAAAAAGCCATATCTTGAGCAAATAAAGTCCAAATTTAGTAAACTCAAGTCCTATGGTTTCCTTGTTTAATGGGGAACAAAATCCAATTGAAAATTTCGTGTTTAAACATTTTAAACAGAGCCGAAAAATTCAATTTTACAGAGGTGCGAAAAATTGAAATGCAGTAAAAATTTCGCAACCCTTTCAAGAATCAAATCGTCTAAGTCTATGGATCATATCCAAACCTTATTCAACCTGTGGCTCTGATACCACTTGAAGGATATTGAGTAATCCTCAAGCGCATCACGGAAGCGTGTCGATCGCATCGTATGCAATCGGGGCAACTAGTCGCACTAGTCGCTAGATGCAGCGGAAATTAAAATTTTTAACTAAAGATGAAACCACATGATCACGAGAACACTTCTCGGATCGTTTCATCAAACCAAAAAGTAAAAGGAATACCTCTTGAAGCGTGGTTGTGATCGTGAGATCCCAAAGTAGAGATCCTCCTATCTTAAGTCCGACCCACGGAGAATGCGCTTGCGGGCACGATGATGAGTCGCGTCCTTCCCGCAATCTTTGACGAAGATCCAAGCGTCGAGGTGTAGCAAAATGATCTCCTTCCTAATACACAAAGTGGACGGCCACTTGAATATTAGGGAGACCCCACGAGAATGAGAGAGAGAGAGAGTAGAGTTCTTCAACTCAAGAATGTTGTTGTAACTTGGAAAGGCTACCCTAGCCCTCCTTTTATACTAGTTTAGGATCCAATGGATCTCAATCCATGGGACACATGGATCCAAGGGCTATGCTTGGTCCATGCCAAATCAATGGCAATGATTGTTGTTGGTTAAAACCAACAACATTAATTTAAATTAAAAAATGTTGCAACATTATCAACATAATTTAATTTAACAATAACTAATTAAGAGATAATGTGATAAATTAAATGGAGTCAACCAACCTCCCTAAAATTGGGGTTATTTTGTCTCCTTTTATTTATCTTATTATTTCTTAATAAATTGCAATAACTATTATTGCAATAATATCCACCAAATTAATTCCAAATTAATTTGTGAATATTTCAATCATGCCATTGATCATTATGTGAATCATATTCACAACCCAAACTAATTAGTAAATTGCATTTCCAATTAATTAATAAATGTGAATCCAATCCACATTATTAATTAACAAATGCTATTTACATAAATTCTCTCTCTTATATATGTATATTATAAATCATATTTATAACACACATATATCATGGATAATGTTATCCACATTCTCTTAATCCTTGATAATTAAATCCCATTTAATTATCTTAGATAATCATTTTCACAATATGAATCATATTCATATTTAAGCTTGATAATTAAATCTCATTTAATCAACAAGTCCTTGCTTGGATATTTCATCAAAAGAATTATTCTTGAACCCTTTCAAGAATAATGTGCTTTCTCCGCAGATACTTGGAGATAAGGACAGGGCGATTGTATTATTCCACGTATAGTGACTTGGATGTTGAGATCTCGTCTCAAATCCAGATCGAACGAACCTCCCATAGATGCTTGATTAAATCAAGACCGCAAATCCAATCTTCTCATTGAATCTGAATCCCATTCAGACCAATGTCCAACACTTGGACTAAGATCGGATTGCTTCTCTACTGAAAGGAGTCACTAAAATCCAGACCTGTTTCATCACTCCCTCGGAATGGAAGCGTCATGGATATACAATCGTTTATGATCACATCACCCTTCAGGTATTCCCAATACCTGTACATCCTGCATACTGGAAGACCCATGGTCAACCCGAAGATCAAGATCTATTTTACACTGTCTTCTTTCAGGGTTTGATCACTAAGTTTCTCATTTGATCATTGGGATTTGGTATCGATCATATGCTTTCCAAAAGCATATATCATAACTAGGTCTTGATCATATACTTTCCAAAAGTATATATCAAACCTACAAATTCAGTCAAGCTTCCAAAGCGAGACGACCGTGCACGGAATTTGATTCTTCCCAATATCTCATGAGTGAGCTCATGTCTTCCGGTTCAGTAATGAACCTGTATGATCCCTTTGAGAGATCGTATTACTCATATGCCCTTACATGCACACCAGCGCGCCGGTGTATAGACCTTGGTTAGGTCATCAACCTATTGGTCTGCCAAATGTACACACTCAGACATATAGTAACACATCTGTCTCCGGTCAGAGGATGCGTGCCTATGCTGTGACAGCATTCAACATAGAACTTAGGTTATCTCGATCTCGTTAAGTCAACCCATTGACCTAACTAATCTGACACCTCCGAATCTCTATTCCTATGCAGAGGACCTGCATCAAGAGGTCGGTCAGATATCAACCTATGTGAGAAAGGATTGCCATCTCCTACTCAGGCTGGAGATCACATCTTAACAATCATTTGACGGTGCTTGATGAGTCCTCAATCTAACCCTTTAGATATTCATCCAAGTACCAGCCTCTATGATTCAATAATTGAATCAACAGCTGTATGATCATTAAGATAGCCATGGTACATAACCCTAATTGTACAGAGGGACCTATTATGCAAATTATTTATTCTTCATTTCAGATCAGGGAATGATATGTGCAATAACATTTATTGCATAATGGCTCATCGTGGGCTCACATGTCCAACAGAGGAGGTGGGTGGAGGGGGAGCAGCCAGTGGTGGGGGAGGAGTTCGAGCAGAGAGTGGGGAGGAGGAGGTCGGGGAGGAGGAAGAGGATGGGGAAGAGGTGGAAGAAGAGTATGAAGACTTTTCTATCCATTTTTAAAATTTAATTCCTACAGTATCCTGAAAGATAACATCCGTTTATATTGGGGATAAATGGTAACTAACCGAAGGGGTACAAGAGATAAAACGACAATAAGTAGATGGCACAATGGATATTCCTGAAAAGTGAGGGGCATAACTGATATTGGATATTCTAGAGGGGCACAAGATAAAAATCCTATTTTTTAGGATTTTTATTCTTTGTTCCCATCTTAACTTCTACGTATTAGTTAGGATTTTTATCAGTTGTACCCCTCTGAGATATTCCAATATCAACCCCTCTGAGATATTCCAATATCAGTCATACCCCTCCCTTTTTGAGAATATCAATTATGCCCCCAACTTCTTACCGCTCTATCACTTGTGCCCCTTTGTTAGTCTAACCGTCAATGAGTTGAACTTAACCATGGTTTTTCAAAACATGGTGCAACTAAGAAGGGCATAATTGTCCACACTTCTTCTTCTTCATCTTCTTCCTCCATTTGTTCTTCTTCCTTTCTCTTCATAATTTCTTTCTCTTAATTACACGTTCATGCATCCATTAAATCGTAACATTTTTATGTTTTCACGGATATATCACTCATTACAGATCAAATGGTGAATTTCATGGATTTTTTCGATGAGTTTTTATGAATCAATTAATCAAAAATTTATCCTAACTAAACAAATGCTGAAAGTTCTCCCGTTTCAATCTGCAGCCTCCTCCTCCCCTCCTCCTCGTCCTCCAGCAGCCTGTCCCTTGCGATCATTCGAAGCAGCAACCTCCTTGCAACTCCAACGGTAAGATTCCCCTTTGTAGAGGAGGAGGAGGAGGCGAGGCATGACTCAGAGGAGTACAACTGATAAAAATCCTATTAATTACATCCTTCCCTTTTTTTTAATATATCAACAGTGTTCCGGACTTCTTGCACTGCAAAGATATCCCTTGAGAGGGAGATCGTTTGCTGTGGTGTTGTCCCTGCTGTGATAGTGTGAGCTGCTCGATCTTGATCGAGCGGTTCATATGATTTTGCACCGTACGGATCCACAAAAATGTTAAATTGTACGAACTATTCGATCGTGATCGAGCGGCACACATGGCTACTGCAGAATCTGCTGCATTTCGGCCCGTAGCAGACGATCCTCTTTATATCCCTTGTGCCCTTCCGTCACACTGTCCGTCAACAAGTTGAACTAAACCCTCCCCATCCTCCACACTCAAACCCTTAGGTAGCGTTTGGTTCGCGGGTTACCTGCGGGTTAGTGGAGTTTACCCCCCTTAACCCACATCCCCCTCTCTCCCCGTGGGCCCCACTTTATTCCTTTTTTAAAAAATTAAATAAATCAATTTTACATCATCAATCCTATCAAAAAATAATATATTATACCATCATATCATATAAAAATTATAAACTACTCCACTTCTACTCCCTTTTCCAAACTTCAATACAATCACATCACAATAACTACTCACTTTTTCAAACTCCCAATACAATCATATCACCCCAAACCCACTTCTAACCCACCCCCAGTTTAACCCTCTATCCAAACACCAAAACACAAAAACGGGTTACCCTCTACCAGTTTAACCCGCCTTAACCCGCCAACCAAACGCACCCTTAGGACTGGGTTGGGGCACCCCTGTACCCCTGTGAATAGTAAACTGTGAAAAGGATTGAGAGGGTTGGAAGAAGGGGTACACCGGTGTACCCCAACCCAACCCAGTCCAACTCAATAACCAAACAGGCCCTTAGACCCTGCCTCCACCTTTGCTACTGTCCTCTCACATCCTCTCATTCCCTCTTCTCGCATCCTACCACCTCCGGCCAATGCTGTGGCCAGAAAGATGCTCGGTTCTTCCTGCATGCAGGAACAAGAACCTTAAGATTCAGCAGGTGGTCGGCGGATCCCTTATCGGCAGTGGTTGATGAAGACCGGATCTAGGTAGAGTGTGGAGATCTGCTTGGTGGATGGTCAAATGCCGGTGGCTTACTGCATGTTGTGCTCCTCGCCGTTTGTTCTGCAGGTGCTTTGGGTGATGCTTTAGAAGATGGCGGTGTTGGTTCATCTTCGTTCTTGCACTCAGATGTTTTGGATTAATCGGCTGCATCGCTGACTTAGGACAAGATGTTGCACTTCTTCTTCATGTTCTTGCAATTTATTGGAGCTGCTACTTGCACCAGTTTGATGCTCGCTGAAAGGGGGAAATATAATTCGATTTGAGCGAAGCTGTCAGGGGATTATCCAATGTCAAACAAACAGAAGCTCAACTCAAGAGACTTGGCCTTAAACTACACTTCATCAATAAACTCTCTGGATCCAACGATACCCGCTAACTGCTCCATATATGCATGCATGAATGTTGTAGTTCTATTTCAGATTTTATGCGAGAAACAATATGAAATGGCGAAAGAAATCAAGCCAAAATAAAGGATTCGAAGAGTGAAAGAAACAGAAATACATCCTCACTTTGGAAAAAAATGGCAACAAACTTTGGGGATGCATTTGGATAGAGGGCTATCGTGAGGTGAGTAACATGTTTTTTTTTTTTGGATAAAGGATTTATGCTTAAAGGGTTTGTTGTGATGTAATTATATTAAATTTTGGAAAAGTGAGTATTTGTTGTGATGTGATTGTATTGAATTTTGGAAAAGTGAGTAGATCTAGAGTATTTTATAATATTTAGATGATAAGATAATATACTATATTATTTTTTGTTGAAATGAATGAAAAAAATGGATTGTTTGATGTATTAAATAAGTGAGAGATAGAAAGTTGACTTTGGTCCCCACGAAGGGGGGAGGTTAAGAATTTGGATTTTGAAGGATAACTCCCAAACAGGGGAGTAACCCTCAACCCAAACATACCATGAGGAAACAAGAATGAAATCAATCCAATCAGAAACTTAAACGGTATGAAATCAAACATTGAATAGAAGTGACAAGAAGGTTCTCGAAGGGAGCAATATAGGAGCTTGGGTCATTGACGGAGTGGAGAGCGAGCACAACTCGAGCTAGTGGGAGTAAGGGTCGACCTCGGAGGTGGTTGAAAGGCAACATAAGGCAGAGAGGGAATATCAGAGGAGGAGCCAAAGGATGGAAGGAAGGTGGTGGGGACAAAGAGGAGAATGAAGAGGAAGAAGACAAAGAAAGGGTTTGAACATGATATATTTACCCTAACTAATTTAATCTAGAAACCCTTGTATCCCCAAAGTTAATAGCTGTTTGGGACATAGGTGGACGACAACTAACCTGGAGGGTACAAGTGATAACTGTAGAAGAAGGTAGGGACATAATTGATATTTCTAAAAAAAGGCAGAGGAATAACTAAAATTGAAGAAGTTAAGAAGAGTACAATTGATAAAAAGGCCATCTTTTTATACTTGAATTTAGAGACGATCATTATATCTATTGTTATGTCATTAACAATGATGCATGTAGCAATGCTTATCTATTAAAAATTTTAAAGACTTTATCTATTCACTCTATGTCAACCCTCATCTCCGGTGTACATCGTACAAGCTAATCTCCTCTCTTGAGGTGTCTTAGGGTTAGCCCTAAGGAGAGGGAAAAATCATGGGGGCACAATCAACCCTCATCTCCTCTCTTGGGATGTCATTAAGCATTGACATATGAGATTAGAGGATTGGGATGTCATTAAGCATTGATATATGAGATTAGAGGATTGATTGTTCCCCAATGGATTTTCTCTATCCATAGGGTTTTCATGTAAATCCATTATTCTCTGTGATATTATTTGTTGTTTTTCTGCATGATATAGGAGTCTCGTGGAGGTCTCGATCCATGTTTATTCTGCCGATGTTAATTCGTTTTCTTCATCGAACTCAAGCATGGGCACGGTTCACCTTGGGTTCAACCACGCCATCATGCACAAGGAGCGGGTGCGGCTACTTCATGTACAATTCCAGGCACAAACGGGCACAAGTCCTTCTCTTAAGCATGACATCATGCGTAAGGGGCTGCATACGTTACTGACTTGGGTTCCCTTCCTCTTTTAGGGGCCATAAATTCCAGGGTGCAGTTCTAGGCTCGGGTTCCCTCCCTCCTCCCTCAGGTGCAAGGGTTTTAGGCTTCATGCTAGGGTGCAGGCTCCAGGTTCGAGTTCCTTTCTAGGCTTCAAGCCTTTGGAGAGGAGCTTCAAACCTAGTTAGGGTGCATGCTTCAAGGAAATTGAGAAGGGTTGCAGGATCCAGAGGTGCGGCTCCAGTCTTTTGCAAGGGTATGGGAAGACAGAGAGGATCCTCTATTGTGGAGCTGTACCTGCTGTGGTCACATGAGCCGCTCGATAGTGATCGAGCGGTTCATATGATTTTTCATGATACGTGCCCATAAAAAGTGCAAAATCATGTGAACCGATCGATCAAAATCAAGCGATGCACACATCTACAACAGACTCTGCCGCCCTCCCGTCTACAACAGACAATCCGTCCCCATGGGAAGAAAGGTTCCAAGATCCATTGTTGTGGCCTCATTACACTGCTGCAGTAGTGCAACTTTAAGCTTTTGTAAGAGTATACTCCCTTTGGAGAAAGGTTGTTGGGGAAACCTTTTCCTTGTGCTGTGCCAAAGGCAAGTGTTTAAAATGTTTACAAAAGGATTTCTCTGCCATGGGGTAACCTTCTTTATTACATCAGAAGCGGTTCATGTTATTTTCTTTCTATTTCAAATTGTTGATATAATTGCCTCGGAAAATAAAGATGAAAATGACTCTTTGTTGAATTAATTATCTATGAGGATGGCCAACATGCTAAATCAGTTTACGACTATAAAACTTACAAAGAGTAACTATCCTCTGTGGTCCAATGTAATGGAAGCTGCATTGGTTTTAAGAGGAAGAGGTGACTATATGGATGGTATGAAAAAACACTGCTTTAATTGACATGATGCATGACCAATGATACTTGTAAGACATTTAATGCGCAAACTAAATTATAAATGATGTAACCCCCGATATCTGTGATGCTTCGGAAGAAAAATATCATGATCAATGGCTCACCTTAGAAAGCATGTAAGGATAAAAGAAACATGATATCCAAATGTACAGACTAAGCAGAGAAGTGTATAACATGAAAGAATAAGAGGAAAATGTTATTGCCTACTATTCTACCTTGATGGAGAAATGGGAGGATATTTACTATTATTACGATGACATGTGGACTAGTCTTGCTGATCAGATTAAGTATTAAGATGAGATATGTAAGTAGAGGACCTTTACTTTTCTTGGGAGCCTCAACATTGAATTTACTGCATGAATATGATTGATAAACCAAAAATCAGGCGATCGTGTATTCCACACAAAGTGGGAACACAGTCGATGCGTTGACCGCTCAGAAATTCGGATTTAGTCAACAATTAACCCACAACAGATATCAAACAATGAAAAGCAAGATGTGGAGTTAAAATTTATTATAACTCTACAATGAATGTGTATAGTGTGCAAGCATGTAGAGATCGAACACAGGGAACAAGCACGACAGATCGGGCAAAATCAATGCTCAAGAATGAATGTGATGTATTTGTCTATACAAGTGCTATTTTTGTGGGGTTTTAGTTATATTTTTTTATTAAAATTTTGATTTTATAGTTTTATATTTTGATTTTCAATTTCAGATTTTGTATTTTCTTTTTATGTTTTATATTTTTATATTTTATTTTTCTTTTAATAAGGATATAAAACTATATAGGATATAAATATACAAGAGAGATGAGATAGAGATAAAAATAGGTAAAATATTCAAAGCAGAGGAAATATAATATTTTCACCTGATTTATTAATCAGTAAATAGAAAAAGAATTTGAGGAATAATAACATCTTTTTATTAAGTGCTTTTAATGAATTTAATTGTATTAATTAGCCATAATTTTTAAGAAAATACGAAAGTACGAGTTATGGCTAAAGTATGTACGTAGTATATACGACCCCCCATACTTAGGCTTGAGTTATGTCCTCATAGATCAGAGAGAAAAGAGAAAACATAACTCGCACTGAGTTTAGAAAAGTCTAATGAATAAGAAATGAATGAATAAACTAATGAGAAGTCGACGGTCCCCCCTATACTTAGGAGAAAATAATCCTAAGTGTAGCAGACTGTACACAAGGTTGGGAGGGTCGAGGATGGGAATGAACAGATCGAAGGTGCACACCCCCTATACTTAGGACAATGTACGTCCTAAGTATAGAAGACTGACAAAAGGGCGACACCTGTCAGAAAGAATAGAGAAGACGATAAGGAAAAGAAGAAAATAAGTAATTAAGAAAAGAGGAAAAGGGAATGAACAGATCGTACTCGGACTGTCTCCTCCTATACTCAGGGTAAGATATTCTTAAGTATAGACAAGAAGGGGAGATAATGGATAGGATCAAAGAATAGAAGAATTCAGTGTGCACCTCCCCTATACTTAGGACAAGGTGCATCATAAGGTATAGCAAAATCATAAGATGACGACGAGGTGGTAGACATAACGAATGAATGAATGAAATGGACACATGCATCTATACAGTGGAAGATGGAAGTGATAACCATGTATGAGATGCAAGTGATGTGAGTCAAAGAGCACATCTCATACCAGATGAATAGGGGCAACGTCAACGGTCAACGGATCATGATCTAGATATAGTTTCAGGCGCTGACCGTTAACTCGAAAGGTAGAGGAAGATGACAACTCAGATATATCAATACTGCCATTGTCATGTACCTTTTTGATCACATATGGACCTTTCCATTTACTCTGTAATTTCCCTGGAAATAATTTCAGCCTAGAATCAAACAACCATACACGTTGATTTTGGTTCAAACTGTTTATGGCTGATATGAGAATCATGCCATATCTTCACTTTTTCCTTGTACTGTAGGCTACTCGAAAAGGCTGTATCTGTCAGTTCCTATAGGGCTGCCAACGTCGCTTTCCTCTATTCTCCTATACTCTCGGGATCTAATAATAACTCTGTAACTGCCCAAAGTGACCTGTTCTTGATTTCCACAGGCAAGTGGCACAGCTTGCCATAGACGAGATGAAAGGGAGATGTCCCTAATGGTGTCTTGAAGGAAGTCCGATAGGCCCACAAGACCGAGTCCAAACGCTGTGACCAATCCTTTCGGTCTGGGCGGACTACCTTCTGTAAAATAGTCTTGATCTGCCTGTTCGATACTTTAGCAAGATCATTGGTCTGAGGGTGATATGGAGTGGCAACACGATGGTCAATGCTGAACTCATCTGTAAGGGCCCTTACCTTGTCGTTGATAAAGTGAGGTCCCCCTGTCTGAAATTAGAACTTCAGAACTCTAGGTACTCCAAACTGTTAAATTATATTTTTCCTCAAAAATCGACACATAGTCTTAGCATCTGCGGTTCAGGCAGGGATGGCCTCAACCCAACGACTCACATAATCCACAACAAGCATAATGTACTCAAATCCCTAACTCTTAGGAAATGAGCCCATGAAATCAATGCCCCATGCGTCAAAAACCTCACAAAAGTGAATGTGCTGCATGGGCATCATATCTCTCTGTCTGCAAGTACCCATCTTCTGACAGTCAGTACACCTCTTCACGAATTCGTCGGAATCCTTGAAGAGAGTAGGCCACCAAAGGCCGGATTAGAGCACCTTATGCGTTGTCCGTCTTCCAGAATGATGTCCTCCTACCTCAAGTTTGTGGTAGTAGGTGAGGACTCTATGCTGCTCTTCTTGAGGAATACACCTCCTCCAGATACTATCCCCTCCTTCATGATAAAGGATGGGATCCTCCCAATGGTATGACTTGGACTTCGCAAGGAAGGTCTCAAGTCGCTGCCTGGGCCGACCTTGTGGAAACATCTTGGCGATAAGATAGTTCACAATGTCGGCGTACCATGGAAGCGAGGTGATGATAAGGATCGCCATCTGAAAATGTCTCAGTAATAGGTGCAATGGGCTCAGATTCCTCAAGGTTCTCTAATCAGAAGAGGTGATCTGCCACCACATTCTTAACTCCATGTTTATCCTTAATCTCAATATCAAACTCTTAGAGCAGAAGGATCCATTTGGTAAGTCGAGATTTGGCATCCTTCTTTACCATGAGGTATCAGATGGTGGTGTGGTATGTAAAGATAGTCACTTTTGATCCCAGAATATATGATATGTATTTATCCAAAGCAAAGAATACAATTACATCTCCTTCTCAGTCACAGTGTAATTCCGTTGAGCGGTATCCAAAGACCGACTAGCGTAGTGAATGGCATACGACAATCCATCCCTCCTCTGTCCAAGCGAAGCTCCTACGACAAAATCAGAAGCATCCATCATGATCTCAAATGAGAGAGACCAATCTGGTGGGCTGAAGGACAAGAGCCTTAACAACTAGATTCTTGAGAGTCTCAAATATCGCAAGACACTTATCATCTACAATGAACTCAGTGTCTTTTGTCAGCAAATCAGTGAGTGGTCGGGCAATACGACTGAAGTCCTGAATGAATCGTCGGTAGAAACCGACATGCCCCTGAAAAGACCATAATTGTCACAGATTGGACGGTGGATTGAGCTTTCTAATGATATCCACCTTGGCCGGATCAACCTCCATGCCCCTGTTGGAGATGATATGGCCAAGGACCGTCCCTTGAGTCACCATGAAGTGACTCTTCTCCCAAGATAAGACAAGATTGACCTCTATGCAGCGCTGAAGTACACGGTCTAGGAAGTCAAGACAAACATCAAATCCATCGCCGTAGATCGAGAAATCATCCATGAAGACCTCTAAACAGTCACCCACCATGTCCAAAAAGATGAACAACAATGACTCTTCCCAGCTATGGCCAATGGCCACTTGGTTACACCTGGAGTACCTGTCAAGCAAACAAGTGACTCTTCCCAGCTAGCCTCTCAATTATCTGATCAATAAATGATAGTGGGAAATGATCCTTTTTGGTGGCCTGATTCAATCGTCTGTAGTCCACACAAACCCCTCCAAGAAGTGGGTATCTGGGTAGCTATCTCCTCTCCAACTCACTCACAACTGTAGTGATACCCGTCTTCCCCGTCTTCTTGGGTACCACATGTAATGGACTAACCCACTTGGAGTCATAGATGGGGTAGATAAAATCGGCGCTCCACCATTTCGATATTTCTTTCATGATCTCATCTCAAAGGTTCGGGTTCAGCTGTCGCTGGAACTCACGTGAGGGATTGGCATCCTCTTCGAGGTAGATATGGTGGGAGCACAGAGCCAGACTAATCCCTTGGAGATCAGCTATACTCCATCCTATCTCCTTGAGGTTTCTTTCAAAAATCTCCATCAAACGAGATTCTTGCTCTTTAGTCAAATCTGCTGAGGTAATGACTGGGTGCATATCTAGCTCACCCGCAAGGAATCTATACTTCAACGACTGTGGCAAGGGCTTCAATTCCGGATAACTGGGAGCTGGCAGATCTGGCTTGTGATATGTCTGAGTGAAGGCTACCAGGTCTGCATGTGAGAACTCTCGCTGATCGTGAAAATCTGACGAAGGGAACCCTGCTGGAATATCTGTAAACTGTGCTGGCTCGCACTTTGTCCTAGCTGTCAGCTCAGAAGGAATCAGATATGACAAATACTCATCAAAGTCATCCCAATCGATGTTTGAATCCGAGGGATCTGAATCAGAAGAACATGAATAAAACTCTGCTTCACCACTCAGCTCGCAACTGTAAGCCTCTAATGTGTCCTCTATCAGGGGTGTGCTCTCCAAACTCTCTACTGCCATGCTGTACGTACGCTGAATCTGTTGGCAAGGCGAGGGCTCGTGCTACTGGATCTGCCCAAATTACTTCATCATCCGTCATCACAAAGTTGCACTCCTGGTGGACGTCTCGCTCAGCCTCTGTCATCTTGTCTATGTCACTGAACTGCTCTAAGCAGGCTGAATCTCGCGCTCTGGTCTCGTCAATCATCTTTATTTGTATATTTTCACCCTCTACGCGAAAGTACACCTTCCCACTATCATGATCGGATACCGTCTTGGCTGTGGCCAAGAATGAGCATCCTAGTATGACGGGGGTATCTGTCACCGACTCAGGGATCTCCATGTCCAATACAACAAAGTCCACAGGGTATTTCAGGCCTTGAATGGTAACGACCACGTCTCTCAACAACCCCTTCGACCTCTTAATAGACCTATCAGCAAATTTAAGGACTGTCTTACCCCGATGGAGAGGACTAAGCTCGAATCGGTCAAGTAAGGCTGCCGGAAGGAGGTTGATTGAAGAACCTTTGTCTAATAAAGTACGATCGAACTGCTGCTCTTGAATCTTGCATCTGACATAGGGAGCTCCTGCATCAGGTCTCTTGGTTGGCAGTTGGTTTTGAATAGCAAAGCATGTGGCACGGGTGAGCACATGGATCTCTCCTCTATGATTCCTCCTCTTCTTGCGTATGGTAGTCCTCTCTCTCAAGTTCTTTTGGAAGAGGGGGGTGTGCTCTCGTGCCTCCTGTAGAGTCAGCTGAATCTGAAATCTATCAATCATCTGCTGGCTGAACTCTAACTGATGTGTCTTTTTTTGGATTTTATTTTTTATTCCCCTTCACCAAGCAGAGTGCTTGAGGGAATGGGATGACTGGGCCCTCATATAGAGGGCTAGGAAGAGGTTCATGTGCATGTGGAGGAATGGAATCCATACCAAGATCATCATGCAACACATATGGACTCGGAGTAGATGAAGAAACCTTTCCTTTATTCATAGTTTTGGTCTTTTTCTTGTTGCTACAGTCTGGAGACACAAAAGGTGGCAACACAATAGATTGAAGCAAAACTGGAGTAGAAGTGGTGGCATCAATACCACCCAGGACGTTTGTCTTCACGACATCAGCACCGCGCTTTGGCTCAGCATCAAGTGGTGGCCTCAGTACCACCGCCTACATCTGGAGTCACGACGACCTCAGTACCATCAACTGGATCTCTGTCCTTAGTGGCATTAGCACCACCATCATCAATATCAGCAGCATCAACACCGCTATTTTCCTCGTCTGGTGCTCCTGGTTTCTCGTGTGGTTGTCGCTCAGATGAGGCACCACCGGTTGGCATCCTACCGCTCCTAAGTGTCACAAAATCAGCATCAAACATAGAAGACATGTCATTCAACAAGTCACTAGGAGTGGTATCCTCTGTAGACTATACCTGCTCGAATTTTCTCTTCAAACTGTTCGGGTTGTGTTAGATCTGAGTTGGTATGACGGCTTTGACCTTGATAATCTCCCTCATCTCCTGCCGGAACTCATCCATTTCTCGCTGAAAGGATGCTTACTGTTCGGAGAGCAAGAGAGCGAGGTCGTTAAGAGCTGGGTTCTCGAAGGATGGTGCCAAAGAACCAAAAGTGTTCCCCAGCTGGAAATAAGGCTGTTGTTGCTGTGAATAGTGAGTTGGAGGTTGGGAGTATGGCTGGTGAGGCTGCTGACATTGCCTCCACCGCTGTCCCTGATAAGAGGGACGAGGACCTTGCTAGTACTGTTGGTGGGAGTGATGGGGCTGCTGCTACTGTCCGTTCTGAGTGCCCTGAGCAGGAGGCTGCTGTTGGGATGAGGTGCCTCCGGTGGTCCAACGGAATCTGGGGTGATCGTGATGAATCTCGGCCTGTTGCGGATACCGATCGTACCATATCCCATTGACTTCCATCAATGGCTCATGCTCGAAGGGTGGTGGAAGAAGAACTGTCAGTGGCTGATCCGGTTGGTAGACTACCATCTGAGTGTCCTGAGACAGTGGCTGTGGTGTGTAGTGCTGTAACTGTTGGACCGGCTCTGCCTAGATATGGTGAACCTGGCGATATGTAGTAGAGGGCTGGGTGGAGCTGCTACTGTTGGAATAAGCACGTGACATGGGAGGCTGCTGTGTGGACATCTATACTTCCTGAATACACATGATCTGGGTCTTCAGTCACTCATTGTCTTTGTCAAATGGTCCATCTGTGCAAGCCCTTGGCTCTACTTCTTCTCAAGGATTTCGATGCGGTCCAGCTTCTCGCTAATGATCCCCAAGTCAGCGGCAGTGGATTCAGCCTGAGCTACTACTACTGACGAAGTGTAGGAGCCGGCATCGATTTGTTCAATTCTCTGGTATGAAACTGCCTGTTAGGGGGCCTTCGGCTGTGTGTAGACCCGGGCTTTGGACATCACTGTCGAGTTCTCTGCCATCTCTTCATAGATGGCCCATACCTGGTCTTCACCCTTGAAAAAGTAGGACCCACCACAAGAGGCATTCACTATCCCCTGCTGCTCCGGTGTTAGCCCACAAAAGAAACTCTGAACCAGGTTGGGATTTGATATCTCATGATGTGGACACCGGTCAATGAGATCTCTAAATCGATCCCAAGACTCATGGAATTGCTCATTCGGGATCATAGTGAAGTTACTGATCATAGCTCACGCTGCGTTGGTCCGGCTGAGTGGATAGTACTTGTTCAAGTACTCGATTCGGAGCTGTTCCCATGATGTGACGTACCTTCCTAGATGCTTCAGCCAATAGGTTGCTCCGTCAACCAATGAGAACGGGAAGACAATCATTTTTATCGTATCCTCATTCACCAGTCTGTCGTGGACAGTGCTACAAATCATCTCGAAATCCGGCAGATGGAGATGAGGCTCCTCGATGGCCAGCCCATAAAACTTGGGTAATAATTGGATAGTCTGAGGGTGGAGCTCAAAGTTCCCGTCAATGGGAGGAAGCTGGATCCATCGGTGAGTGAGAATTGCAGCAGGGTTGTGCAATTATCTCATGGTCCTCGGTGGTGGGCCCTCCTGGTGATGTTCTCCTCCCGCTCCACCTCCTGCTTGTGATATCTCTCCATCACCCTCGAGTTTGTCTACTCTGTCCTCTCGCATCTGCACATCTCTCTCATGATGTCACCCATGAAATCTCTCTGATCTCTGATCTATCTTTGCATAGTCTCTAGGGAAGCTAACAATGAATTGTTGATGGCAGTCTGATCATACACATAAAAAGGTTCTCCCTGCTCATCTGCGCATCCCTCACTGCTGACCATATCTTGGGTCTTTGCAAAGGCAAAAGTACCCATCTCAGGTGCCGTCAAATGTACAGGAATCTATGTTGCACTATGCTCTGACACCACAAGACTGACAGAAGAAGAAGGGTGGTCAAGGGGGAACAGGGTGGAAGTAAACTCTAGCTCAGAGAGTGGGTATAAACTCCTCGAAGCCGACTAGGTGAATAGGGAAAGTTCTTGATAGTGGTGCCACCAGAGGTGGCCTAAGGGATCTCCTTCCCATCATTGTGATATGGAGATAAGGGCAGATAAGATCTGGAATGCAAACAAGATTGGCAATAAAACCCCCAATTCACCTACGCAACTCTGAGCTGATGACTGTGAAGGCTCGATCGTTTATATTGTCAATTTTATTTAGGTGATCAATCAATCTATCAGAGCAATTAGCGAGCTGTTAGGAGCCCAACTCTCCTAGCCGACTGTCCTGATCCCAAATTAGATCTTTCCCAACCAGTATGAATTGCGAACCGTTTACCGGCTACCCGATCAATTCACTCTGTGAAGGAAGTCGCGGTCCGCTTTACCCGTTACCAGAGAGATCCTCACTGGAGAACGACTAACCAAGACAATTAGTCAACTAGAATTTCAGGCATGGCTCTATCCTAGTGTTTGGGTCACTTTCTCGCTGTAGATAAATCAACCAATGAGGGGGTTATTCTCCCCAAGACAAAAATTTTCGAGTGATTGAGCTTGAAGGTCAAGTTTGCATTAGCAGTCCCAATTTTATTTGGTTATATCTTTTTTAGTAATTTTCTGAGTAAAAGCAACACCTAACGAATCTTCGGATTTCCTTGGTTATTTTGAGTCCAATAAAACATGGGAGGAAGTCAGAAAAGTCGATGTGCGATCAAACACAATGATGCATGCAAAGTTAGAAATACGTACCTTGTGAAGGATATGGTTAGATCCTCAAGCGCATCACGGAAGCGTGATCGTCGTATCGCATACGACGAAGAACGACTAGTCGCACTAGTTGTTCTATGCAGCGGAAATTAAAATTTTCATGTGACGAAACCACATGATCCAAGAACATTTCTCGGATCGTTTCGTCTAACCACAAACAAGTATTAGGTTTACCTCTTGAAGCGTGGTTGCGATCAAGTCTCTAAACGAAGAGACCTCCTGTCTCAAGTCCGATCCGACGGAGGAGACGCTTGCGAGCGCGGGGATGAACCGTGTGCTTCTCGCAATCCATGTTGATGATCCAAGCGGTGGATCTCCTGATCTCGACACACGAGATCCGATGTCTTCTTCACGAGCGGGGCGCACCGAAGGAGACGGAGATCCACGAGCAAACCATCGGGCAGCATAACGACGATGCCGCGGCGATGGAGAACCTCTCTAGGGCATCCATGGTGGACGGCCACATGAGAGAGATGGAGAGAGGACGTGTAGAGAGAATGAGAGAGAGAGAGAGATTTGTTGCCTCAACTTATGTGTCAAGAAGAGCAATGGGGTGCCTCTCCTTTTATAGGGTTTTGGGATCCATGGATCTCAATCCATGTGTCAACACAAATCCAATGGTCCACATTAATTTGTGTTTCTTTCAATGGTCATGATTTGTTGCTAAAAACACAACAACAATTAATTTAATTTAAATTAAATATATGTTGATAAATCAACACAATTTAATTACAAAATTAAATCATCAATACATGGAGATAATGAAAGGAGAGAAAGCCTCCTTCCATTTGGAGAGGGGGGACGGCCTCCCTTTCCTAATGGGAGTGGTGGCCGTCCACCCTCCTCCATTAGGAAGGTGGCTATTTCACCTTTTATGTAATCTCCATTATTTGCAACAACTTTTGTTGCAAATTATTTCACAAAAAATAAATCCAATTTATTTTGTGAACATTGCAATCATGCCATTGAAAAATTTGTGAATCACATTCACAACCCAAAACAAAATGTAAATTACATTTTCAATTTAATGTCCAATGTGAATCCAATTCACATTAACATTTAATTAACAAATGTAAATTACAAACATCTCTCTCTCTTATATATTATAAATCACATTTATAATATATATGACTAATATGGATATTGCTATCCACACTATTCATATCCATGATAATTAAATCATATTTAATCATCTTGGATCTCTATTCTCTTGTGTCCAAATAATATGAATCACATTCACATTATTTACATCTTTGATAATTAAATCTCATTTAATTATCTAAGATAACTCTCTTTATAATATGAATCAAATTCATATTACTCATGATAATTAAATCACATTTAATTATCCATTTTCTCAATGCTTGAATACATATATCAACAATAGAATTATCCATGAACTCCTTCAAGGATAATGCGCTTTCTCCGCAGATACTTGGAGATAAGGACAGGGCGATTGTATTGTTCCACGTATAGTGACATGGATATTGAGATCATATCTCAAATCCAGATCGCGGGCCTCCCATAGATGCTTGATTAAATCAAGACCGTAAATCTAATCTTCTCATTGTATCTGAATCATATTCAGATCAATGTCCAACACTTGGACCAAGATCAGATCACTTCTCTACTGAGAGGAGTCACTAAAATCCAGACCCGTTTCATCACTCCCTAGGAATGGAAGCGTCATGGTTATACAATCGTTTATGATCACATCACCCTCAGGTATTCCCAATACCTGTACATCCTGCATACTGGAAGACTCAGACTAAACCCGAAGTATTCGATCAACTTTATACTGTCTACTTCATGGTTTTATCAGTAAGTTTCTCATTCGATCATTGGGAGTTGGTATCAATCATACACTTTCCAAAAGCGTATATCATACCTAGGTCTTGATCATATACTTTCCAAAAGTATATATCAAACCTACAAATTCAGTCAAGCTTCCAAAGCGAGACGACCGTGCGCACGGAATTTGATTCTTCCCAATATCTCATGAGTGAGCTCATGTCTTCTGGTTCAGTAACTGAACCTGTATGATCCCTTTGAGAGATCGTATTACTCATATGCCCTTATATGCACACCAGCGCGCCGGTGTATAGACCTTGATTAGGTCATCAACCTATTGGTCTGCCAAATGTACATACTTAGACATATAGCAACACATCTGTCTCCGGTCAGAGGATGCGTGCCTATATCATGACAGCATATGATATAGGACTTTGGTTATCTCGATCTCGTTAAGTCAACTCTTTGACCTAACTAATCTGACACCTCCGAATCTCTATTCCTATGCAGAGGACCTGCATCAAGAGGTCGGTCAGATATCAGCCTTCAGAGATAAGGATTGCCATCTCCTACTCAGGCTGGAGATCATCTCTTAACAATCATCTGACGGTGCTTGATGAGTCCTCAATCTAACTCTTTAGATATTCATCTAAGCACCAGCCTCTATGATTCAATAATTGAATCAACAGTTGTATGATCGTTAAGATGGCCATGGTACATAACCCTAATTGTACTAAGGGACCTATTATGCAAATTATGTATTCTTCATTTCAGATTAAGGAGTGAATTGCAATAACATTTATTGCATAATGGCTCGCCGTGGGATCGCATTTTCAACACCTTGCTTCAACACTATACTTGCAGGGTGATCCACGTATAAATTTAAAGACAAGAAGTAAACTACCTATATGATGTATGAGGAAACCGTCCCTAGATGAGCAATTTCTATTAATTGTGAAGCACAAGTAACTATCACTAGGAAGAGAGACCGGAGTCTGGTCTTGGAAGACGATCGGTGTCCACCACAGTAGATCCTTCAAGTGCTGTATACGACCTCTCCTGACACGTGGTCTCTAATCCAAGTCAAATAGCTTTTTAAATGAATTATTAGCTAAGTCTAATTACGATCTATAGGTGCAGGAAATATATTAGGTGTGGGGCCCTAGCTAATTGCATCACAATCAGTAAAAACTCCTAAATTTATGGTCTAAATCCACTTAAATCAAGTAGATACTAAAATCGGGAAAATGACGAAAAACCGCGTAAAACCGACGAGGCCCCCAAGGGAACAATCCCTCGGGCAATGGACCTCGTGAAGTGTCGAAATGTCCAAGTCCAAGTTATTACAAATATGAGTCATTCTCTCCCTTCAAATTACACAATAATTTCAATGAAATAAATAGTGCTAAATCTACAAAAATCTCTAAGTGTCCTTGGTGCAAGGGTAGCAAGTCGAAGCAGGCTTCATGTGGGTGCGTAAGCGACTAGAGTAGAGCACCTCCCTCGATCCGTGGTACCTCGCACAAAGTCAACAAAGAGAGGAGGTTAGATAGCTCAACAAGATATATCAATAAATGAGAGAATAGACTGGACAAAAATATAGACAAATAATCACAATCAATCACAAAGAAATCCAATCTATACGTTGTTGCTCCCCGGCAACTGCGCCATTTGATAAACCCAAAAACCAGGCAGTCGTGTATTCCACACAAGGCGGGAACAAAGTCAATGCGTTGACAGCTCAGAAATCCGGATTTAGTCAACAATTAACCCACAACAGATATAAAATAATGAAAAGCAAGATGTGGAGTTAAAATTTATTATAACTCTACAATGAATGTATATAGTGTGCAAGCATGTAGAGATCGAACACATGGAACAAGCAGGACATATCGGACAAAATCAATGCTCAAGAATGAATGTGATGTATTTGTTTATACAAGTGCTATTTTTTGTGGGTTTTAATTATATTTTTTATTTAATTTTTGATTTTGTATTTTATATTTTGATTTTTAATTTTCTGATTTTGTATTTTCTTTTTATTTTTTATTTTTTTATATTTTCTTTTTCTTTTAATAAGGATATAAAACTATATAGGATATAAATATACAAGAGAGATGAGATAGAGATAAAAATAGGTAAACAATGGAGAAAATGCATGTTTTTGAACTTTTCTAAATAATAAAATGCAAAAAATGTAAAATAAATGTATGACGTGAAAGTACAATGCAACATACATACAATGATATTTTTTTTAGATTTTTTTTACAGATTTATAGATGCATGAAATAAATAGAGACAACAAAGAGAAACTACACTATTGGCAAGGGCATATTTGCAAATAATTAAAAGTATGAGGGCCAAAGTGTATCTTTCCCACAAAATTACTATACAGTAAAGATATTTATGGAGCAATTATAAATACGCAAACCCCTAGGGGCTTTCCTGCAAAAATGCCACCGCTCACGTGACACGCACGTGCCTGGCGAGGACCTACTGGTATTTACCAAAAAATATGAGGGCTAAAATGCAAATTCTCAAAAAATATTATAATTGAGTTTAAAGTTTCAGGATTGAACAGAAATAATAAAAATCGTGAGGGCACCCACGCAAAATTCCTCGACCCTACGCGCACAAGTCACGTGGGGTGACGTGGATAAGGACCTCGATGCAAATATGAGAACTACAAGAGTGTTTTTGCAAATTTTACAAAAATACTTAAACTACAGATGAAAGTTTAAGTGCTGCTTAATAAATTCAAAAATGCTAAGGGTGAAAAACGCAAAATACCCAAAGCTCTGCGGATCAAACGACGGGCGATGCTTCACTTAGAACACATGGCAGCACGAGCGAGCTCGATGACGGTTCGCTGATGACGGCTGGGATTAGATCCCAGATGAAGATCGGACGGCGTGCGTCGCAGCAAATCCAACGGCTCCTGTATTCCTGGATGATTCGGCCAGATTCGACGGCACTGGAGGGCGGAGGACGAACTAGGAAGTAGCGTCGGTGAGATGAACTTCCCAGACCTCGATCTCCATTTTCCGGCGAGTTTTGAAGTCCCAAAATAGTCGCGAATCGTCCAGGTGAGGTCCTCAGTTGATTGGAAGCTCCAGAAGTCACCGATGTGTCCCGGAGTGCGTGCATGGGGGCGGTAGAGCTGGCGAGCTCCAGGAGCTCCGTCAGGCGATCAAAATGGGACTCCAGGTGATTCCTTCGTACCAGGACCTACACAAAAATGGTTAAACCATCAAGGGAAAAATTACTCGATGGTTGGTGGAGCGGACGTATGCAGAGATGGCACAAATAAGGGGCTTGCCGGAGCAAGCTCCGGCGAGGGGGTCGCAACGTGATTCGACGAGGGAAATGCGGAGAGGAAGGCATGGATCTTGATCCTACGACTACGGTAAATAAAGAAATGCAAATGAAATAAAGAAAAAGGGGACCTCGAAGGTGAGAATCACTTGAGGTAAAACCTCAACGTCGGTGGCCAGCGGAGGTAGGTGGATACGCCCTTCGGCCGCCTACTCGATCCACCTGACGACCAGAAGAAGGAGCTGTCACCTCCCTCTTGTTTTTTAGCGCAATAGGAGGAGAGGAAAATGGACCAAAGGTGTTCAAACTCGAAAGGGAAGACTGGGAGGGTTTTTGAATGAGTGTTCGAGGCGGACCCAAGATTGAGATGTAGCAGGCGTGCCAGTGATGCAATGCTCGAGGATATTCCTGGGCGTGAAAGAGCATTAGGCGAGGAGCAAAAGGTGTGAAGAAATTGTCACGAAATAGTGAAATATTTGACCTTGAAAAATCCGTGAAAATGAACAAAAAACAAGGTTCTGACACGCACACATGGGGCGAGGTCAAACAGTAGACCCACGGTCAACGGTCCGACCCACCTGTTGGTCCATGTGGACCAACCAGGAAAATCCTCCTGAAAAACATTTTAAAAATCATTTAAAAATAATAAAGATTTTATTTATGTTAAGATATTAATGAAAAATGTTTATAATTTTATAAATTATTTTATTATGAATTTTATTTTTTTTGAGGTATAAAATTACAAGTTCCGTATTAAAGGTTATATATAGGTATATCCATCTTTATATTTTAATATTTTATTTTTATTTGGTATATTTAATTTTATTTATTTTGTTTATCATTTTATATATTTGTAACTTATTTTTATGGACTTAAAATTTTTTTTTATTTAAATTTTCTGATTTATTTTATACAATTAAATAAATAGATGTATTATTTATACAAGTATAGTTATAGGTCTTTCATCTATGTATTGCATACACGTATTTTATTTTTATGTTTTCTTTTTTTATTCCTATTTTTAGATAGACATATATTATAAATAATATTTACAAAATTATAAAATTATGAAATTATAAAAATAATGATAATAAATAAATGAATATTTTAATCGGTACAAGTATACAATAGGGATCCAAAACTCAACTTCCAAACCGTAACTCCCAAAATACGAAACCACCTTTATTAAATAGCTTATTAAAAATTATATACAATTAAAGGTGATTTTGCTATATTTCGAGTTTTTATTTGAGAGATACATGTCTGGGAAATTGGGATTCTGGAAATTTATTCAGATTATAACTTTTTATCTTACATTTTTTGTGTGAAATCAATTTTGTATTTTTATATATTTAGTTATCTACAATTTTCATGTACAAAGATTCTTGATTTGAAGTACAAAAAGTGGAACCAAAAATAGGTCCCAAAATGAATAAAGAATGAATTGAATAAAAGGGATTTTTATTGGATTCCTGACCCTTATCTCCCCCTACTTTATTCCTTATCGATCTATTCATCTAGATGCCTAGGTCTCAGGGTTTCGGATCATAAAATATTTGCAATATTTTATTCTTATTCTTTTCTTTTCTTTATTCTATTATTTTGGTTTTAAAAATCATATTTTATACAATATGTACACAATGATGCATGAATGATAAAATGCATGAATTAGGGGTATTTACATATATTTACTAGGGTTTTTGAGGCCAAAATGATAGAATAAAGATGATGAAATAGAGGTTTATTAATGATCAAATATTGAGGAGGTGTATCATGATGTACAATTTTAAGAACAACGCGGAATCACTAGGAATAATGAACAAGTGATGCCCGCAGAACAATCAACCTTACATACAGGAGGCACTTAACATGGATAATGGAAAGATTAAAAGTACGGTTATTACAAGAAATTTTTGAAGGCTAGGGCATGGGCCTTAGCACATCACAGAAATGTGAATGTTGCATCACATACAACCTAGGCAACTAGTCATACTAATTGCATCGGACGTCAAAAATTAAAAATTTAAATTGATTAAACCCCTTGATTTTGAGACCACGTCTCAAATCGTTTCATCAAAATCACAAATGAGTTATCAGAATACCTCCTAAAGCATGTTTTCTATCCCTTGTCTCTAAAGTAAGAGACCTCATCTCTCAAGTTTGATCTGATGAAGGTCGTACTTGAAGGTGTGTGGATGAGACATGTGCTTCTCGCAATCCAAGTTGATGATTTGAGCAAGGAGTCTCCTTAATTTGTCTCATGAAATCCAATACCTTATTTATGATGAAGAAGCACTAATGATGGAGGAGATTCACAAGCATTTGATTCGTCAACACAATGTCATGACAACTATGAGTCTCTCTAGGTCAACAATGTGAATGGCCATGATGAGCGATCGAGCGACACAGGTTAGGGAATCAAGTAATCAAAGGGTTGTTGCGACCCTGATCACAAGGCTAATGCTCAATCAAGAAAAATAGAGAACCACACAATCAAAAGATGAATCACTCAAACCAATGTAAGCGATCTCCGTTATTTATTTTAACCTGGTATATCAGTTAGGGCCGAACTCAAGGAGCACGAGAAATCCTTAGAAGTAGTCGAAATTTAGATAATAAAATGCATATTTTTGTTGATTTTAGTTTTATAAATTTTTATAATTTTTATTTAAGGGATAAAATAGGCTAATAAGCAAATCAAGCGAACAACAAGCTTTTGCAATTTTTATTTAAGGACATAAATGTTAAAAAATGAGGATAAAAATATTTTCGGGTTTTTTTTCAAAAAATTAAAGTATTTTTGGTATTTTTTGGATTTTTTCTTACGTTTTTGTGATTTTATAAAAATCAAATAAGGGCTAAAAGCTAAAAATACAAACAGTGCACAACCAGGACAATATTCAAGTTAGAAATAGCAAATTGCCTAATTGTCCTGGGGAGAAATTTTATGAGAAAATAGATAAAAAGATCTACAAATGGGAACTAAAATTATATTTTTCTATTTTTTTCTAGAATTTTTATAATTTTTTAAAGAGTTTTGCATTTTTTTAGGATTTTTGTGTAGGTTTTTGAAAAAATGCTATAGAAGGCAAAGCACACCAAAACACATACTAATTTTTTTGGAATTTTTAAAGTTGTTTTTCGAATTTTTATGTATTTTCAAAATATGCAGTAAACTTTTTAGGGAATTTTGATTTTTAGATACAATACAAAATCTATCCCAAAAATCATAATAAATATTACATGTTAGCAGGAGCTAAAAGTAATTTTTATAGAATTTTTGGACTGAATTTGGTATTTATGTAATTAAACACAAGACACACAGATTGTAGGGACCTACTTGTAAATAAAATAAAGTTCAAAGGTCAAGTATTAATGCAGATGAAAAACTTAGGGCTAAAGATGCAAAAGCCCAGTGAATAAATGCATATGCTCAATAAACCATGCACAGGGGTATAAATGCAAATATCAGGAAGCTTCTATTCCAAAACATAACATATCTGAAATACAGGATAAAACATGCAAATACACCAGAAAAACACGTGAGACAGCACATGAGTTCACATACAAGGGACTAAAGTGCAAATACTTGAAATAACAAGGATCCACAAAATATCCAAACTATTTTAAACTATGATAAATATTTACAGGACTAAATAATAAAAGCAAAACAAAAAAGGCTTAAGTGAATTTTACCCTTTATTAAGCACGATCCAACGGTCGATGGTGCTCCACTAACAAATGGATGGTCAGGATGGGTGCATACCCCTTCAATGGGACAACTGACGATGCATCCTCAGATGGATCTGACGACCGAGGGTATCCTGACAATCGATGGCTGCGATTAGAACTGGGAGGACACATGATCGAACGATGGAGAAGGTGCCTGGATGAATAGGGAAGAAATCACCTCCGACGAGTTTCAATCAGCGATGGCGCATGGTTTCGACATCTTCACGAGCTGCTGGGATGTGGGAAATAATGGCAATGATGGTCCACAATGGTCAGTTGGCTCAGAAGGGCCCATGACCAAAGATAAGGTGTTGAGGCATCATGAGTGTCCTGGAGCTTCCTAGAAGTACCCAAGACCTCCAGATGAGGTATGGTCACGCTCCAACCCTGCAGGAGAAGATATATGCTCGGAGGGGTGGTTTTGGCAAGGGTTAGAGCACACAAATAATCAGGAACCGAGGGTGTATGTGAACAGGGCACATCTCCAGCGAGGTGGAGGACTCGACCTGCTAGGAGGCTCAAACCCGATGACCAGAGTCACGTGGGAGGATGCGAAGCACACGTAGAAGCAGGAGAAAGTCGGAGTGAGGTGTGTAGATGTTGGAGTGCAATGGTGAGATGGGAAACTGAGGATGGTCGGAGTAGCTCTGTTCGACAGAGGAAAGATCGAATCAATGGAAAGTAGATGTTATAAGGAGTACCTAAGGATGGTCGGAGTACGCCTGTGGGTGCGGACGGTCGTCCACAGGGGTAGTGGCCTCGATGGCCGGTGTTGCCAGAGGCTTCGCTCCTCATGGTGGAGATGAGGAAAACCTCGCCAGATATGGGGCTGTCATGCTCTAAAAAGGTGCCCTCGCGCCTCGCTCTCGCTCGCTATCACTCTGGGAAAGGAAGGACGGGTACACTTGAGGTGGTGGTGCAACCAAAGGTGCTGGAAAAGGGAAGGGGGGGAGGATATATAGTGCTCCAGATCCGAGAAGGAGGAGGTGTGGCCCATGAATCGAGGTGTGGATCGAGGAGGAAAGTAGCGGGCAAAGATTAGGGATCCAAGCTCTCGAATCGGGTTTAAGGATCGGGTGGAATGGTGGTTGGATCAGGTTACTAAAAATGGGAAAAAATCAGGCAAAACATGACTCAACGAAAAAGATGAGGGGGGAGGGACCGGTTGACCTCGATCAACAAACCAAGGTGGCCCAATCAGAGTCCGCCTAGGACGCAGACAAAAAACGCTAAAAGACAAAATAGAGAAGAAAAATAAAGAAAATTAAATTAAAAATAATAAATGGATTTTAATTAGAAAATGAATAAACTAATTTTTTTTATTATTTTTCAAAGATTTTTCCTGTGATTTTTATTTATTTTTATGAAAAAAATAAGTTAATGTATATAGAGTATATAATATTATATTTAGGTATAATATACCTATGTATTATGTACAAGTATTTTTATTTTGTTATTTTTAAAAATACCCCAATTCTATATTTTATTTATTTTCAATGTATTTTTAAGATTACCAAATAATTTTTATTTTATTTTTATGAGTTATTTACATGTATAGAATAAATAATGAATGTGGTATGCATATACATGTGTTTTGTACAATAAAAGGGAGATTTTATTTTTGTTTTATTTTTCTGATTTTTATTTTCTTTTTATATTATTTCTATAAATATATACCAATTAGTGAAAATAATAATTTAATTTAATTTTGTTAAAAATAATTGTCTACACATATATGTAATATATCCAACACAAAGTAGACCCTCTCTCTCTACTTGTTTTATTTGGCGATCAGATTAAGGCTTGACCTTCTCTTAGGGTTTGTATCACTCTCTATTTATTCTAACTACCTCCTTTCCTTTTTTCCTTTATTCTTTTATTTTTGCACAAAACTTTCTAATTATGCAATATTAACAAATGCATGCAATTTGCTAAGTTATTGTATTTACAAGTATTTACATGCTGCTTTGCTAAGATAAATAGTTAAAATAAAAGAATAAAGAGTGAGAATCAATGATTCATCACCCATCTATACTTTTCCTTTGTTAGTCCCTTAGAAAACACTTATATGAAAAAGAAGTGAAAAGAGAAAGAGAAGAATGTTAGCAATGTGAGCCCCGGGCGAACCATTTCTACAATAAATGTTATTGTAATGAATAAATTATCAATAAAAGTTATTGATTATTTTTCACTCTCTTTCTGAGATTAATGAATGAATGCACTATTGGGTCCCTCTGTACAATAAGGGTTATGTACCATGGCCAACTTGATAATCATACAGCTGTTGATTCATTGGATGAATCATAGAGGCTGATGCTTGGATGAATATCTCAGGAGTTAGATAGAGGACACATCAAGCATCATCAAATGATTATTAAGTGATGATCTCCAGCATGAGTAGGAGATGGCAATCCTATCTCATATGACTGATATCTGACTGACCTCTTGATGCAGGTCCTCTGCATGGGAATAGTGATTCAGAGGTGTCAGATTAGTTGAGTCAATGGGTTGACTTAACGAGATCGAGATAACCGAAGACCTACGTTGAATACTGTCTCAACATAGGCATGCATCCTCTGACCAGAGACAAATGTGTTGCTATATGTCTGAGTGTGTACATTTGGCAGACCAATAGGTTGATGACCTAACTAAGGTCTATACACCGGTGGGCTGGTGTGCATGTAAGGACATATGAGTAATACGATCTCTCAAAGGGATCTTACAGGTTCACTTGCGAACCGGGAGACATGAGCTCACTCATGAGGTATTGGGACTGAACAAATTCCATGCATGGTCGTCGTGCTTTGGAAGCTTGACATGAATTTGAAGGTAAGATATATGCTTTGTGAAAGCATATGATCTATACCAAGTCCCAGTGACCAAGATTGAGAAACTTAATGATCTAACCCAGAAGATGACAGTGTAAAAGTGATCTTTATCTTCAGGATGATCATAGGTCTTCCAGTATGTAGGATGTACAGGTATTGGGAATACCTGAAGGGTGATTTGATCATATACGATTGTATAACCATGACGCTTCCATTCCGAGGGAGTGATGAAACAGGTTTGGATTTTAGTGACTCCTCTCATTAGAGAAGTGACCTAATCTTAGTCCATGAACTGGACATTGATCTGAATGAGATTCAGATGCAATGAGAAGATTAGGTCTACGGTCTTGATTTGATCAAGCATCAGTGGGAGGTCCATGGGATCTGGATTTGAGATATGATCTCAACATCCAAGTCACTATACGTGGAACAATACAATCGTCCTGTCCTTATCTCCAAGTATCTGCGGAGAGTTTGCATTATTCTTGAAGGGTTCGAGAATAATTCCATGAGATATAAGCAATGAAGAGACCATGATTAAATGGGATTTAATCATCTTAATGTATGAAGAAATTATCCAATATAATTAAATGTGATTTAATTATTATGGATAAGAATAATGTGGATAGAAATATCCAATTATTCATAATATATTATAAATGTGATTTATAATGTATAAGAGAGAGCTAATTATAATTTATATGTGTTGATTAATTATTATGTGTATTGGATACACATTGTGTAATTAATTAACAATATGAATTATATGTTGTTTTGGGTTGTGAATATGATTCACAATTTTTCCATGGCAAGAATGCAATATTCTCAAAGATAATTGTGAATTATTTTTGAAGAATAAAACCCAATAAATTTGTTGCAAATAAATAATAGAGATTTCAAGGAGATATGCAATCTCATGGATTTCCATGAGATTGCAATCTCCATGCAATCTCCATGGGCGGCACATCATTCCTATAAGGAATGTGTGGCCGTCCACTTGGAAGGTACATGGAGATAAAATCTCCATGTATCTTCTCTCCTTATTTGTTGGATTGATTTAGGGCTAAATTATATTTGATTTTGTCAAATATATTTTAACCTAAATTTGTTGTTTTTGACAACAACAATCTTGGCCATTGGATTGACATAAATCAATCTCACCCATTGATTTTATGTGTCCCATGGATTGAGATCCATGGATCCCAAAACCCTATAAATAGAGAGGCATACCATGCTCTCTCTTGACTTGCAATATTGGAGCTCTCCCTCTCTCTCTCATTTCTTCATACACGACAACCCTCTCTCCCTCTCTTGTTGGTGGCCGTCCACCATACCCTATAGGAGGGAATCGTCGTCGCCATCGCCACCGCGACGCCGCTTCGACGTTCTTCGGTTTTTCCGTCTTCTTGGTGTGCTATGCCCATGAAGGAGACGTTCGATCTCGTATGACGAGATCAGGAGCAACCACGCTTGGATCAACTTCTTGGATTGCGAGGACAACGCGGTTCATCCCCGCGCTCGCAAGCAGTCTCGCCGACGATCGGACTTGAGACAGGAGGTCTCTTCTCTTAGAGACTCGATCAACCACGCTTCAAGAGGTATTGAATTATACTTGTTGTGGTTATAGATGAAACGATCTGAGAATGGTTCTCGGATCATGTGGTTTCATCGAATAAAATTTCTAAATTCCGCTGCACCGAACAACTAGTGCGACTAGTCGTTCTTCGTCGTATCCGATGCGACGATCACGCTTCCGTGATGTGCTTGAGGATAAATTCCATATCCTTCAAGTGGTATCAGAGCCTTAGGTCGACGGTTTCGAATATGATTCGAAAAACCGAGGACGACTTGGGTTCGTTAAGGTCGCGAAAGTTTTATCGCATTTGATTTCGCAGATCTGCTTAGTAAATAATTTAGGTCATGTTTAAATTGTTTAAGCACGAATTATTTACTTGAATTATGTTCCCCATTAAATAAGGAAACCATAGGATTTGATTTTGCGTAAATCGGATTTCGTATGCTCAAGATATGGTTGTTTTAATGAACATGTATGCACTGTTGCGGGAACAGTAGATTTTAACATGATTAAAGAGTTAATTACTGTTATCATCTTCCTCTAAATGCGTGTAACTCCACTTGGGTTCTGTCCTAAATCAAGTTAGCAATCTATGAAAATTGAGTTTGCCTAATTTGGATTTAAATTGATTGAGATATGGTAATTTTAGTGAGTAGGGGTCACAACTAAAATTGCAGTCCTAATCAAGAACCAAGTGATTGTCAATTAGTGAAATTAATTGTTAATTTCGTGAAATAATCTTGAAAAATATTTGTGAAATATTAGAACATGATTATTTTCCTAATTGACTTGGCCTCAACCAATAAATTGATTGGATGTGATCCAAATCATAATTGGAAACACAATCTTCAAACTTGATGCTTGAATAGGATTGGGAATTTGTGTAGCAAATTTCCTTATAATCAAAAATTGTTTTTGATTACTATATGCTATAATTTCGGTTGAAAAACCGATGATCATCTCAAATACAAATTGATATATCTAGCATTATGCTTTCCCGAGGTGGATATGGTGCCTAGTCGGAGAGCATTGGGGTAGCGGGTTGCAACGTATGTGGTCCGTCCCACTCTCGTCGGTACTGGCCATGACAGCGGGTAGGGACTGTATAATGCCTGAGAAAATCAAGGTGTATTTTCTAATTATTAAAATTCGAATTAACACGTATTTTGAGATATTACCATATATATATTCAAGTAAAATAATCAAGTTTGATTGATTGAATTGGATTGATAATTAATTTAATATGATTAAATTGATTATGTCCAATTGAGACACTCTATTATAAATAGAGTTGTCACTTCCCTTGGAAGAATTAATTATATGAATATGATTCATATTAATTAATTAAAATTTGAATATGATATGGAGGATCACATAAGTGACATCCATGGTCTCCCGTCAAGGCGAAGGGTTCCGTCGCCAGGTGATTGCATGTGGGAGACGCCTGTCCGAAGTGACAGCTCCCGTATGCAAGCGCATCTGGATCGGGCTCTTTGCTTCTCGAAAGAGTAAGGCCGTATGCGTAGTGACCCCAATATCGGATCCTCATATTATTGGGGTGATATTGGATTGCACATAGCGAGTACTATTCCTGTTGACGGTTGATTCAATTAACAACGGGTCAACATCGCCTTAGGGGTGGTGGGCCCGAGTGTTAAAGACCGAATTGGAAAAATGCAAGTTGGACTTGCAAGGCGGAATGTGTTCCCGCTTCTCTTTGTTGGAGTCGCAGATTCTCATATTATTGGATGTGACAAAGATAGAGAGGAGATCCCAATTCTTGCTAGAGATATAGCGGTAAGTATATCTCTTACTTTGAAAGTGATTAAGGGAATGAACTTTCAAAGTCGACAATGCAAGAATAATTTGATTTAAAATACCTTAATCAAATATCATAAATTTGAATATATATCTTTATATTCTAATATAGTGCATTCTTAATTTCAGAAAAAAATGAAGTCTTTGAACCCACTTAGTAGGCTTCTTGAGGTCAACCAATTGACCGGTCCAAATTACTCGGATTGGATCCGTAATTTGGAGCTTGTTCTCTCTGCTGAGCGCATAAGTTATGCGCTCTCCGAGGATAAGCATGAGAACCCTAAATCCAAGGAAGAAAAAGCATTCAATGACAAGTATGATGAGGATCATGTCTTGGCTAGGTGCTATATCCTAGGTTCTCTCTCTGATGTTCTGCAGAAGCAACATGTGGAGATGAGTACCTGTCAGGAAATAGTGCAGAATCTTAAGGATATGTTTGGTGACATTAACCACACTCAGCGGCACAATGTTATGAAAGACCTCATTCGCTGTAGGATGCAGGAAGGGACTTCGGTCCGTGAACATGTACTCAAAATGTTTGGGTACTTGTCGGAATTGGAGACCCTTGGAGCAACGATGGATGTAGACATGCAAGCTGACTTCATTCTGCTGTCATTGCCCAAGTCTTTCAATAACTTTGTAGTGTCATTCCACATGAACAAGCTGGAATTGACAAGTGCTGCTCTCCTTGCTGCATTAAAGTCTGTAGAAGACGTAATGAAGAAGGATGGTCCCACTGGCAGTGCAATGGTTGCACAGGTCAGAGGGAAGCGCGGTCGGAAGCAAGGTTCTCGGAAGGGCCCAACCCAGAAGAGAAAGAAGAAGGGACAAAGTGTTTCCTCCTCTTCCAATGCATCCACTCTCATGGCGTCGAAAAAAACTGACGTCTGTCACCACTGCAAGAAGCCGGGGTACTGGAGGCGTAACTGCCCAGATTACCTGAAGTCCTCAGACAAAGGTAAAGCCCCAGCAGATATGAAATCTACTTTCATCATTGAAACTATATTTCTCGTCGGACGAGAAGGAAGTTGGGTTGTAGACTCTGGTGCTTCTGTTCATGTATGCAATTTGTTGCATTTGTTTCAGGAAACTAGAAGTCTTGAGGAAGGGGAGATAGTCATACAGATGGGATCTGATGCAAGTGTTGCAGCAGTAGCCGTCGGGACGTGTAGACTATCATTATCTAGTGGTAGAGTCCTAGTACTTATATAATGTCTTTATGTACCCGAAGTCAGAAGGAACTTGATATCTGTATCTAAACTTGTTAGAAGCGGATATTCTTTCCTTTTCTGTAATAAATTAGTCATAAATTGTTATGATAAATATATTGCGGATGGTGTTTTGACTTCTGGTGGACTCTATGAGTTGTGCATTGATAAATGTATTATGAATGTGACAACCACTAATAAAAATCCTAAAAGATCCAGAGATGATAAAAACATCTCAAATGAGATTTGGAATCAAAGGCTTGGTCATTTATATGTTGATAGGATCAATAGATTGATAAAGGATGGACCTCTAGATTTTCTAAAGGTTCAACCTTTGCCCACTTGCAAATATTGCATTCAGGTAAAATGACTAGGACGCCTTTCCGTAACAAGGTTACGAGATGCAAAGGTATTGACCTAATACATACCGATGTATGTGGTCCCTTCAGTACCGCGACTCGAAATGGATACCGATATTATTTGACGTTTATCGATGACCATTCGCGATACAGGTTTATCTTCCTATTACGTCATAAGTCTGAAACCTTTGAAAAGTTCAAAGAATTCAAGGCTTTGGTTGAGAACCAAACCGATAGGAAGATTAAACAGATTCGATCTGATCGAGGTGGCGAGTACCTTTCAGATGAATTCAAGGAATACCTTAAGGAGAATGGAATTGTTTCCAATCTCACTCCTCCTGGAACTCCCCAACTAAATGGTGTTGCTGAAAGACGCAACATGACCATCATGGACATGGTCCGTTCAATGATGAGTAAAGCACATTTACCTCTTAGTTTCTGGGGATATGCAGTAGAGACTGCAATATATATCCTGAATAAGATTCCTAGCAAATCCGTGCCTAACACTCCACATGAGCTATGGTATGGAACCAAACCTAGTGTTAATCACTTGAGGGTTTGGGGTTGCTTGGTCCATGCGAAGAACGTGGACACAAGTAAGCTAGAATCTCGCTCTCGTGAGTGTTACTTCATTGGGTATGTTAAAGATGGTATTGGATACCAGCTTTATGACCCTGAGACCCAAAAGGTTTTTGTTTCTAGAGATGTGAAGTTTCTGGAGAATGATTTCCTTAAAGGTCAAGACAATAATGAAGTAGAGGAACTCATTGAATTCCCTGAGGATTCTGAGCTTCCTAAACTAGAAACTGTGGAGATGAATAAAGATGAAACACCCACACCTCTTCGAAGGAGTTCGAGGGTGGTTGCACCACCTGAAAGGTATGGATTTCATGTGTCAGGTGAGACTGACATTGATCCTACTTCATTTGATGAAGCACTCGCGGATCAAGACATGGATAGATGGATGCTAGCAATGAAGTCAGAAATTGACTCCATGCATAAGAATGGTGTGTGGACCCTAGAGGATCCACCTAAAGGGGTAAAACCCATTGGGTGTAAATGGATCTTCAAGAGAAAGAGGGGACCTGATGGGAAAGTAGAGACTTTCAAGGCATGGCTCATAGCCAAGGGCTACACACAGAGAGAAGGCATCGATTATGATGAGACATTCTCTCCTGTGGCTATGCTTAAATCCATCAGGACACTGCTAGCTATAGCTGCATATCTTGACTACGACATCTGGCAGATGGACAACAAGACGGCTTTCCTCAATGGATACCTCGAGGAGGAGATCTACATGGAGCAGCCCCATGGCTTCATGACTGAGGATGGCAAAGTATGTAAGCTGAAGAAATCCATCTATGGGTTCAAGCAAGCTTCTCGTAGCTGGAACATCAGATTTGACGAAACCATAAAGAGTTATGATTTTGTGCAAAATCCTGATGAACCTTGTATATACAAGAAGACTAGGGGGAGCACCATTGTGTTCATCGTGCTTTACGTAGATGACATCCTTATCATTGGGAATGATACAGGGATGATGACTAGTGTAAAGATTTGGCTGTCCCATACCTTTGAGATGAAAGATCTTGGAGAAGCCTCTTACATCTTAGGCCTGAAGTTGTTCAGAAACCGAGAAAAGAGGATTTTGGGATTGTCACAACATGGATACATTAAGAAGATTCTTGAACGATTCCGTATGGATAGTTCCAAGAAAGGATTCCTACCCTTAAGACATGGTATCCACCTGTCTAAAGGAATGGCTCCTCAAACTGTTGAGGAAAAGAAAGCCATGGCTGGATGTCCTTATGCATCAGTCGTAGGAAGCTTAATGTATGCCATGATGTGTACTAGGACAGATATCTGCCATGCAGTGGGAGTGGTAAGTCGTTACCAATCCTGCTATGGAGAGCAACACTGGAATGCAGTAAAGAACATATTCAAATATCTAAGACGGACGCAATATTACATCTTGGTCTATGGAGATGGTGATCTCCAAGTCTTGAGATATACAGATTCTGACTTCCAATCGGATGTTGATGATCGAAAGTCGACATCAGGGTTCGTGTTCTTGTTGAATGGTGGTGCTGTGAGCTGGAGAAGCAAGAAGCAGGACACTACTGCAGATTCAACAACAGAAGCCGAATACATTGCCGCATCGGATGCTGCAAAGGAGGCGGTGTGGTTGCGCAAGTTCGTGTTGGAGCTTAGCGTAGTTTCCTCTGATACTCCCATCCTGTTACTATGCGATAACACGGGAGCCATTGCCC
Organism: Ottelia alismoides; assembly: GCA_037367405.1. Taxonomy (NCBI): domain Eukaryota; kingdom Viridiplantae; phylum Streptophyta; class Magnoliopsida; order Alismatales; family Hydrocharitaceae; genus Ottelia; species Ottelia alismoides. The sequence goes on along the minus strand of JAZKJV010001889.1, from coordinate 7,966 downwards.
AGGCAAAGGAACCCAGATGGCATCAAATGAGCAAGCACGTGGAAAGGAAATACCACATCATTCGGGAGATACAAAAGCGTGGTGACATCATCATCACCAAGGTGGCCTCTGCCGACAACATTGCTGATCCTCTTTCCAAACCTCTGACACAGAAGGTTCTCGACCAGCATGTAATGAGTATTGGTTTAAAAATTGTACCTGAATGGTTCTGAGGGCTAGTGGGAGATTGTTAGCAATGTGAGCCCCAGGCGAACCATTTCTACAATAAATGTTATTGTAATGAATAAATTATCTATAAAAGTTATTGATTATTTTTCACTCCCTTTCTGAGATTAATGAATGAATGCACTATAGGGTCCATCTGTACAATAAGGGTTATGTACCATGGCCAACTTGATAATCATACAGCTGTTGATTTATTGGATGAATCATAGAGGCTGATGCTTGGATGAATATCTAAGGAGTTAGATAGAGGACTCATCAAGCATCATCAAATGATTATTAAGTGATGATCTCCAGCATGAGTAGGAGATGGCAATCCTATCTCATATGGCTGATATCTGACTGACCTCTTGATGCAGGTCCTCTGCATGAGAATAGTGATTCAGAGGTGTCAGATTAGTTGAGTCAATGGGTTGACTTAACGAGATCGAGATAACCGAAGACCTACGTTGAATACTGTCTCAACATAGGCATGCATCCTCTGACCAGAGACATATGTGTTGCTATATGTTTGAGTGTGTACATTTGGCAGACCAATAGGTTGATGACCTAACCAAGGTCTATACACCGGCGAGCTGGTGTGCATGTAAGGACATATGAGTAATACGATCTCTCAAAGGGATCATACAGGTTCACTTGTGAACCGGGAGACATGAGCTCACTCATGAGGTATTGGGACTGAACAAATTCCATGCATGGTCGTCGTGCTTTGGAAGCATGACATGAATTTGAAGGTAAGATATATGCTTTGTGAAAGCATATGATCTATACCAAGTTCCAGTGACCAAGATTGAGAAAATTAATGATCTAACCCTGAAGATGACAGTGTAAAAGTGATCTTTGTCTTTAGGATGATCATAGGTCTTCCAGTATGTAGGATGTACAGGTATTGGGAATACCTGAAGGGTGATTTGATCATATACGATTGTATAACCATGACGCTTCCATTCCGAGGGAGTGATGAAACATGTTTGGATTTTAATGACTCCTCTCATTAGAGAAGTGACCTAATCTTAGTCCATGAACTGGACATTGATCTGAATGAGATTCCGATGCAATGAGAAGATTAGGTCTACGGTCTTGATTTGATCAAGCATCAGTGGGAGGTCCATGGGATCTGGATTTGAGATATGATCTCAACATCCAAGTCACTATACGTGGAACAATACAATCACCCTGTCCTTATCTCCAAGTATCTGCAGAGAGATTGCATTATTCTTGAAGGGTTCGAGAATAATTCCATGAGATCTAAGCAATGAAGAGATCATGATTAAATGGGATTTAATCATCTTAATGTATGAAGAAATTATCCAATATAATTAAATGTGATTTAATTATTATGGATAAGAATAATGTGGATAGAAATATCCAATTATTCATAATATATTATAAATGTGATTTATAATGTATAAGAGAGAGCTAATTATAATTTATATGTGTTGATTAATTATTATGTGTATTGGATACACATTATGTAATTAATTAACAATATGAATTATATGTTGTTTTGGGTTGTGAATATGGTTCACAATTTTTCCATGGCAAGAATGCAATATTCTCAAAGATAATTATGAATTATTTTTGAAGAATAAAACCCAATAAATTTGTTGCAAATAAATAAGAGAGATTTCAAGGAGATATGCAATCTCATGGATTTCCATGAGATTGTAATCTCCATGCAATCTCCATGGGCGGCACATCATTCCTATAAGGAATGTGTGGCGGTCCACTTGGAAGGTACATGGAGATGAAATCTCCATGTATCTTCTCTCCTTATTTGTTGGGTTGATTTAGGACTAAATTATATTTGATTTTGTCAAATATATTTCAACCTAAATTTGTTGTTTTTGACAACAACAATCTTGGCCATTGGATTGACATAAATCAATCTCACCCATTGATTTTATGTGTCCCATGGATTGAGATCCATGGATCCCAAAACCCTATAAATAGAGAGGCATACCATGCTCTCTCTTGACTTGCAATATTGGAGCTCTCCCTCTCTCTCATTTCTTCATACACGACAGCCCTCTCTCCCTCTCTTGTTGGTGGCCGTCCACCATACCCTAGAGGAGGGAATCGTCGTCGCCATCGCCACCGCGCCGCCGCTTCGTGTTCTTCGGTTTCTCCATCTTATTGGTGTGCTACGCCCACGAAGGAGACGTTCGATCTCGTGTGACGAGATCAGGAGCAACCACGCTTGGATCAACTTCTTGGATTGCGAGGACAACGCGGTTCATCCCTGCGCTCGCAAGCAGTCTCGCCGACGATCGGACTTGAGACAGGAGGCCTCTTCTCTTAGAGACTCGATCAACCACGCTTCAAGAGGTATTGCATTATACTTATTGTGGTTATAGATGAAACGATCTGAGAATGGTTCTCGGATCATGTGGTTTCATCGAATAAAATTTTAAATTCCGCTGCATCGAACAACTAGTGCGACTAGTCGTTCTTCGTCGTATCCGATGCGACGATCACGCTTCCGTGATGCGCTTGAGGATAAATTCCATATCCTTCAAAGAAAAGAAGGAGAATCAATGTTGATTATTAAACTTATCTTCATTAAATTGAATTATGAAGCTTAGTCAGACCTTTGGATTATTAGTTTGTCGGAATCTTATTGGGATCTAAGTTTAAGACTCAACAACCTCTAAGTTCCACCATTCTATGGTCAAGACTCCTCAATAATCCAGATCAGAACAAATCTACATATGCAAACTTTAATAACTATGCATTTTTCCTTGTACTGTGTAAGTGATATATAGCTCCCCACCTCAGAAATGACAAAGAAACAACCTCCCTCAACAAGGTAACTCTAATTCCTCAGTCTAACAGCTCTTTCTCGAGGAGCCGGGTATTCCCTTCCATTTTCAAGTGCAACCGACTCAAGAAGAGGGGAAAAGAAGAGAATGGACCGTGGCCAATGTAGCCACGTATTCCTAGGAGCCCGACCAGTGTAGCTAAGTTTCCCGCTACAAGCTTCATGAGATGCGAAGGTGTAATACATAAGCTTTGTTTTATTTGGCTATATACACTCCGACAGGCATTCTATTTTCAATAAGGACTGCTCACTTTTTTGGAATTTTTCTTGATTTTGCACATTTTTTTGATGTGCATATGTACAACATATCTACATGGTGCAACATATACATAAGGACTTTTTCTTCTTAAGCCAGTAGACTATCCCTCTTTTGAAGCATTATTACAACCTACAACTCCTGTCTTTAGACGTCAACACTGCCGGACCAAGTTGAGGTGCACATCCCTTCCTAAAGGAAGACGAGAGGTTCTGCCTATAAGTACTGCCCTCATATGCTACCCCAAGCCAAAGGATTCTGCCTCCTCATCACCTCATCTATGTGGAGCTATGTGTAAGGTGCTGGTCCAAGTAAAGCTATTGTCTGTGAGAGTCATGCGTGTGTTGTTAAGTGTTCTACTTAGGCTCATCAAGATGACATGTGAACATAGCCTAGTGGACTCAAAGAATTAAGTCACTAATTAACATGAAAAGTCTTAATCCCAAATCCTATAAGGTTCCTCTGAGATTTAGGTGGATTAGGGTCTTAACCAATCTTTATTTTCCAATTTAATTCCAGACTAGTTTTAATGTCAACTATGATTCAGAAGAATATACAAATATATGCAGAAAAATATTTTATTATGCAGTTTTCAAAACATGCAAAATTTCTGAAAATGTTTGAATGCATGGATGCATAAATTTTGTAAACTATTCACACACATTTACAAATAGATTTTTACAAACTTTTATTTTTCAAGCATTTTTCAAAAATTTTGTACTACATACATAATTTTGATACAAAAATATTTACAAGCATTTTACAAATAAAACATTATTACAAACATTTGTACAATAATAATATTATTTTTATAAATATATATTTACAAACATGTATGCGCAAGAATGATTTTATGCGCAAGAAATATTTTAAAGTTTTCGTGATTTTTAGGTTGCAATTTTTAGCCATTTTATTTATTAACACACTCACACAAAGTATGAGTCATGGCTGAATATATATGTAATATATATGACTCTCCCTATACTTAGCTCGAACGATGTCCTCAGAGTGATCAAAGAGCGATGAAGAGAACATAACTCGTGCTTAATATTGGGAAGTGAAAAGAAAGGCTATACTACAACAACGAATGAAAGAATATAAAGAATAGATGTCCGTGTTCCCCCTATACTTAGGATCAAGTAATCCTAAGCATAGAAGACTGTACACAAGGGGAAAATTGAGGGTTAGAATGTACAGGGTCTACCTCCCCTATACATAGAATGAAATATCCCTAAGTATAGGAAACAAAATAGAGATAAAAATAATCAAAAGAATAATAAAAAATCTGACACCCCCTATACTTACACCCTAGGTATAGCATAATCATAAGATGAAAATGGGGTGTTGGACCAAAGAATGTATGATACGGACAACTAGATCTATACTAGGGCGAAAGATAGTGATAATCAGGCATGAAATGCAATTGATGTGAGTCAAAGACGACATCTCATGCAAAATGAATAGGGGCAACATCAATGATCAATGGATCATGATCTAGATATGTCTTCCAGGTGCTGACCGTTAACTCGAAAGGTGGAATCATATGACACTTAGATATATCAATGATGCCATTGTCATGCACCTTTCGGACCAAGTATGGTCCTTTCCACTTGCTATGTAGTTTCCCTGAAAATAATCTCAGCCTGGCATCGAATAATCATACTCTCTAGTTCGGCTCAAACTAATTATGGATGATATGAGAATCATGCCATATCTTTACTCGCTCCTTATACTGTAGGCTACTCGAAAAGGCTGTATCTCTGAGTTCCTCCAAGGCTGCCAATTCTGCCTTACTTTGATCTCCTTTACTCTCTATATCCAATAATATCTCAGTGATGACCCATAGTGACTTATGCTTTATCTCCACAGGTAAATGTCATGGCTTGGCATAAATAAGATGAAAGAGAGACATACCCAAAGGAGTTTTGAAGGAAGTCCGATATGCCCACAAGATCGAGTACAAAAGATGTGACCAATCCTTTCGGTCAGGGTGGACAACCTTCTCCAATATCGTCTTGATCTCTTTGTTCGATACTTCAACAAGACCATTGGTCTGAGGATGATATGTAGTGGCTACTCGATGGTCTATGCTGAACTCGTTAGCAAGGGACTTTACCTTGTCGTTGATAAAATGAGACCCCCCGTCCGATACCAAAACTCTAGGCACTCCGAACCGTGAAATGATATTTTCCTCAAAATTGATAAACAATCTTAGAATCTACGATTCGGGCGGGAATGGACTAAACCCAAAGACTCACATAATCAACAGCCAATAGAATGTACTCAATCCCTGACTCTTAGGGAATGGACCCATGAAATCAATGCCCCATGCATCAAAAACCTCACAGAAGTGAATGAGCTGCATCAACATCATATCATGCTATCCATAAGTGCCCATCCTCTGATAGTCAGTACACCTCTTCATGAATTCATCAGAATCCTTGAAGAGGGTAGGCCATCATAGGTCGGATTGGAGCACTTTCTGTGATGTTCTCCTCCCAGAATGATGTCCTCTTGCCTCAAGCTTGTGGTAGTAAGTGATGACACTGTGGCTCCTCTTGAGGAATGCACCGACGCTAGATGCTATCCCCTCTTTCATGATAAAGGATGGGATCCTCTCAATGGTACGACTTGGCCTTTTCAAGGAAGGTCTTTAGTCGTTGTCTTGGCCAACCTTGTGGAACTTTCTTAGAGACAAGATAGTTCACAATGTCGGCGTACCATGGAAGTGAGGCAATAGCAAGGATTACCTCATCTAGGAAGGTCTCTGTAATAGGCTCAATTTTCTCATATTCCTTAAGATGTTTCAATCGGGAGAGATGATCTGCCACTACATTCTTGACTTAAGGCTTATCCTTAATCTCTATATTAAACTCCCTAGAGCAGAAGGATCCATCTGGTTAGTCTAGTTTTGGCATCCTTTTTTGCAATGAGGAACCTGATGGCGGTATGATCAGTAAAAATAGTCACTTTGGATCCAAGAATATACGATCTGAACTTATCTAAGGCAAATATGACGGCTAACATCTCTTTCTCCATGTCCGTTTAGTTCTGTCGGCGACATCCAAGGTGTGGCTAGCGTAGTGAATGGCAAACGGTAAACCATCCCTCCTCTATCCTAGCACAACCCCTACGACAAAATCAGACGCATTCGTCATGATCTCGAATAGAAGAGATTAATCAAGAGGCTAAAGGACATGAGCCTCAACAACTAGATTCTTGAGAGTCTCGAACGACGAAAGACACTAATCATCTATAATTAACTCGGTGTCTTTTGTTAGCAAATCAGTAAGTAGTTGAGCAATCCTGATGAAGTCCTGAATAAAACATAGGTAGAAACTATATGCCCTAGAAAAGACCGCAACTGTCACAAGTTTGACAGTGGATTGAGTCTCTTGATGATATCCTTCTTGGCCGGATCAACCTCCATGCCCCTATTGGAGATGATATGACCAAGCACCATCCACTGAGTCACCATGAGGTGACTCTTCTCCCAAGATAAAACAAGATGGACTTCAATACAACGCTGAAGCACATGGTCTTGGAAGTCAAGACAAGCATAGAACCCATCGTCGTAGACCGAGAAGTCATCCATGAAGTCCTCCAAGAAATCACCCACCATGTCCGAGAAAATGGACAACATGCACCTTTGGAATGTAGCCGGGGCATTACACAGACCAAAGAGCATCCATATGAAAGGATAAGTCCCAAACGGATAGGAGAATATCGTTTTGTCCTGGTCTTCGGGCGCTATGGCTACCTGATTGTATCTGGAGTACCCATCAAGAAAGCACTAATGATTCTTCCTCGTTAGCCTCTCTATAATTTGATCAATAAAAGGCAGCGGGAAATGATCCTTCTTGGTGGCCTGATTCAATCATCTGTAGTCCACATAGACCCTCCAAGAAGTGGGTACCCAGGTAGCGATCTCCTCTCCAGACTCACTCACAACAATAGTGATGCCCGTCTTCTTGGGAACCACATATAATGGACTAATACACTTGGAGTCGGAGATGGGGTAGACAAAATTGGTGCTCCACCATTTAGATATCTCTTTCATGACCACTTCTCGAAGATTCGGGTTCAGGCGTCGCTGGAACTCATGCGATGGCTTAGCGTCCTCTTCGAGATAGATATGGTGGGAGCACAGGGGTAGACTTATCCCCTAGAGATCAGCTACGCTCCATCCTATTACCTTGCGGTTTTTTTCAAGAACCTACATCAAACGAGATTCTTTCTCTCCAGTCAAATCCACTAAGATAATGAGTGGGTACATTCTCTGCCTCACCCGCAAGGAATCTATACTTCAACGACTGCTATAAAGGCTTCAATCTTGGGAAATTGAGAATTAGCAAATCTGGCTTCTAGAATGTCTGCATGAAGGCAACCAGGTCTGAATGTGAGAACTCTCGCTGTGCCTGAAACTCTAGTGAAGCTGGCCCTACTAGTGTGTCTGCAATCGGTGCTAGCTCAGTCTCCACCCTAGCTACTGGATCTTTGGGAATCATATAAGGTAACAATTCATCATTCTCAACCCAATCAATGTCTGAATCTAAGGGGATAAGAATCAGAATCACAAGAAACATATTTTTCTTTGCTATCGTGAACATGGTCGTCAACCTCAGATGTGTCCTCGGCCAAGAGTGTGCTCTCCGAACTCTCATCTA